>JAGXJF010003986.1:0-432123 GCA_019208055.1 Stipa capillata
ATGGGAGCTCTCGACGTCGCAGCCCAACGACCACTCCCCAAAGGAATGGGAATAGGCCTACGGGAGCAGAAAGAACACCTCCAGGGACAGAGGAATACATGTCTCGAACTGCTCGAAGGCTCGCTGAGGCGCGAATCTGCTGTCAAGACACACCGGCGGCAGACTTATCGATGCCTGAAGGACGGCAGTGGCTGCAACAGCTGGGAGCTGAATTACAACAGGCCTAAGCTCAAGCCGAATCTTCTCGAGCACGATCTTTGGCACGTAGCTCCAACAAGATGAGCACCCCTCGCCCGCAGGAGGAGTCGGACGGGGAAAGACGTCACCCCAGAAGCCAGTCTCGACAGGGGGAACCGTGCATCGACCTACACGACAAGATCAACGAGCGCCGGAGTCAGAGACACCAGCAAGATCAATCTCCCCCCGGAGAGACCAACGACATCACGCCAACATTCGGGGACGATCTCCGACCCCGAATAGCAGCGAGATCGTGCCTTATTGGAGAGCCATCCACGGATGCCAAGCATTATCACAGGAACTCCGACATGTGTGCTGGCCGTCTCGTTTTAAGCCTGGGGCCTTAGAGTCGTACGATGGCACCACAAACCCTGCAGAATTCCTAGCAATCTACACTACGACTATTGAGGCCGCAGGTGGAAATGAGAAGGTCATGGCCAACTACCTCCCGACAGCCCTCAGAGGAGCCGCCAAGACATGGTTGACGAATTGCCCCCGGGAACGATCCGCTCCTGGGGACAACTCTGCGACATGCTTCTCGGCAACTTCCAAGGTACCTACACATGCCTTGCCCGAGTTGACGACCTATTTCTAGTCGTTCAGAGACCAGACGAGACGTTCTGAGAGTTTACCAAGAGGTTTAGTGCTGTCCGCAACACTATACCTGAGATCACTGACTCGGACGTCATTCGCGCCTTCACTCGGGGCAGTAGAAACGAGATGTGCACGCACGACTTGATCATGCATCCTCCTAAGACCATGGCACAGCTCATGGACTTAGCCGAGAAAGCTACCTGTGTAGAGGAAACCTTGCGCTACATCAAACAGCAGCAGGGCAGGTCGACCAGCTCTCCCCTCCGGACCAGAGACGACTTCAAGAAGTCAAAACGCAAAAAGAAGCCCTCCGGAGGGAATAGAGAGAAGAGAGCTAAAACCGAGGAGGTCTTTGCAGATCTCCCTGAGAAGCGTACCTAGCGACCACGCCCCAAGGAGAAGCAAACGAATTCCTCCGACAAGCCATCCAAGCTTTAGTGCGATTTCCACCAGACCGACTCGCATGACCTACGTCAATGTCGCATCTTCAGGAAGTACCTCAAGGAAGAGAAAGAGAAGCTCCGTGGGAATGACCCGCAGGTTGTAAACAATAGCCGGGACATGACTCCCGACGATGACTCCTCCCCTGAGCCATTCCAGGGGCACGTCTGAACGATCGAGCATATATTTGGGGGCTCGTTCTCCTACGAATCGAGGAGGCAATACAAGGTGATTGCCCGAGAAGTCTTTGCAAGCATACCACAAGTGCCTCGGGCAGTCAAGTGGTCGAAGGTCGAGATCAAATTTGACCAAACTGACTGCCCTGAAAACTATGCTCAACCAGGACGATATCTGATCGTGGTCGAACCACGATCAACAACTGCCGAGTGGCTCGGGTGCTGATAGACGGAGGAAGTTCCCTCAATATCCTATTCACCAAAGCCCTCGATGCTATGCAAGTGCCACGGTCATCAATCCAGACGGTGACACAGGCGTTTCACGGCATCGTGCCGGGCTCGTCAGCCACGCCGATCGGGCGGGTCACGCTCTCGGTGACCTTTGGAACACCTGAGAACTTTCGAACAGAGAAAATCCTGTTCGACGTAGTCGATTTCGAGACAGCATACAATGCTATCTTAGGGCGCCCGACTTTGGCCAAATTCATGGCAGCAACGCACTATGCCTACCAGTGCATGAAGATGCCTGGCCCAAAGGACGTTCTTACAATAAAGAGCTCTCCTCAAGAAGCACTTCTCTGCGACAAGCGCAGCCTCGACCTCGCAGAATAGCAACAACTCTCTAGTCGGGACACCGATGTTACGGCACGCGCCTCCACATCGTCAAGACCCCCGCCGCAACTACGAGCGATAACTTCGGAAAGTACCCCCTCCAAGTCGGAGAAAAGGTTCCATGACTAAACCGGAACCGGGGAAATAGGGCCTTCTCCTCAGCAGGACAACGGTTCCATAGGGAAAGCCGCCCGATCCAGGTCGCTCGTGTCAGCAGTAGAAGAGTCATGTCCCCTAAAGAGTCATCCGTGCAAGCACCTTCGGTAAGACTGCATGGCCATCGCCTCCTCGCCAGCGCGTTCCTAGTTGCGCCTGCTCCAGCCCCAAGGTTGTCAAGCTACGAACAAAACCGATGATAAGACGCTCCGGGCGCCGCCGCCCAGCATGCGCACTCAACAAGTTTCGTCAGCAAGTCACGACAAGAGGGCACGAGCCTCTGGGGCAACTAGCGACAAGCTGGAGGAGGGGGGATGGCTTAGTTTATTTTCTCTAAGATTTCTAGGACATCTTTTTCTTACAATAGCTTGTAAATGGCACTTCAGACAGTTCACAGTCTTAATATATCAAGTTTCTAGTTCGATATTTATTTTTTCAGACTGCCTATCCGAGATGCTTCTCGAATAAGACAGTCGGGGGCTAGATAAGTATATGGCGAATTGGTGTGCACATACGATTACTAATTTTCTCGACCTACACAAAGGGAAAAGGTTCCGCACTACAACTGTCAGGGACGCGAGGAAAACCCCTTAACGTGTCTGCAGGTGACAGGGGAAGCCACTGAGCCCCCACCTGACCAGACCTAAAGCCTAGTCGACTAAGCTCCCCGGTTCCGTAGTAACGTTCCCCGACCTCGAGTAAAGGAAGAAAAAAGAAGTACGAGCATGACTAGACCAACGGAACCCATACGCTCATTCACGTCCTTGACTACTTTGAGCAGAAGACATCACGGGTAGAGTGTAATGCTGTCGTCAACAGGGCAAAAAAACGTAGAACTTACTAACTTACGTCCAGTACCTCTGCAACAAAGGAACATGAGCTGCTGCTACGACCACGAAAGGCTGTACGAGGACCCCTTATCGCATTTACTGATGACGAGAAGCCACGGAGCCCTCCATCCGACTAAACCTAAGGTCTGGTCAATCGCAGTTGTCGGTAAAACAGCACAACTCAAAAATCCTAAGTCAGGGGAAAGGGACAATGAGTTCGACTAAGTCTACGACAACCCTCGCGTCCGAAAAGCATTTCACAAAGCAGACAAATATTTAAGTGAACCAACAAACACGCATGACTAAGTGCAAAGTTACTAACCACTGTTTGTTACAAGTTCTTATTTTACCCAGCTAGACTAGACGCCTGGACCCTATCACCAAAAGCATCCGCAGCACTCTGCACAGCGTCGAGGAGCTCCTCTTCCTCACCAGCCGGCAGATCAGTTGCAAGAACCTCCAGGGACAAGTCCGGGTGCCTACACCGAAGAAAGGCCAGAGCAAAGGCCAAGGCATCCCGCACGCCTTGCTGGAGTTCGTCCTCGAGGAGCTTCTCGTGAATGGGCTTCAACCGGGAGACAGAAGCTACGAGTTCCACCAGCCAGGCAGCACGCGGAGGGCTGGGGGAAGACAGTGACTCCGACTTCGACAAGCACCTGCTCGAGCGTGCCAAGGGGGCGCTCGAGGTCTTCCTCCAGCTTCCCCGCATAGGCTTGACTCCTTTACAGGGAAGACTCCGCCTCCGACAAGCGGGCCCTCGAGACCTGGAGCTCAGCCTCAACCACCTCCCGCCTCTTCTCGGTGTCTTGGAGGCGCTTCATTAGCTCCTCCTTCTCCGCCCGCCAGTTCCCAGACTCCTCAATGCACTTCTTCAGCTCCTCGTTTGCCGCTCGGCTCGCCTCCAGCTCAGTTTGAGCCTTCTCGAGCGGAGGGATCCGAGAAATGACGATTTAAAAGTAACAAGGTTAGTATTGGTCACATTGTACTTTTTGTTACTAACTCTTCGACTTACCTGTAGCAGGGAGGTCAAACCAACACCTTCCGGCACCAAAGGCTTCGGCGCCGGGGGCTCAATCCGCTCGACCGGGGCTTGCACCGTCCTTGGCGCCAGGGGCTACTCCTCGACAACGGCCCCCACCGGAACTCCGGCTGGAAGGATGGTCACCCTAATCGGAGGAACTTCCAAATTAATCATTCATGAAGACAAGAAACAAAAAGAAACGACGAAAAGGACCACGAAAGAAACTTACCTTTGGCGCTTCGCTAGAGGAAGAGGTCCCTTCGACGAAACATCTAAACCTCGCTTTTCAGCAGAGGCCAGCGGTGCCTTCCCCTTCGCCGTCGCGGTCTCCTCCTTGCGGGTAGCCAGGGGAGGAGGCGTTGGCTCTCTTGGAAGAAGGCCACTCACCACATGCTGTCCGACAAGCTCACTCCTGTTATCCTAACCAAGGAAAGGCACGGGGTAGAACTAGTCAGGCGAGAGTTCTAACCTGAGGTTGGGGATTCGGCGGAGGAGAAGCGGTCCGGATAGGAGAATCCACCCGACTAGCCTCCACTGCCGCCTCGGCCTCCAATGGACCTCCAACTCCCTCTTTGGGGGGCGGCACGGTCTCTCCGAGGACTTCGACGTCCTCATCCTGGACGGGGGCTCCAGCCCGCTCGGCCTCCGAGTCAAGGCTTCCGCGACCTAATCGCTGCAGAAGAAAACCCGAAGGTTATTAACATTACTACTCGGATGACTCAGGACCAGACTAGGCAAAAGACCTCCAACTCACCAAAAGGACTTCTCTTTGATTGTCGGGGCTAAGCTTCAGAAGAGGCAGGGGCACATCAGTCCGCCCGCCCTGGGGAGACTGCTCGAATAGGTTGTTCAACCTACTCTGAAGCTCCTCGGGGGACAGATCTACGCAAACAAAAGAAGTCAAAAATAAGTGGGATGTCACATCAACTAGAACGGTACGGGAAGGGCAGAGTTCTTACCTGTATCGAAGTTCCTTGACTGGTCTTCTCTCTCCGGGACTATCTAGGCGAGATGGACCCTTGACCGAAGAGGGCTGATTCGCCGCCGAAGGAAGTTTTCCGTGACATCCCACGCCGACAAGCCTTTGGCGGCGAGATTGGCGATGTCGTGGACGAAGGCCTTGAGCTGCTTGGTCTCCTTCGGGGCCTCCACCCAGCACTTCGTCGGGAGGGGAGCCAGGCCTCGGTAGTGGATCCCGGAGAAAGGTGGGGGCTGGCAGTAGAACCACCGGGAATGCCAGCCCGACCACGACAACTTCTAGGAAGAGGATATGTAGGCGTCCTTCTTCCCTTCTCGGAGTCGAAACCCGGCACCGCCGACGACTCCTCTGCCGCTGACCTTCATCCGGCGGAGGTTGTAGAAGAACCTCCACAGCTCCAGGCTCGGCCGGATACCGAGGTACGCTTCGCACAGATGTGCGAAGACCGCCAGCATCAGGACCGAATTCGGGTTGAGATGAATCAACTTGATCCCATAGAACTGGAGCACGAGGAGGAAGAAATGCGAAGGTGGGAACTAGAGTCCACACCTGAAGAAATCCGCGAAGACGACGACCCAGTCCGTATCCGGACTGGGAACCGTCTCCTTCACGGCCTCCCAGAATGGTACGAACACCTCTAGGAGGATTACCTCCTCCGCCACGAGTCTCTTGATGGTGGTGGAGTCCATCACCAAGGCTTCGAACTCGGGGATCACAGAGATTTGCTCCCCCGAGGTATCTCCTGATGGCTTCTTGGGCTCAGGGGACTTCTTCGTGGCGCTCTTTTTGCCCATTTCCACCGGATGATTGGAGGCGATGGAAGCGAAAAGATTTGGGTGCGAGGAAGAAGATGGTGGGAAGGCTAAGGAACGGAGAGCAATGTGGACAAAACCCCAACTCTTGGTTTCTTAAAGATTCTAACTTTCACCTGACCGAGCGCGGTTAACGGCATGATCTGTTCCATCGTATTTAATGCTGATAGTTGCTTTTCCCGCATACGAGATGTTACACGGGAAAAAGAGGGTCTGAAAAACCCATGACCCCAACAAACGCGCTGCATTACAACTAATGTCAGCCGAACAGTAGCGCAGAAAAAGGAAAGATTCTTCATCACCACCCGAAATTTCCACCACGACGGTTCGGTTTTCCAGAAATCCACCAGGCCAACGCGTGTCTGTGATCGATGGGTCAGATTAAATCGGAAAAGCTTTTGGATTTCCAAGGACTATTTCGATAAGACTATCACGACTATTCGGTAGAGATTGTACCTACTCGGGAAAGTTGTCGATAAGAATTACTCGGTTCGCCTACTCGGAGCTACTCCCCGAGAAGGGCAGATTTCATACAGAACAGTCATGACCTCACTTCACGTACTGATGGGGGGCTTGACGATGTATAGTACGGTATCCCGTATATTAAGAAATATCCGCATACGATTCCCTGGATTACTGGAGTATACCACGTACCCGGTAAGGATTCCAGGATGGTAAGGTAACGGCGTAAGGAGAAAGGATACCCTTAAACTAGGAAGTCAATCCCGATGTTTAAGGAAGCCAGAGTTCTACTCGGGCATAAGTCCATGTCTAGTACGACTAGATGAACCCCCCCCCCTAAAAAAGGATGAGCAATCCCATAGGGGAGGACAGGACAAGTTAGATCCAAGGGAGGTTAGATCCAAGGAAGATCCAGAAGCCCTAGCTTATTCCTACGAGAAGACCCGCCACCTCGAAGGAGTCGAGCTTAGCGGAATTAGTCGGATTAGTCTACGATTAGGTCTAGGATAGCCACTAACCTTCATATCCCTTGTAAGACATTCTCCAGATAATATATACGAACAGGACGTAGGGTTGTTATCCTAAAGGAGGCCCGAACCTGTATAAAAAGGACATTTTTTCTTGCAATAATACCTCTGGCCTTGTGCCCTAGCGGTCCCTACCCCTCATACATACACATTCCATAAATACCGTAAGATCGGCGGTTTACCGATCGTTGACAAGAAGATACTATACAACCTTGGCTGGAATGCCGTTCGTCTCCTCATTGCCCTCGATGTCATCGTCCGTAGCATTGTTACGCTTCTTGTATCGGGAAGTCTTACAAACCGGACATACATGTAGATTCGCGTACTCTTTACGGAAGAGGATGAAGTCGTTTTTGCAAGCATGTATTCTTTGTACATCCATTCCTAGCGGACAGAGAATCTTCTTAGCTTTGTATGTGCTTTTTGGCAACTCGTTCCCGTCAGGAAGCATGTCTGCCAAGAGTTGTAAAAGTGCAGTAAAGCTCTTGTCAGACCAACCTGCGCTTGCCTTCAATTTGAGCAGTTCCAGAATAGCTGACAGCCGGGTATATTTCACCTTGCATCCATGATACAATTGTCTCTCCGAGTCCTCCATTAGACCCAGAAATTTGTCATATTGCATGCCACCAAGGTCATTACCTTCAGCATCGCGCAGCATTTGCTCGAGATCGTTGTCATCGGTACGCATCTCAGCATCCTCTTCATCAGACTGATCAGAATCAACATCAGCGTCTAGATTCAACTCTTCGCCACTCATTCCTTCATCGCTCCCCTCCATGTGTTCGCCATAATAGATCCAATTTGTATAACCAGCTACAAATCCCCTACGGATCAAACGATCTTATAACTGAGCCATCTTCTTCAACATCTTCTCATTCTTGCAGTCATAGCACGGACAACACATATGACCAGACTTCCTACTCGACATATCATCCTCAGCCGCTCTTAAAAATTCATTCACGCCACTGATATACTCAAGGCTCACACGGTTCGCATCATACATCCATCTTCGATCCATCGGCACTATGACATACATATAAACATATATTGACTAATTAATTATCTATGTGATTTAAAATAAAAATTAAACTCATTACTCTCTCTCACTTGTCCAATTATGCGCAAAACCTTCCAAGCTAGAGACATCCAAGCATGCGTATATATTACATCTAAACCACAATTAATAAACCATCCATTCATGCCTATACATCTATTAAACCAAAATTATCTTCTAATAGAACATAATTGCACTAGATCTAGGGTTAGAGAGCAATTAAACTAACTAAATAACCAAATCTACTAACCTCTTGCCACACCAAATCAACTATCTCCTTGCAATCTTCTTCTCCTCCCCCAAAATCGCCTCAGCCGCCGCCACCAGCCCGACAGACCTAGGAAACCCTAACAGACCTGGGAGCACTGATTCTGTTATATAGGTGGAGAAGTCATTCCAAATGGTTTAGTCACTTGAACTGCCTGTAGTGCCCTATCACAGACGGGTGAGCAAAAGACCATCTGCGATGTATTGCTACATCGCAGACGGTTCCTTTCATGACCGTCTCTGATGTGTCATCACAGACGGTTCGGTTCCAACCCATCTGTGATAACTGCTTACATCGCAGACGGGTGATACCTCGAACCGTCTGCAATGAGTCTTTCCAGACGGGTCGGCTATGACCCGTCTGGGATGACATATCATCCAAGACACTGGGGTCCAGACAAAAATCATCGCAGACGGGGTCGTTTGCCTGCCCGTCTGGAATGTCTTCTATCCTAGACGGTCTATAGTAACTGTCTGCAATGTGCCGTCCAGGATGAGCCGTTCTGTAGTAGTGAATTTCAGAGTAGGATATTGAGGGTTTTGAGCACAGAGAAGAATTGAGGTCAATGAAGGAAATGGCAAGTCGAAAGGATGTGTTAATTTCAGAACAAGAGCTTAGAATTCGTAAGCTAGAGAAGGATATGGTGATTCTCGTTGTTGTGTGCTTTGCTCTCCTCTTTATTGTACTAAAGACTTTGTAAGCAAGTATGCAATAGAAATAGTTGAAATCTTGGACATGTTGGCACTATATGCGATGGAAATAAGCAGTAATTTGCTTAGCTTAAGTGCCAATGGCATCTTAATGTGCTTAGTTGCAGTAATTTTCAAGATATCAGCCATGTAGGTCCGGCATTAGACAAGGACATCAACACAACTGACTTAATGTTCTGGCAATTAACAACTGGGACAACATCAACACTAGGTCCAGGGAAATAATAGAACCCAATTAATTGAGAAAAAATTGGAAGAAAACCAGATACAATTAGGACACACCTAGTTAAACTTAGCTTGTAGCCCCACATCCGACATAACGACGGACGCTGTAGACAAAACACGCCACTAAATCATGCACAACAGACAGATTTCGAAAGGCATCGAAGCCTATAGGTCACACTCCTCTGAACTCAAACCCCAACGTGCCAACACTCAACCAGTAGTGCACTTTGCACCTCACACGGAGAGAGCCAAATCCGACATTGACCCTTACCACAAGGAGGAGAGAAGATACTGCCGCTAAGAGAAGCACCACCACCACAAGGAGAGAGGACACCGCCATCTGAAGTCACCGCCTCGGCATTCACCACCTGTATGCAGGCCGTGATGACACGCGAGCCAGCCACCCTGCAGCCCTAGTTGCACAGAACAACCGCCGTC
This sequence comes from Stipa capillata, assembly GCA_019208055.1. NCBI lineage: Eukaryota > Viridiplantae > Streptophyta > Magnoliopsida > Poales > Poaceae > Stipa > Stipa capillata. The sequence continues at coordinate 9,543 of JAGXJF010003986.1, forward strand.
CCTAACATCTGCGTCAAGTCAATCCTTCTGGGCTGTACCAATAGAGCTAATGGCCCTGCCACCCTTGCAGCACCAGCCCAGCCACACCCCTCCCTCCACCCTGGAAGCTCATACCATATCCGGACCCCTTCCCCACCATCACCACGGCGCGCGCGCAGAGCGTAGCGCCTCCCAAGGCCCTAGATCCACTAGTCCCATCAACCAAAGGCCGGAGCCTCCACGACGAAACCGCATCAAAGGGACGTCGGCATTCACGCATCCCCTACATCCCACCAAGCCAAGGGAGCACTTCGTTGAGCCCTCAAGCAGCTCCAGCACAACACAGTCGCCGAAGCCCTACCTTCAACTAGATCCAGAACCGACGCTACTTACATCCACCTATCCCAACAGCTGAGGAAGACGCCATGGAAAGGAACCCCTGCCACCTTCAGTTGCAAGGCCCGCCTCTGAAAGTTGTGGCGGGAGTCTCCCACCGCGATAGGTCAAGCGACACGAGAGTCAGTTTTTTACAATAAAAGAACATGCAGTGCAAAATTCGGACGTAGTAGTAGTGATATAAAGTTATTTTTAGCCTCTTTGTTGTTTGCAATAAAACGGTGAAGAATTGTTGTTTCCAATAAAACGGTGGAGGAGAAACCCATGTCGTCGTGGAGCTTGAGCAGAAGCAGGGAAACAGGGTATAAAGCGCAAACTGGCAAAGCCGTCAACAAACGACGGAGGCGTATCAGACTATCAGAGATTCAGTGAGCGGCACTGCCTGTTGAGTTCTGGTCCGTCCAGCCGCGTGTGGGACTTGTCGGTCCACATGTAAGCGTCAAAATCTCCCCAACTCAACTCTCCTATCCTAGTTCTTCCTCGAAGGCTTATCAGGGGATTAGATTAGGGTAAAGCACCAATGTTGACATCATATTCCACACAAACCATCGAACGGCAGAACAGAACAATTGTTCTTCGAGAGAGTGCGCCAAGTGGCACGCGAGTCCAGGGGAAAGGGATAGCGAGCGAAGGGACGCCATGGACGCCACGCAGCATCCACACTGCTCCTAGCTCCTCCTCCACTAGGCTATAGCCATCACTAGCTGCTTCACAACGGCGTGTGCACACCACACCGGCGCAAAAGGGAAAAGCTCAACACTTCCAAGCACCAACCATCCACCCCTCCCTCCCTCTACTCTTATCCCTTCATTCTCTCCATTCTTGGCTGATCGTGCAACGAGTTGCTTTGCGCGAGCCAGCCGAGGAAGAATTAACCTGCCAACCTGCGAGCTGCTGCAGCAATGACCCTGCAGCTGCAGGCCCCGTCGCTGCTGCGTGCGCCGGCGGGCCGGCGCCCCGCGCTCCGTTCGGCGTTCTGCCTGCCGCCGCTGTCGTTGCGGCTGCCTGCGGCGCCCGGAAGGGCGATCACGGCGGCGGCGCGGATCACGATGCGCTTCGGCGGCGGCGGCGTCGCGTCGAAGCAGGCCTACATATGCCGCGACTGCGGGTGAGCTGCGTGCGCCTTCCCAGCGCGCGTGATCAAATTTCTGATGGTCTCGCTCAGATGAGTGACTCGTGTGTTTGGCCCCCGCTGCCTCTGCGCGTGTTGCAGGTACATATACAAGGACAGGACTCCGTTCGAGAAGCTGTCTGATGACTACTTCTGCCCTGGTGAGGATAAGTACTACCAACTACCAAGTCATGTTATTATTCTTCTTTCTTTTTTCCTTCATGCGTTCTCTCAAACAATGGTGCTTCGTGGTTGTACATGGTGGCGCATCAATGCTGTTCCATAACAGCGTCTGCAACGAACTGATGCTCCCTCTGTATTTTGCAACATAAATCCATTGAGAAAAAAAATCAAGTGCATAGTTATTGCAATATTTACAAATCGGAGATGAGGTTGAGTAGTTGTAGGATTGTAGTACACCATTTTGGTTTGTATTTCCTCCGGTTCACTAAAAATTGTTGTCTTCGACGTCGACACAGTCTTCAAAATATAAATTGGACCACTATTTCTATTATAATATAAAAAACTCAATCATATTGTATACTGTGAAAGTATTTTTCAAGATAAATTTCGGCATATGATTTTCCGGTATCAAATTAAAATATCTTTAAACATATAGATAGTCCAAATTTTGCAATTTTGACTCTATCTAGGTCTAAAACGACAACCTTTTTAGAGATCGAAAGGGAGTATGCTGAGTGTGTACTTTTTTTTTAACCGAGGGAAATGTACTAATGAAGAACGCAAGCAAAATATCACTGGTGCCGATTCCTTGCAAAATCATCGTGAACTCATTGCTTTGGAAAACAGAAGTTTGTTCATACGAATAGGAACACCTAATTTTGTAAGTGGCCATATGAAGATGGCAATTCTTTTCAATGTGGAACCATTGATCTCCATTGATGATGCAGTCTGTGGAGCTCCTAAGAGAAGATTTAGGCCGTACGAGCCACCAGTGGCCAAGAACGTCAATGCCACAGATGCCCGGAAGGCGAGGAAGGAGCAGCTCAAAAGGGAAGAATCAGTGGGGTAAGTAATTAAACTCTAGCTAGAAGAATGGATCAACTAAATATTCGAGCAGCTTGCGGTGTTAACTTCATAGGGTAGAAATTAAATGATCAATTTTGCAAGAATATTTTGCTCCTTGTAGGAAAGCGTTGCCTATTGGTATAGCCGTCGGGATCCTCGCACTAGCCGCCCTATTCTTCTACCTCAACAGTGTCTACTAGACGAAGAGAAGAAAGAAAAAAAAGGAGGATCGCATCAAGCGGGGAAAGAATTAAGACTGTTTTTTCCGTTCTTTTTGTCTCGATCTATAAACGTATTGTTATCGTACATACTAGGGCTTCGTCACAAATTTTTGTTTTGGAGATTGACGAGACATGCCGAGTGAAGATTTATATGAATAGCTCCTATATGCTACTCATCACCTGATCGAGAACTGATTACGTTCGACATGCTTACGTTCGTTCCTCTTCTTTGAGAAAATTGCAAATTCCCCGGCCTGTGGAAATGGCACTCGCAAAACAGGTTTTCTCATGTTTGCAACAGGTTAATTAAGGCTCTCAAACCGGCGTCATCTTATATCCTCTCTCCGTTCTTGATTCCCCGATCCACCGGCACCGGCGCCAGTTTCCTACTTTCCTATCCAAGCCGTTGCCACCACCTGTTCACAACACTAGTTGATTAGGCGCGCTTCGCTGCGCCCCCGTGAATGCAAATTAACTGTATACCATGGAACGGTACGAAATCAAAAGGTTGCAGAACTGGCGTACTCAATCATATATGGAATTCATTCTTTTTCAGTTCATATACATACCAACTGTATATACAGTCATCTGTGTGACAAAGCATAGCACAACTCCAGAATAATACACAATTTCCATCCATACGAACACTTCAGGCATGGTATAGAAAATTATACGTACTTATTGTAGACAAATGGCTAAATAGCATTTCGAATAAACAGAACCAGAACAAATAGCATTCTGAATAAACAGAACTTCAACAACATTGAGAGCAGCATTTATAGCTGACATATTTCCTAACATATGGGAGATAAAGCATAAATAGGTGAATTAGCTGCGGTGTAAAAGATAAGTGTGGCAAGAGCCGAGCTGGCTTGAGCTGGGCTCGCTCGAGCTCGATAAATTTCGAGCCGAGCCGAGCTAGGCTCGTTGACACAAACGAGTTAGAAATGAGGCTTGAGCCGAGCCTGGACGAGCTTTCGAGCTGGCTCGAGCCGGCTCACGAGCCTCCAAAAATTTCAGCATGACCTTTTTGCAAAACAAAAATTTAGAAACATTTTACACATAATTCAGCAAAATAATAAGACAATTTCAAACATAATTTCAATAGCATATAAACTTTATATAAGTCCACAATCCATAAGTCAAGCACAATCCATAATACATAATTGGATCATGCAAATATGCAATGATATATATGGCACTGGAAATATTTTAGTTAGAAATCTGAGTAATGAATAAAAAAGTTAAGAAATGCATACATGTTAGACATATACAGTAGATTTGTATTGCTCACTGCTAAAAAAAAGAAAGACTTGTATTGCTCATGTAATAACGTATGCCGAAATAAGTTTAGTATTTAGCACATATAAAATAATACTCCATGGCTAGCATAAAGTTCCTTTTGAACCATATCACATGTTTCACTAACTAGCTATTCCAGTACTAGCTAACAAGATTAGCTAGCTAATATGAACTAGATTCGGAAGATATATAAGGAAGTAACACTATTTCAAAATGTACTCTACAAATATCTCAAGTAGATGAATATTAACAGGATATTCGGCCTCATCAGAGGAGGGATCGTTTGCTGGGAAGTGCATATCCGAAGAACCATCTTCTACCATGAAAGCCATTTCATCGAAAGTGGCTTCTTCTTGATTGAAGCTTCCTGTGCAGTTACCGTCATCTTGCAGACCAGTAGACACCCATGAAATCCCACACCAGAAGCTCTAAAGTACCATCAGCATCGGACGAAGAAAATTCATTCATATGACTCAACTTGGTGCTTGCATCTGCTGGAGGTTGATTCTATTCACCCTCATCTAGTTGGTTCATTAGCAGTTTGCAATGTGGATTTTGTTGCTTGTGGGGAGTTTCATACTTGTGCCGTGACAACAGCTGGGGAACTATATACCTTCAGTGGTTGGCCACTGGGGAAGGCCGGAGGTGCGAGCTCGGGCCACCGCCCGTCGGCGGAGGCTGGGAGCGTGCGTCGGGGAGGCGACGGGCGAGCACCGGGAGCCGGGGGAGGCGGGCACCTGGCGGTGGAGGCCGGATGCCGAGGCTGGGGAGGTGGCGGGCTGGCGGCTCGCCGCTTGGGCCGTTGGGGGAGGCGGATGCCGCTGGGAAGGCACCGCACGCTGGGGCGGTCGCTGGAGGCTAGGGCCGTCGGCGTCGGGGGAGGCTGCCGGCGCGCGGCGGCCAGGACGGAAGCACTGGAGTGGCGGTGGCAGGTACGTGATATGCCTAAGCCCTTAGGGCATGCCGCATCTATGGGCTGCCGGCCTGCCACCTGCCTTGGGCCGAGCCAAACGAGCCAATCGAGCGGCGAGCGGGCCAGCTCGGGTTCGGCCCGTTTAACCACCGAGCTAGGAGGGAGGCTCAGGCTCGGCCCGTTTGAACACCGAGCCGAGCCGGGCCAGGCCGGGCCAACGTGAGCTCGGGCCGAGCCTCGAGCCTCGGGCTTTTCTGCCAGCCTGAGTAAAAGATTACATCAATAGAGCACTATTTTGCATAGAAGTATAATCAGATAGCTCTAAGAGAGAACGCACAATTCAACCATGAGAAAGATAAAGATGTTAGCGCCATTGGCAACGTACAAGATATCTAAAAAGTATACAGGTAGATTACATGAATAGAGCACTATTTTGCATAGAAGTATAATCAGATAGCTCTGAGAGAGAACGCACAATTCAACCATGAGAAAGATAAAGATGTTAGCGCCATTGACAACGTACAAGATATCTAAAAAGTATACAGGTAGAATTAAGAGCTTGCACATCCACTGAAAAATCTGCTTGTTTCATATTAGTCGGAGATTTAACGATGCCCTGGCCATCTTAGAATAACCTACATAGCATCAACCTCTACTTTGAAATGATCAAATCATTGAATCACATAAAAGCAGCAGAAAGATAAGTCAGTAAAATTAAATCACACAGCTATATTACATGAATAAAAATTCAAAGCATCAAACTTGCACAAACCTAGATAGGACATGGCACAAAGGTAAAACTGAGGTATCAGCCTAACAATCTACGTTGTGCATGAGAGGGCATGCTACGTTTCATCCTCGTTGACTTGTTTACCTGTGTTTTTATCAGCTACATTTTATTTCAATTAATGCTTGAAGAAAATGTGGCAAGGTATTCATCTAAGTTGGGTTCAGAATTCTTCCAAAAAGGCTACTATTTTGGAGTTTGGACTAACCCAACTCCAGCCAGCTCGTGACGCCTCTTTCCGGCCCTGTTAACTCGTGGAAAGCAACGGGCTGGATCCACAGGCGCCGATCCTATATTACCGCTTGCCCAACCCAAACCATTGTTCCCGTCAAAACCATGCGAGACGCGCGCCCGGCGCCACATTCCTACGTGCCTCAACGCCTGATCGCGCAGAGCAGCTCGCCGGGCAGTTTCCGCCGTGCGGGTGGTGCATGTGCAGATGTGCTGCACCCACAACGTCGCCGAGCTCGAGCGCGCGCAGGGTCGTGTTCCATGATGGCCTTCTCAAGGAGATTACACTACGCGCGCGCGTCAGCCGAAGCTCTCGACTCGCCAAGGTCACACGGAGCAACCATCGCGCGCTCAGCTCCCCGCGCGCGGGGTCGGTGCCCGTGCCGTCTGAGCCTCCGGCTCAGGGTCACTGGCATCAGCCTCTCCACGATCAACTGTCTGTTGCGCACGGACGTGTGGAGCGCGGATACGGGAGGGTGGCCACGGCCGGGACGCCCATGTTACCGGTGATGACACGAGGTGATTATATAGCGACTTCAATCCGCCGACTAGGAATTTGGTGACCCGAAGGGCGCGGACGTGCGACATACGCGTGAATGGTCCGCCGAAATCCGGTCCGTGGCCTTGCAGGAGCGCGGCTTCCTTTTGCCGTTTTATTTTTTTGGTTTCTTGGCAGGTAAGTTTGTTGTTTGCTTGATCGGTAAGTTTTACATGTTGGAAACCTAAACGGTTTAGATCGTGATCGCGACACGAGACCGCGTGGGCTCTTCTATATATATGACTTACCGGCCGCAGCCAAAGACAGATTAAAAAATATTAGGGTTTTGCCTTCTCTCGGTACTTGCGCCGCCACAGTAATCTACTCCATCCCAGACGCCGGCGTGCACCGGCGAGAGGGAGAGCAGGTCTCCGGAACCTCTCGTCCTTGTGATCCTGCACTGGGAGAGGACGAATTAGGTTTTTGGGAAGCGCTACGCGCGACTGCTCACATCCGTCACCACGGGTCGTCTTCCATCCAAGTCAGGCGGTGCCGCATACCGTCGTCTCTGCCGCCGTCTGCTTCGACCCGTCTTCACCAACGTCGTCGTCAACAACATCGCTTCTGCAACAGCCACGGCTACTTCATCTACAAACGATCAGTACGTGCGCCGTGATCTGATCCTGTCTTTAAGTATGCTTGCTGTTGAATGTGCGATGCTGCCGTTCTGTTCACCTAGTATGCTAGAGCTATGCATGCTAATATTTGTTTTAGTCATGAATTGTTTACTGGAATTAATCACGAAATTGTCTAATTCTCCAACATCTGCCGTACAATTTTCGCTTTTTCGGCTCAGAAAGAAAGAAGAGAGTTCTGTTATCACCCGGACGCCTATATATGAAAACTTAGGACTGCCTACAGATTGCACCGTATCGGATCAAATGATGTTTTAAGCCCCAATCGTAGTCATGGTCTAACTTGAGCACAATATGATATTTTTTTTAGCTATATAGTGTAATATGATTTTTCTTTTTAGATAATGGAAGGGTCATCTTTCTGGTCTATTTATCATATGATGCACAGCCAAATTTTATTTAAACAACATACCAAGCATCAATACTTTTATTTAAACGACATTCAAAATGTCGATGCCAAAATTGACTTACAAAATGGCAATAAATGTCACTTTGTGGACAGCATTGGCAAAAAAGCTCATCGCTGCTAGTGTGACGGCATACTACTCTTATGGCCAGAACAACCACCTAAACAATACTAGAACAGATAAAGAACAACTCTCAATACGGCAACACCTTCCTGGAGTGGATGACACTTATGCACCGTCATTGCCGGATCCATCCAACAAAAGATAGATCGAGGGTTTTCACCCTTAAGCTCTGGTATTCGTCATCTGCACCAGTATCGCCAATCACTGTAGCCCTAGCCAAATCCCCAATACCATCATTGTGGATCGTCAGGGTCACTGTCCATCCTCGAAAATGAAGTCCAGGTCACCAGAGGAGAGGTCGAGTCGAAATGGAATGCGCCTATATAGGGAGGCTAAAGTGTGACACGATCTCCTTGTTGGCCGGTCAAGCCGCCGCGATCCACAACCACTTGCCACACCAAAAGTGGCCCCTAGAGAAACCATGCCATCAACTGTCTGACTTAGCTGCAGGAGCGCAAGGGTGCACCTGCTCGCTACCGCCCGGGCATGAACTCATGCGCCACTCCTGCATTGGCCCTTTCGGTCTCCCATGTAGCACACAGCCCACAAGCGCCACACCCATCCTAACATGCCGTCGATCAACCATCTCGATCCAATTCGGAGAACTCCACCTGCGTAGCCTCCTTTGGTCAATCCCCGCTCGAAAGACGTGCGGAGAGATGCTTGCCGACACCACTGTTAAAAAGGTCTCACAGTCCAAAGCGGACGTGTGAAGATCAGTGGTGGCGATGGCATGGAGAGAAAGAAGATTAGAGAAACGACTAGAGTTTAGGTGTCTCCGGTATCGCCCACGAAAGCAACAAGTGAGGACGTCCCTTTTTAGACATCGCATGGTATGACATTTAGTAAATGTTTTGTTGATTGTGTGAGGCAATGGACGAAATTGCATATCAGAGATGAAAATCGTTCCAAACAAGTTTATTCTTTCTTGCTCTGAGATTAGTAATTAAGAAGGTAGATTGGGAAACAACGTATATGAGTATATATCGTGTACACGTCACTACTATATGCGTGCAAAATTTGGAATTGTGCCACTGCAGAACATTGCATCTTATATGATATTACTCAAAAGATGAACTTCGTAATTGCAACTGCAAAGGAGGCTTGCTTGGACTCATGACAATTTAGGACAATTTTGCCCACCTTCTCAATCTTCCTTGTCGACTGTGACTTTTGCTTCTCACCATGGCTAGCACTGCCGTCTTGTTGAGCTTAAAGGTCGCATCCGATTTAGGGAAACTCAAAAGTGGCACTACATCCTCTCTACTGCCAGACTCCATTAGTCATCAAACCGAAGATCTAGCGCTTCCTCGACGCCTGCTTCCGCTCGCCATCTGACATTCTCATGACCGCTGATGTCAAGGCCGAGACCCATCCACAGGACGTGGTACGAAGCCTACGCGTCATCATGGGTACGACATTGAGGTCGTCTTGCGGCAAGGCATCGACAAGACAACAAAAATGGCAACGCGACACCGCCACGGTGGGGATTCAGGCTGGGCTAGCTTCGACGTGGAGGAAGGAGATGACTAGGGCCAAAACGGTCTAAATATGGGTTGGAATGGCGTCGTCGGAGATATGAGATCCTGGAGGGGCGTAAATACAATTTTGCTTTATAGAAATACGAGAGAGCAAGCTCGTAAAAAGTTCTCGCGCGTTGGCAACAGACCGTTCGTGCCCACGAGTCACAGAAAGGCTCTCTTTCGCGTTATTGATCGCTTTCCCTCTTGCCGGAGCCCGACTCCATCCCTTCCTTCGATCCCAAGGTTCGAATCCTGGTCGGTTCTTCTATATATCGAACCATTGGTGGAGGCGGAGGGGAAGAAGCAAGACGGCCCCGGGACGGCGGCGGCGGCGGCGGCGATGGAGGCCAAGATGAAGGAGAAGGACGGGGTGGTGAAGGAGGTGATACGGCTCGAGAGGGAGTCCGTCATCCCCATCCTCAAGCCCAAGCTCGTCACGAAGCTCGCAGACCTCATCGGTATCGTATCGTACCCCGTCCATCCGTCTCTGTTTTCTTTGGTTTGATTCCGATCATTGCGCGCGCCGCATTGGACTGCGTGGCCTGTCCCGGAGGCATCGCGTTTCCTGAAAATGGGAGATAATTTTTTTTCTGAATTTCTGGTGCAATTCTAAGGGCTTCGATGGTCAGGTTGATTATCACATCATCGCTTATCTCTTTCTACCTTCGTATGGATTATTGGTTTTAAACGCATTTGCCATGACCGGACCTAGAGGCGATAATTGGAATGAGTTCTTGAAATAGTAGGAAAATGTGCATTATTGTGGTAACTTTATGAGTTTTTTTGTTGAGAGTTTTATTTAATTGTCAAGAAAGAAGATAAGGGCCGTTGGTCTATTATGTCCATAGTTGCATTTGGTGCGATCATTGTAGGTTCTTGAGGAGGAAACCACCACGTGATCCTAAAGATTCATCTTGCTGCTAGAGTTACTATTTTACTGATCCTATATTTTCTTACCCGTCTTAAACGAGGATCCGTGTCTTGTGTTGTTCATTTAATTATTTCTATATAGGGTTTGTAAGTATCTAAACATTACTCAATCTATAGGTGGTTGCCTATACAACATCATTTTGTTCATGTCTCGATAAATTGGTGGATGCTTACACGGGTTACAAATATCACGTATTTCACTCCATTTCAGTGAGCTGCGAATCATGAATATTTATTATAGAGTGAACAATGTGTCCGTTTTTTGTTATTTTGGGGTTTAAGTTTCTCTATGACTGTGGACTTAAAATGGTGTGGTTTTATTTACATTCCCATAATTCATGCATGCTTCTGATTTACTCTTCAGACCAAGAAGAAGATCGTGCCGAGTTTATGAAGCTATGCAGGAGGGTGGAGTACACTATTCGTGCTTGGTATCTCCTGCAATTTGAGGATCTAATGGTAGGCCCCTTCCGCTCTTTTGTTCTTTTATTATGATGTAACTGTCTCCCAGTCGACAAAGTTTCTTTTATCTAAATATTTCTTCTATGATTCAGCAATTGTACTCGCTATTCAATCCTGTTTATGGTGAGAAGAGTTTGAAGCAGCAGAGCCTCAGACCCGATGAGATTGAAACTTTTGAACTCAATTTTTTAACTTACCTTTTTCAGGTTAGCCGATAATCTATACATTTTCATGCGGTTTGTGAGATTTTATCTGACAATAACCAATACTCCTTCTGTTCCAAAACATATTCGTGGTCTTAAGTAGATAATGGAAAAGAGCAACTTCAAGTTGTTATCTGATGAAGAGAATGATGTAGCTCATTCTGGTCAGTATCTTTTGAACCTGCCAATCAAAGTTGATGAATCCAAGGTCAGAAGCTACTTTTGTAACGGTTTCGGTTAAGGATCAAACCGATTTGTGCTCACAAGATATTGACTTGCTTAACTAATTTGTGAACAATTTTAGGTAGACAAGAAGTTGTTGACAAAGTACTTTAAAGAGCACCCACATGATAATCTACCAGCATTCGCTGATAAGGTATTCATCAGTGACTTTAAAGGGCACCTACTATATATTTTATTTTTCTTTCACATATATGTAAATATGAAAAAATGGAAGAAGCCAGCTGTTTTGTTCTAGTGATTTCATTAGCAGTTTTGCTTGCTACCCATAACTCACCAACATGTAAAAGTTAAATTTGATGCTGAAGCATTTCTTCAGTTTGGTATAATCTTTCATAAGACTTCTGATCACATCAACCATACCTTTGTAGTATCTTGTCTTCCGTCGAGGCATTGGAATCGACCAGACCACTGATTACTTCTTTATGGAGAAAGTGGATGTAATCATATCTCGAGTTTGGAGGTTCTTCCTCAAAGTCACAATGTATGATAGCGTGATACAGAATCAACATCATGGTGCTAGACTGAACATTTATTTTAATATGGTAATGCACCAAAATGACGCAATGCAATTCTATTTTATCAATAGGATTGATAAACTGTTCTCTAAGAAACGGCAATTGAGGCCCAAAAAAGACAGAAAGAAGACTGATGAAGTTAATGAAGAAGCGGAAGAAGCAGACCTCTTTGTTGAGCGCATTCGCCTAGAAAAAATGGAACTGAGGTTGTAGATTAGGGCTCGCCTTCACAGTAATGTTTTTGTAGACTAAAACTCAACTCACTATCTAATGTGCATTTCTCCTACTCACGGCAGCATAAAGAATCTACTAAAACAAATGACAATTCAAGAACCTACATTTGACAGAATGATCGTGGTATACAGGTAATTCTCTGTGAACATCTTTCCACTTCTCTTGCTTAAATAATGAAGCATTTTCTTATCTTCAGTGTTGACGTATTGTTTGCAGTTTCTTATTCTGCTTATAACATTACAGGAGGGCTAGCAGGGAAACTGAGCCAGATCGAGGAATATTTGTAAAGCATTTCAAGAACATTCCAATGGCTGACATGGAGTTAGTTCTGGTAATATAAATTACCTGATGTGCACTTCATATGTGATGTTTTCAGCATTATTTCCTCTCAGTACGTACCTAATGGTAGCATTTATGATGTAGCCAGAGAAGAAGAACCCTAGTTTAACGCCAATGGATTGGGTCAAGTTTCTTATTTCTGCTGTGCTTAGTTTGGTATGTATCTGATGCTTTAGATACCAAACACGCTAGTGAGTTCATCTTTGACCATCTCAATTGCCTTTTCTTTTCAGGTCACTCTAATAGGTTCTCTTGAAATGCCAAAGTCTGATATATGGGTTGTCACAGCTATAGTTTCTGGTTTGATTGGATACTGTGCTAAGATATACTTCACGTAAGTGAATTAACATATAGTGCCATTTGATAAATATCAAGCGCGTACCAACATGGTCAATTCCCTGACACTTGTATGGGATAAAATTGTCTCTTGTTGAACAGATTTCAGGCAAATATGGTAACTTACCAGAATTTAATTACAAATTCAATGTATGATAAGCAGCTTGATAGTGGGAAAGGAACACTTCTGCACTTATGCGACGATGTGATCCAGCAAGAAGTATGGAACCACCAAGGACTTCTGTTTGTTATGTGTGACTTGTCTTGTATGTTCCACTGACATATTGTGAACTCCTTTGCAGGTTAAAGAGGTCATTGTTTCTTATTATACTTTGATGAAGAAAGGAAAGGCAACTACTCAAGTAAGCATGCCTACATGCTACCTTTATGTCATATTTCAGTTATCTACTGGTTTCCTTCATTGCCTTTCATTGACATCAATGTTCTTGAAAAACCTTCTGATTTCACTACATTTACATCGCATCTTATGCCTTCGTTCTTTGCTTGCACAGTACTCAATCATATTATGCCGACGGAACCTAATTTTCGTATAATCTAGTTACAGAATACTTTATCTGTTTTATCTGAAACTTGAGGAAACTAAGTTACCTGAATATCGCTGTGACATCACAGTTACTTAATATCATGTACTTTCTTTCATCAATATTGGGAGAACAGCCTTACACTACAAGCTACTGAATGTTTTGCATCTGACTAAATTGTACGTGTTTAGAGGTATAGGTGTTATTCAGGCAAATATTACCTTTCTTATAGGACTATGCTAGATGGCCCTTCCCCTGATTATATCAAAATCTCAAATGGAGAGTTTACACAAAGATGGCATGCCCTTTGTGCTTTTGACATATGAGGTTGGTGATCTTTGCAGGATCTTGATTTACGCTGTGAACAGCTCATCAAGGAAGAGTTTGGTGTAGAGTGCAACTTCGATGTTGTTGATGCTGTGAACAAGCTAGAAAAGCTTGGAATTGTATCCCGGGTAAGATTGTCAAATAGTTTCTCTGCTGAATCATCCTTTGTCGGTAAAACTTCAAGTACCACAGTGCATGTAACAGGCTACATTTCAAAGTTCTTGATTCTGTCAATAAATCTCTCTACCCAGGATTCGATCGGGGGAGTCTTATGCGTTCCACTCAAGCTTGCAAATGAGATTATAGGGACTACTACTGAAGAAATGGTGATCCGTGCCCAACAAGCCCCAGCTGACTCTTAGGTTCCGCAGTGTGTCAAGAGTGGTATCTCCTTTCTCCTATGAAGATTTGGCTCTACAAGGCCCGTCGTGTTCATCCTGAAAGATAGTTTTCTCCTTTGTGCAGTTTTCTCATGTACCATAAAATTATCTCAAAAGTCGGCTCGTGTTATTCTTTGATTCGTTCATCTGTTTTGTAAGTGAATTATCTATTTCAGTTTTTTTTTCTCTGTGTATAAGATGTGGAATAATTTATTTGTGCATCACATGATTAACATCAGATGACCGTATAACTGTATAAGAAGTATCTGGTTGCAATTCTTACCGTATATATTGCACAGTAAGTTCATTCTTTTTTTTTCATGTATTGCAGTTAATAAATTTAGTGGGAATGCGCCCGCAACTGCATAACAAATTAGGAATTTTCACCGTCCTTAAGTAGGAACTGGCAGGAACAAGGAGGACCATTTGGTTGTCCATCACTACCACAACTGTTCCTTTTTTCTTGAGAGGTAACAAGGAAAGCCTTATTAGCACAAATCCACAGTGACACTTATATTCTCCAAATCATTCGATGATGGCACATCATTCGCCATGATTTACTTTATTTACACAAGTATCATACACGAGGATGAAAAAATATGATCTTATTTAACGCATAGAATTGCCATAAGTCTGTGAAGCATCTCATCACTGATTTCCGTACTTAGGTCCATTTATGCCTCTCTTGTCATCCCACCCTCTCACCCACGGCTGACCAGGTGCTGATCGTGTCTCTGGAGAAGCATGCTTGCTCAGGTTATCCGCAACCTTCGACTTAATAGCAACAAACACCTATTTGGACACAAATTGTTCAGTATACAAGCAACCAGACTATCAGAGGGACAGTAGAAGAGTTACTTGCAGTATGACATACAGGGTTAGAATTCACAGCATCTGGTGGTTGCTCTTGACCGGTGAGCCATTTCCACAAATCTGGGTTCTCCTGAAGAATCAGACAGTTCAAGAATTAGAACCAATCTGCACAGACAGTACACAATAATAGGAATTCATTGATGACTATGCGGTTGGGACCAGAAGGTTCACTGTAATTGGCTCATGGCAGTTGCCTTTCAAGTGTTTCAACATAAATCCATGCGTAGGTTTTGATGCACTTGCTATATTGTGTCCATTTGTGAATGATGGTCAGAAGCCATAACACTTGTCTAATGAAGCATCTAATGTGGTAACTTAGGCAGCGCAATGAATACATTATCTAAAAACATTGTAAAACAGAAGATATAACAAAGTGTTATGTGTGATTGCTACGATCGTTAAAAATGAAATATTTCTGATCCATCAAAGACAGTCAAGGCTCATGTTAGTATCAAATCAGCGGCTCAGTCCAATAGTGCATACCACTTTATGCTATGAATTTTCAGGCCACCATAGAAGCTGTCCAGATTTATAACGAATAACATACAATTGTGGTGGGGGCAACAGTAGGGAATTAAGAAAAAAAACAATCAATGCATGAACAAAGGCAAAAGAAACTCAGTGCATGAATTTGAGCAGCTAACATTAAAGGCCTACTACAAAAATAGCACTAGAAGCCAAACTGGTAAGAAACATACTCTATATCTAGAAAAGAGATTTTCTATCAGCTGGAAAGATATAAAATCACTGTACCATCTGGAGGATATCTTACGGTGCCAGAAACTAGGATCCATAGAAGAACTAACGTTAGCACAAGGGATAATCTGCAGATGTCTAGAGGAGTCAATAAGATAACTTATGGGCTGGAATTGGTATCTGATTTTGTTGATCGAGAAACTAATTCATGCAGACACAGCCTGGATAGTCAAACTGTCAGAGCTCTACCGCACCAAGCTAGCTATTTTTTGTATCATGCTCAATTTGTGTGCAAATGATGATTTTACAGAGCAAGGCAAAAACTATCACAGGTGGACAGTTTACAACAGAACGTCAGATGCAGATAGCACTGCAGTGGAACGACATTCTGAATAAGCATGTGCTTTTGAGAATGATTGGTTGCATAGAGGTAAAACCTAGACACTAAACCCTATACATGAGATACAATACAAGTGATTGTATAGTCAAATCCTTGCAACGAGACTGATGAACATCAAACTACATCTGCACTTGCAGCATGCAACACATGGAATTAAAAATAAACTAGTAACACCTTGAGTGCTTGCGAACTTCATGAATTAGCTATATTTACAATTTGTGCAACACTACATAGAATTACATGAGTGAAGTCCACGAATTAAACATTCCTAATGAAAACTACTAAGCTGTACATCACATTCACAGTTTCACACAGATAAGCTGGTGGGATCGCTTGGGACCAATTTGACTGGTACAAGGTTGACAGAGGTTTGAAATTGACAAGACCAGGAAAAAGAAACAGTGTGATTAGCACTTCACTTGAGATTGGTTTATTCAGAAACCGGACGAAATCTCAACTAGCCGAATTTGTAATCTATGCTAATATGTTACAACAAATCATACTCCCTCTGTCCAACAATATAAGGCGCGTACGTATACCAAAATTTACAATTAGACCTATAATATTTTAGTTATGTGACACAAAAGTGATATTATTGGATTCGTTTTCAAAAGTACTTTCTAATGATATCACTTTTGTATCACATAACTAAAATATTATAAGTCTAATTATAAATATTGGGATGCGTGCGCGTCTTTCATTGTTGGACGGACGGAGTAACACAGAAGAGCAATTAGATGACGAACTAGAGCAATAAGAGGAGTGGTAGGGCCAGGATAGCTCACGAGGTCGAGGACTTGGAGCAGGGCGCGGATGTTGGCCTCGTCCATGGAGCGGATGTGCTGCTCGACCCAGGTCCCGAGCACCAGGTCCAGCTCCAAGAACCCCCTCTGCTTGCTCCTGTACATCAAACTGAACACAAACGCGACCTCTCAATCAAGAACCGTCCTTGGTGAACTCAGAGGTGGAGAAATCGACGGCCGGAAGAGGGCACCTGTTGACGAGGCGGCGGCGGCTCTCGTCGGAGGAGAGGTCGATGGTGGTGGCGGCGGCGGAGTTCTGCTGGGTGGTGGTGAAGGCGGAGAGGAGGCGGTGGGAGGCGGGGGGGAAGGGAGGGCGGGAGGAAGGGGACGGGAGGACGCGGCGGAGGTGGAGCGCGCGGCGGAGGAGCGTGGCGGCCATGGCGACCACGGCGAGGGGAGCGGAGAGGGGAGAGGAGAGATCGGGGAGGGAGGGAGGGAGATGCGCGACGTGGCTGACTGGTGGCCCCACCGCCTCTTCATAAGTCGGGCTAGGCACGAGCGTGCGGCGTGGCAGCGTCTGGGCCGGCCGACGAGGGCCCCGGTGCCGGCGGTGGAGTGGTGCCCGCGTTGCGCGACATGGAAATCGCTTTTTCCTCGTAGAAGGCGGACTGCAGCAATGTGTTTTTCTGCACGAAAGTCCCCACGTTTGGATCTGTATCCCCTCGACAGGTCTGTGTACTGCAATGTTGCATGAGATGAGTATTTGTATGTCTGTCGATGTATAAATAATTCTACGTGTGCATTTTGTGTACACGTAGAAAATTCTACGTGTGCATTTTGTGTACAGTAACGTTCCTCGTTCAAATTCTAGAAAATCCAACTTAGAGATGGCCCGGGCTACATTATTGTTTTGTATTACGCACATAAACTCTCATGGTGAGGATCTCGATGATGGAATCGATGGTTTTGAGGCTAGGCCTTAGGAGTAGAACTGATGTTCCGGCTAAAATAAAAAATCTTTGATAAGCTAATTTTACAAGTTATTTTTTAGTTTCCACGTTATTACTTCTCTCTTTTTTCAATCTCTTTTTCCATTTCATCTATTTCCGTGAGGACACATTTTTCATTCTCTATTCCTATCTCAATATTTGTGATAGGTTATCTTTTAACTAAGAAACGACTTGTCCTATCCATCCGTATCTCTCTTATTTTCTTACCTCTCCCCTCCATGTCACATCTAAGAAATGGCTTGTATGACCATTGGAGGTGCTCTAAGATCTCACTTTATAAACCATCACGTATGTCCAATTTTTATATTTTGTGGATAAACAAAGGAAAAAAGGCCCGTTTTTAAAAATGAGAAACCCACATGTCCAATGTTTAGAACCAAACCATGATCAGCTTTAGCCCTTACCATCGTATTCCCTCAGTATTACAAAAATATGATGTTTTGGATATTAGCACGGTCTTTAATTAAAATATAAGTTTGACCACTAATTTCTATTGTAATATATGTAATAACAAAGTTACAATACAAGTTTCATTTCTTTTATATCTATACATCAAACTACACTTAGTTAACTTACTACATGTGGATTTAACTATATAACATCATTTAACTAATTATCTAAGATTCTCTACTTAGGCATTTTGTAAAATTGATTATAAATTAAAAAAACACTAATATATTTTCTGATACAAACTTGATGTGCTTTGTATCGTTCCGGGAAACCTCCTTTGGTTGATTGGTGTGATTCATTGAAAAATGTCAGTAAGAATATTTCTAGTTTGGTCTCTTCATTAGGGCCAATATTGTTGGTTTTGCTCCGATACGGCGAAGCTTATTGCTGCATGTGGTGAAATGCCCATGTGAGCTTCTCTCTGAAGCGAGTGTAAACATTTCCTTATTTATACCTTTGTGTCTAATTTCTTTACTTTTCTTTCTTGGATGAGATGCCGAGCTCTAACATTCCAAAAGAGGAAAAGAAGAAAGAGAATAAGAAAAAAAAACTAAATCGACTGCAACAGAGAAGAGCAAACTAAAAAGTATTAGAATCAAGGGGGGCACTCGGCTACGTGTTGCCTGGTGTCAAGTCATTTCTATCGTGTCGTCTAGTCTATTTCATATTGTCTCTTTTATCCTTGTTATGAGTTACCATCGAGTTAATAGTCCGATATACTTGTTATGTTCTCCGAGCTCTATGTCTTAATATCTTAACTCTTAACATTCCCCGCTGGAATGTGAAAGAACTAAGCAACCCCTCGTAATGCGAACTTTTTGTTTCTTTGAGGAGCTTACTTATAGTTATTATCATGGTGAGGATCATGTTGTTGTTTGGGTAGAGGTGATTGTATCACCTACCCATCAGGATTAAACCACGTGTTTGTTTCTTGTATTTCATCAAGGTGGTACTTTTAGTGGTAGGTGACTTACCCATCGATAGCAAGGCATCTATGATGATTTCTCAATCTTCAAGCTTTGTGAGTCCAATCTTTTATAGGCGTCAGTGTGGATGAATGAGTGCTTGTTGTGGTGTACATGCATTTCTGTCCGTGAGTTGTATTTAGTGATTGGAAAGATTACTATCGTGCTGCATGCAGTTCAGTAAGAAAGCTAGAGTATCACCCGTCCACGCACAGGATCTAGAAATATTAAAAAGGTTGCTTGGCATAGATTATGTGCGGCATAGTTTGCATCCCTCGGAATATAGTTCAAAATGCGGACCGATTCATGACACTAGCAGCCCAAAATTCTGGTCTCATCCTTCTACACGAGGGAAACTTGCACTGTTGCGTCACCGGTAATTCAATTCTTCGCCATTGGTCAATCACCTAATTACCAGTACAAATAAAAACAATTCAACTAACACAAGACCGAAGCTTGCATTGTTGCCTCACCGGTGAAGAATTGCGGGATCTTGGCAGGGAGCACGATGGCGCCCCGCAATGCCTGCTTGCCCAACAACATCGTTCCACCTCACATCAGGCTTCTTGGAGAGGATCAGAGAGTGCAGCCCGAGGGGCACATTGGCCCTCCTGTCCCAGCAGTCATCGTCTCTACCACCACCACCACAGCCATCCCCACCATCCTTCCATGGCTACACCTCCGCGGCGCCAGCCCCATCTGTGCGGCGTTCGGCCTGGCTGTCGAGGAAGAGCGCGTTGCCAGTAAGGCGGATCCTCAGTTTGCGTTTCACCCGCAAGAAAGAGATGAGACTATTCCTTTGCTGGTTTTGACACAATGCAGCTGCACGCCTCCAGACAACAAAGCAACCCCGGCCCTCCGTGCGACTGCCTGCCTACGGGTCCCTCAAATGAACGTACGCAAGATAAGAAACACGCATGTCCTAATTATACTCGTCTTCGAAAAAACAACTTCAGCAAGTATTAAAAAGAGCTCAGGACCCTAAAACAAGATCGTGAAAAACAAAGGGGCGCTAAATCAAGATAGAACACAATAGTCACCTGAACCTATATGATCTAGACAGCGAGCGCCATGGAGAACATTATCCTGCCACTCAGGATTAGACAGTTAGACAACAAAAGAACCTAAGCAGATGCACAAGTAACTTTTGGTGAGGCTTATCAAAAAAGTATCGACACAAAATGTTGTTACAAGTCCGAAGTAAAGGACCCAAGGTGATGCATTGTATGTGTTGTGCAATAACATCTATACTACAACACCTTCAGGGTATACCAGTATAAAGATCATCCAGTACAAAGGCGATGAGCATCGACCAGCGTTTCTCTCCTAGAAGGCACATTTTTGTTCCCAGCCCACCAGGCAAAGATGTCCCTGGTCTGGAGCCTTAGAAAGAAATTGGTGTATGGCTGAGAGCCTGCAAGCAATGCATTGAAAGATTTGCTTCAGGAAGCTGGAGACTCTGCTGACAACAATTGTGCCAAGACATACAAGATTTACCTCAACAATTACATGTCCTAGTTTAAATATACTTCATCCCAGCAATTCTTATCCGCCTTGATATCAGATACTGCGCTAGAGAATAAATAGCTCCTAACAATCCTAATACCCGCACAGTAAGTATGTCTGTCATTATAATCGACGGCAAGTTGAGAGGCAGTGTCAGAAGCAACTTCGAATCAGTCTGTCTGACATAATCCCACATGAAGCGATTGAAGAGTATGTGATTAGGTAGTGTGAGCACAAGAAGAGCAACATTTTTCACAGCATATAGCCAGCCTGGGCCACCAATATCAAGAGCCCATCCTCCACTGTCAGGCCAAGTCTCCTCCCATATCCTATACAATGCTGTCAATAACAAGTACCCAGAAATAGAAACTATCACAGGGAAGTAGCGCTGCCTGTCACCAAACCCTGCAATGATATCTGAATCCTGGTTCAAAAGCAGAAGGATTGGTGCTAGCAAGAAAATAGCACGGTTTGAGCCACCAGTAAGTGTTATATTGAGAACAAGGCAGATGATGAAGCACAATACAGTAGAAAAGTTGCCAATCGCAGGCATCCAGGCTGCCTCAGCTGCCAATCTCTTGATGGTGAAAGTTGGTGCAGCATGAGCTCTCCGTTGCTGCAGCAGCCTTGCTTTGGGTGGAAAGGCAGAGCTCCGGCCACCAGATGGACCATGTGTTACACCTCTGTCCGTGGCCTTCTCACGCAACAGCAAAGCCAGTTCAAACTTAATTTCCAATGCAATAATCATGAAAATGGCAGCATACAGACCTAAAAGTGACATTCTCGCCCCTTCTATAGCCAACATGTTGGTGAACCTCTCTGCCTCATCCTCATCTGCAAAACTTTTAGCTCTTAACTGTCCTTCCAGCAGATAGGTGACTGGGAATAAAGCTACCAAGAAAGAGAACACCCATGGCAAAACCCTTGTGCTAGATTCAGATGGGAGATGTGTGAATACTATAAAGATAGCAGCAGAGACAATTGTTGCAACAAGAAGAGGATACAGAACAACTGCCTGGAAGAAGTACTGGACAGATATGTAGATGCCTAGTGTAATTCCAACTCCCACTGCATACAAGGCCCTCAACTCAACAACGTACTTCACTGGGATAATAGATGTAACTGCTGCTAATGTAAGCACAACTGTTGCAATGAGCAGCCATGATGGCCATGTGGGCTTAGATGCTACAAAGCCATATATTGAAGTGTCATCACCAGATAGATGTGCTGCTGTGATCAACTCTGACCGGTATACCCATGACAGTTTAACAGGAGGCTGCATAATGACAAAAAGAAGCCCTGTAGCCACAACAAGCACCAGGAATCTCTTTGCTGACTGCAAGGAAATAATAAAATATAATCAATTGGTGCAATCCCACAATAAGTCACAAGGTGGGCATCATCAAAATAATAACTATAGAGCAAAAAGCAAAAAGCTACAACAGAAAGGGAAAATTAAATATAGAAAAACCGAGAGGTTGAAATCCAATCCTTCTTGCAATCTTGCTAAACAGGAATTGTAAATGTTTGTGTGTAAATCCAATCCTTCTTGCAATCTTGCAACATGATGCTTTTTTGACTTTCCGTTGATAAAACTAGTAATTGCAAAGACTGTTTCAGGCATTCACATAATATAACAAAACTATTGGGCAAGGACTGTAAACCAGAATTACAAAGATAGTCCTACAAGCTCAAATCCTGTAATTATTAGTGTATGCAGAGAAGTGCTTGGTTGAAGAATACCTTTTAGCAGCATGATTCATATAAATACAAGCAGGATCATTTGGATAAAATCTTCTAAAAAAAGAAGATAATCTAACTTCAAATCCAACAAACAGAAAGCATTTTTTTAATATTTCAGGGCAAGAAAGTAACATCGATTCGTACAACAGCTGGTATTGAGTCTATAAAGCTCTATTTAAGTTCAGACTGCACCCATAATATGAAACAAAGATGGAACTCAAAACATTTTATAGTTCTTTAAATTGGCTAAGTTCATAAAATTGTAGAGAAATCAAGATAACCACGAACTGAAAAGGTTAAATTCAAGACTACAAGCACGATATGGACACATTGTCATGTAATTATTTTGCAAGGTTAAATCAGTGTGCAAACATAGTAGTCACAATTATGGACCTGACGATATAACAATTCAGAGCTAAAATCTCTAGCTCAAAGTGCTAAATGGGTAAACCATCCATGTATGTAAAGAATCAACATGACTCATTAGATCTTTGTTGAGAAGATAAACACAGCTAAACATTAGTATGCAAGTATAACAGCAGACCATGAAAAGATAATAACAACAAATATGCTTTCTGAGAAGACTGATCTTTTCAACAGAACATACAGAACATAGAGGTAAGTATCAACTACCTGAGCATGAGGGAAATGGATAGCGACTATTGGTATGCAAGCAACACCTGTCAAGAGAATATAGGAACCCAAAAGCAGACCATCTGAAGGAGGCCTTCCATTCCACCACTGTAAAGCTTCGAAGATTGTCTCCCGACAGAGCCATGCAGAAAAGGCTACTACAGATGCATGGAAATAAGCTTGCCAGATCTTCATCCTTGAAGCCCCTTTCGACTTGTCTCTGGAAAGCGCAGGAAAGAATTTTATATAAAGAATTCCACATACTCAAGTAGAATGTGAAGTTAAAGTGGATACCTGTAAAGAAGTAAAGGGGGAGTGACAGCAAGTAGCAACACAGCTGAAACCCATAGCACCGATCTTGATGTGATAAACAACATTGATAATTTTGAGGAATAAAGACAAGTCAAGATCCAAGCAGCTTTGGGCCCAACTCTCTGATCAACAGATAATCTTCTTACAAGAGCCAATCCCAAAAAGGTTGTAATCAAAACCATATAACTGGGATATATGACATCATCTTCAAATCCAAAGTAGTACATGGTAGCATAGTTGAACAATCGGTTCTCAATGTAGCATAGCAATAATGCATGACCAATAAGACCAATTTCCACAAGGAAGCGCAATTTTGTTGGGAGAAGTGCCAAACCAGGAACAGCCATTGCCATGATCACAGCTGCAACAACATACTTAGTGAACGACTTCAATGGCATGCCAGCAATCCAAATATTTAGATCCCAATAATTATGCACTACAAACCAAAGGACCATCAGGCTTGCTATTGCCACAAAGGTGAAGTATGACGACAAGCTTTTCTTAGTGAAGAACCTTGCCACATAATAGCCAGAAATCATCGGAAGTGGAAGGAACTGCAATCAGATTAATAAAAAGTTGATTAGTATGGAGCAACAAAAATAACAAACAACAGCTTGGAATACTAATGCTGCAAGTTCAAGGCCATGGCAAGGATTTGTTAAACCATATAAAAGCAACCCCAAATACAAAAAGGATTATTCCCTAGATTCAATTCCATGTTATTGTAAGATCAGCCATCAGGACACTCCGGTTGTGGTTGCAACAGGATATGTTGCTGTGTCATTACCAAGAGGCCAGATAAAGATTGGATTATCTCACTACATCTCTAGCGAGAAATTTCCTTCCTATGGCCAACCACCCACCAAACGAGTCTATGCACACCCTGCCACCCCAACACTCTATCCTACGTGTTGTGAACCTTGATTCACAATGGGATAACTACCGTGCTGAAGTTAGCAAGACGGTGTGGCTGCAGGGGTTTGAGTAGACATAGGTTGAGATGAGAGAATATTTGGGGGAGAATAGATTGATTCGTCTTGCTTGATTCAAACATAGATACATGGCTTATCCTTATATAGTGGATGCTTAGGCCCTTGACCTTTCCTAACACAATACGAACTCCTAACGAATCAGGCTCCTTTAACCCTATACTTCCTAATACAATAATATTTCCTAAAAGACTCCTCCCTCTGTTTACTTGCTGCTGCAAGTCCTTGCCCAACAGGTGACCATGGCCTTCTTGCCGGCCGCAACCAAACTGCCGCTGCCTTGATACAATCAACTAACATCGACAACACTACAACCCTCCTGGACAAGCAGCTTGTCCTCAAGCTGCAGGGTGGTGGCCATGGTTGCAATCCTAGATGACCCCATATGGATGAGAAGCCATGATTCTGACGCCATGTCTTCTGCATGTGCAAATAATAAGAATTTTTGGCTGGCATGCCCCACCCTTTTACTTCGTGTCTGGTGTTTTGGAAACCAAATAGAATATGGTTCCTCTGATACTTCCTTGCTTAGTTCATGAACCACCAAATAATTGCCATGGTTGTGGACGTTAGTAGATTGTATCAAGGCAGCAGCAGCATGGCTGCGGCCAGCTGGCCGGCAAGAAGGCCATGGTCATGGATGTATTGCAGCAGGAGATGGTCACATGTTGGGCAAGGATTTGCAGCAGCAAGTAAACAGAGGGAGGAATCTTTTAGGAAATATTATTGTATTAGGAAGTATAGGATTAAAGGAATCTGATTCATTAGGAGTTCGTATTGTGTTAGGAAAGGTCAAGGCCCTAAGGATCCAATATATAAGGATGCCATGTATCTATGTTTGAATCAAGCAAGACGAATCAATCTATTCTCTCCAAATATTCTCTCATCCCAACCTATGTCTATCCAATCCCCTGCAGCCACACTGTCTGGCTATCTTCAGCAAGGTAGTTATCCCAATTTGAACCAAGGTTCACAACACTACGATCAACCATGCAAGAAACGTGTCTCATTTCATACCAGGACAACTATCAGCTAGCACAGACCCATCTGCTTTTATACATACAAAATGCTTCAGCGCATTTTCACAACAACAGATCCATCATAGGATCTAGATAAAGTTTAAGAGAACTATGGTAAAAAAAAATTTACCATAGCCAAGGAATTTACCAGCATATCATTACCATGACTTGAGTACTCAGCAACAAAATCACCAAAGGTACAATGGTTGAGGATAGTGCCAGGAGGGGTGTGACTATAGAAATATAAGGATGCAGCTAAAGTATTTCCAAAAAAAAAGAAAATTGCACCAGCTTGCGCAAAATAAACAACTAAACAAGTAATACTAGGTCAGATAAAAAACTAGTAGTACATAACTGGAGCATCCAGCCATCCACAAGCAGCAATTGCCATGTATTACTGGACAACTTTGATATGGGAACAGAACACCCAGATTAATGTTGATTAAAATATGGCCAACAATACTCTCCCATACAGCAGTTATATCTAAACAAATTATTCTGATCAAATGAATTCTAAATTCCAATCAAGCTCAACAGCCGTAACAGTAGATATCACTGAAGGTATAATTCAAAACAAGAACTTAGATCATCCAGCCAACTACCAAGCATATGCATGGCTGACATAAAGTCAAATCTAAAGAATACAAAGGTCTAAGTGTCAATTTGCAACAAAAGGGACAGCAGCTAAGGTGGCAGACAGTTACGCATGCAACCCAGGTTATGAGGGTACACAAATCAAATTTTGAGACACATGTAGTATTTAGTTTTGCGACACTGATATTCAATCCGGAACTACTATGAAGTCCAAACGACTACCCAGTAGTGAGATAGCAAACAACTCTACAATAATGTAACATACAAGAACACATATTAATAGTCTAGGTCCTGTCAAGATTATTCCGAGAGTTTGATTGACTTCATATTTCATAATACAGTATGTACTTCACTCCATACTTCATAAGAGTTGTTAGTTGAAGATAGCATACAATGTGCTTTAAGCATTACAAGTAATGAGTTCAACTAATTTAAACACTATCGAGATATCATTTTGAGCACATACTAGAAATACCCATTTCGGTGCTGCTAAATTTGATGATAAATTTGCAAGTTTAGAAATTGCTATCAAGCACGTCGCAACATACCATAACAGGAAATCCGATGACTATAGCACCTGCTCCACTGACAAGCACCGCCAACACTGTAAAAGCCACTGAGCTAACCGCATCCCCAACCTTGCCAGCAGCATGCGCTGCCAGACCCAAAGCACCACCAAGCATCGTGACTGTTACGAGCAGGTAATTCAGTGGCGGTGGAGCATGAATGTACCTTCCAAAGGTGTGAAATACAACTCGAACCTCGAGGCAAAGCACCACTACAACAAGTGCAACCAAGCCGTTCGTCATCCTTATCTGATCCATTGTGCGTGCATCCCTGGTAATCCACCATAGTGCACCACGTGTGGATGCATAGAGCTGGAACAAGAATGGTACAAAGAACAGCAGCAGCAGATCACACACATTGGCCCATGATGCGAATAGTGTGGCGTGGTGAGAAGCAGCATGGAACAACACTGGCACGAACAACAGATATAATGCATGCGCACAGCTCTCCAAGGGGCCAAGGATGCCATCACTGTCCTGCAAGGGAGCATCCTGTTTTCCGTTCTTGAAGCTAGACGGCCGGGGTATGGAGAACAGCCAGTAGAAGACCATGGCGAATGTGGCGAGGTAATAGGAGGCGTTGGCCATGCCGACCGCAGACACAACAGCCCATGTGAAGACTGCAGGAGCGGCAATAGGCACGCATGCAAAGAGGAGCCGCTCGAGAGCGGCGACGATGGTAGGGTTCTCGAGCTGGATCCAGCGGAACTGCAGCGATGCCCAGACGCCTATGAGGAAGGAGGTCTCGGCGCAGAGGAGCAGCGCAAGGACGGTGAGCGGCAACGAGGCGGCAGCGGCGGACGAGAGTGAGGCGGAGAAGAAGAATGCCACGTCGGCGGCGAGCAGCGCTGCCCACACGGTAAAGAAGGCGCCCTGCCGGAGCCGCAGCGCGTCGAGGAGGTACGCGGCGGCGAGCCCGACGGCGAGGACAGCGAAGACGGGGAGCCCACCGAGGTCGAGGAGGAAGGCCGCGGCGGGCGCGAGAGCCGCCGCGACGCGCGCGTTGTGGGCAAAGGCCGGTGGCGATGCGGACGCGGCGGCGCGCGTCCCGGCGGCCGAGGCGGAGGGGCCGGAGGAGTGCTGCGGCCTGGAGGTGGGGGAAGGGAAGGGGAGGAGGGGCTTGGGGGAGGAGGTGGAGTTCCGGCGGTCGTGGTGCGTGGAGGGGGACGGGGACGGGGCGCGGGTGGAGGAGAAGGTCGGGGTGGAGAGCGACGGCGAGATGAGGAGGCGCCCGTGGCGGGAGCCAGATCCAGAGGGATCCATGGCGGAGGTGGAGCCGGCGGGATCTAGGGTTTTGCGAGGGCTAGGGTTTGGGAGGCATCGGCCGGAGATGGGGAAGACGGCGACGGGGAGGTGGAGAACGACGGGAGGAGATCTGAAGTGGAACGAAATGGGGAGCAGGAAATTCTCGTGACTCCTTAAACAGTGCCCGACATGTGGATCAGTGCATGCGTCGGGGACCACGATGTCAGTCAGTGATCTCCTGAGTAGCATTGGTGCCAGTTGTCAGTGACCAATAGCTGGGATTTGACTTTGGGCAAAACGCAACAGTGGTAGGACTTTTTCATGTATATCTTTTTGCCCCGTGCCTTGTTATGAAATAACAAATATGTATAATCTAATTCGGAGGTTGGAGTAATAAGTTTTTAACATTATAGTGATAAAATCAAATCCTCTTGTCTTCAATGGTTCGTGAACGTGTGTTCGAGCACGATGATTATATGATTTTCGACCACATCTTAGGGCCTATTTGGTTGGGCTGTGGCTGTTGACAATGCTGTTATTGGCTGGCTGTCTGGAAAAACTGTTGTGGCTGTGAGAAAGTGAACATATAGCTTTTGATTGATCCAAACCATCTACAGCATTTTGAAAAATGAGCACCAAAACTTCAGTACATTGAACAAAAACTGGCGGAAGGCAGGTTTTCCAAATAGCTGAGTTTGCACTGCAAAATCCACAGCTACAATTGGCAAAAGCTACTGAAAAGCTGGCTGTTTGGTTGGGTTGCAGCTTTTTCCAGTGAAAAGCTGCTAAAAAGCCCAACCAAACACCCTCTTAAGAAACACCAATGTATTTCTCATGTTTCTTCTTTTTCTAACAGTGACCACCATGTCTGCCCTCTAGATCTTTTTCTTCCCACAGCGTCTCTCTTTCTCTACCCACCCCATGCAAGAAGACAAGGTGTCTTCATCCACTTTCATCCATCCTTTTGCATTTGCCTTTGCCGCTGCTACACCATCACTCTGTTGTGCGTCGCCCTACTCCATTCCGCATTGCTCTGCTTTCGCGTGCCGCTATCTTCTCTAACTCTGACAAATCTTCAGTGTGGTTTCCGTCACCTTAGTGGATGGATGGCAGCGTATTAAACATCTCACCTTAATATGGAAAACAAAGAAGGAGGGCATATGTCAATGGCAACATCCCTCTTTCCCGCCACACTCCCCGTGCATTTTGGAATAAACAAACAATTCCTCCAACTCCGATTTACTCCGCTTCGTGACGAGATCTACCTACGAGGCCTCGTCCCACCTCGCTTGGCCTTCACTGTGTGGCGGTGGACGGGGGCATGTTGGATTAAATAATGCATGTCTTTTTTTTCAAAATTAGAAAACTTCGGTTCAAGAATCCATAAATTAAAAGAAAACCCATGATTATCTAGCTATGGGAAATGTCTTTCGGTGGCATTTGACCACTTCATCTTGGCCACATACTTGGGTTTTTCTTTTAAAACATACTTGGTTTGAGATCTTGGCCAATCCAATGGTATGTTCGGTTGTATGTTGCTGTATTCGTCTCTTTGGAGGTGTGAAAAGAAAACCATAATTTGGCATATGCGTCACAGTAAGTGATTTCTCTCTACATGCATTTACCATCAATGTTTGAATCCCTAATGCGGGAAAATTAACAAATATACATATCCCCACCATTTGGAAATGTATAGCATAATTTGGTCATTCAAGTTCAAATTTTGACCAACAATTGATTTAGTAGTATGATTTTGTAATGTTGATCTGTTGTGTACCTTTATTTACAAGTTTGATGTATTTGCTTTTATAATGGTTAGTGTCACATATTACAGAATGTGTTAAGAGAAAATTAAAAACAAAATGTACAAAAGCCGTTTCTAGAGAGGATGTTGTTTTTGTATCATTTAAAAAGACCAATCATATTTTGAACCACTTAAAGTATTGAAATTTAGGCCCTACTAGAACGGAGATACGCGCGTTGCCGCGCCCATCCAACTTGAGAAAAGAATAATAGAAATATTTAAAAAAATTAGGATGGTATAAACATATGATAAAATTAGAACGGTTCAAATTAAATGGAACATATGATATATGTGGCGGGGCATATTTGTTTTTAAAAATTAAACACTGTCACAATGGTGAAAATCAGATGACCATAATTACAGCATAGTGAGTAATTACAACAAGGGACCTTAACACATTAACACAGTAGGCACATATTGAAATTTATCTCCAGGCTGCAGCACTGCAAGAAAATTTCAGTTCTACAGAGTCGGAGGTGATCAAGATGACGTGAAAAGACCAACAGTGTGAATCTAGGAGAATCCTTCCCTTTATCAACTTGTGCTCCTTTCTCGGCAACAAGATATTATCGAGACTAACGTCCAACTACTGAATAGTGAGAAGCCTTGATTGTTGTAGCCGTGCATGATAAAAAAAACAAAGAGTAGCGAGAAGCCTTGATTATTGTAAAAATAGTCTTTTCAACAGATACTTTGATAATTGGAATTTTTAATAGATAGTTAGGTCTCAATAGAGTGTTATTTCTAAGAAGCATTAATTATAGTGTATAATGTGTATAATCTTGTGCAATTTATGAATATGTAAATAAGACAGAAAATAGTTATTACATAATGTCTTGCATTACCTATGCATTTCAATAGGGGTTCGAAGCGAAGTTATAACCCTTCAGGAATCCAAGGTTTTGGTATTGTAAAAGTTGCAACAAATGTTAGGTTTCTAAATTTCATATGAGATCACAAGAAACGCAATGACTCTAGATATATTAGTAAACAACATGAGTGGTCATATTATACCCAGGTATCGTGACATAGTTCATTCACATAAACAATGTTTGGCATGTAGAGAAAAAATTGCAAAAATAAGAGCAGACAAACAAATTGAGAAAATAGAAAGACTGGCAGAGCATGAGATGTTAAATCAACTGTAGGCCAAGATTGAAAGGAAAAGGATGTTTACTGATGGTTGCAGGTAGGAGACTATCTTCAGCAGTATACAGAGGGTTCACATTTGCTTCTGTGAGAGGAGCTGGACACATAGTGCCATCCTTCCAACCAGAGAGAGCACTGGTACTGCTCCAATCTTTTCTCAAAGGGATCCTCCCTGCCTACAAAGACTAATACTGATCTGATGTTAGCTAGCAAATTTCATCGTATGCCTATTTTGTTTAGTGCAAAACTTAATTAATCATCGGTGTAAAACTCGAATGCTAAAAGCCAAATTGATTGGACATCGCACACAAGGCATTGAATAGCTTATTGTTCTGCCTTAATATTGCAGCTCTAGACCAAAACTTTCTTTTTCTCATGGAATAATCCAGCAGAATATGCGTCTTAGTGGTGCTACCTAGGTCATGTAATAATAATGTACTTTACATAATCAGTCAAACATCTAGCACGCCTAAGAAATCATCGTCGTCTACCTTTTTTCCCCCTCTAGAAAGAGCTACAGCTACTGCACGTGCGCCTCCAGTTTTGAGCAAGCATATGCGGACAACTCTTTTTCAGCTCACTTGTTGCTGGTTTCCATAGAATCGATAGGCACCATAGGCAGTAGCAGCATACATGCCAGGATCAGGGAATGGTGCTGCAGGGTAGCCATACCCGTTATAGAACAGCGAGGCCATGCAGCATGTTCCATTATCAATCCCCAGTTGTGAACAACAAGTATAGTAGTGTCAAGTTCCTGGGTTATGTTTGCTACAACATTTTAATGTTTGTTTGTTGGGAGTAAGGCAAGATCAGAGTAGGTCAATTACTTGCTTAATTGCTGGATTACAACCCCATGAAAAGCACACGGGCTGTTTCCCGATAGTGCTTCCGTTTAGCCCTTGCAGTGCATCTTCTGCATTCTTTCTGGCAAAAGGAAAACATTGACAACATCAACCATATATCATCATGGCAACAAAGGCAATTAAATATGTGTAAATTGTATATGGGGGAGGGAACTGAAGGTGTGAAATGTATGGGCTCATCATACCTCTAAACAAACTGCACGAAGCCGCATTGTTTCCCAACTGGAAACTTCAGAGGAAATCTCACCATACTGGGAGAAACTCTGCCTAAGGTCATCTTCACTAACAGTTGGATGAAGCCCACTGACAAATACCTATGGATAGTTAAAGGACGATGATGAAAAGAGAAAAGCTGCAAGGTGTGTATTACGTAAGTTAAAACAAATACTCAAGGTTGTGTTTGTCAAATCCCCATTTGACCAAGCAGATCAACCAGTAGACCCAGAAGTACCTAGACCAATGAACTTTTCAAAAATAGAAATAAATACACATTTATCCAAACAGCTATAATAAATAGTCACATTTATCCAAACAGCTATAAATGATTCTCAAAGCACACTTTATACCGTTGAACAATGTTATTGGCCATTCATAAGGCAACAGTCCACTATCATTTCCTAGGTGTTTAACCAATCAGTGGGATCATGTACTATATCAACTCATCTCATTATCGCCAAGAGTAATCCATATATTCCGAAAGATTACCACAAAAGTAGCAAGGTCCACTATACAGAGAAAATGAACTTGTATGCAATGATGATCAAAATAATGTGGACTAACTTCTAAATGAATCTCCCTCTAAAATATTCTAAACATAACAAGTCTAGATAAGCGATGAGGTACAAGTGAAAATTTTAAAATAAAGGGGAAAAGGAGATTCTAAAGGGCATAGTACTACTATTTTCTAAATATAGTTATACTTTAAAACTAAAACTATCTACAGTTGCTTAAAGTCACTAAACCTAAAAAATAATTTTGAAGGAACAGAACTGAATCAAGGAACATTCATTCAAGACCTAAAATTAAAGCGAACTTCAACTTAAACCATGTGAAGAGTGATAGATAATCACATTATTCCCCAAGTCACCACTGACACATACAACAAAATAATACAGTAAAATCTGTGCAATTCTAGCAGGTTATATAGCAGATCAAATAAGAAAAGAACATAAAGGTACATTTTCTTTCTGTACTGCCAAACATTAAGGCACATATATATAAGAACATGAATGCAAAAGTAGAATTGATTAAGGAATTATATTGAATTATGTAATCCTTTAAAAAAATCATCTACTAACTCCTGGCCTAACTTGTGTCCAAATAGACGCCATTGGTCATGGGGTGGCCAAACTACACTGCAGGCGTGCAATGCCACTGGTCATGGTGTGACCAAACAAACCTGCCTTGCCATGAGTTTAGTCCTATGGCGAGCCAAAATATCCCAGCCTTGCCAGCAAGACTGAGCCACGCTGCAAGTAGTGGCGTGGCAATGTTGGCCAAAACGTTAAGGTCTGAAAATAAGTTTGTCTAGGGTAGGGTTTAGAAAAAATAATAGAAAGAAAGAACACTAAATGTAAAAATTCTTCATTTTGAGCATATAATGACTGAGAAAACTATAAATTGAACCTGAAGATTTTCTAGAATTTGCAGGACCAATTCTCATAGGCCTAGCAGTGTTAGCATCAATAACAACTTTTGCACCTTTGATAGAGGAGCACCTGTTGGAAAAGGTCTCTAATAATGAGGCATTGGTTACATCAGAAGCAAGATTGCCTACATATATGGAGGGATCTAAAGCAATATTTGAATGCCTACCCAAATGCACTCTATTGGCTTGATAGTAGTTCGACATCGAGCTGTTGAGACAGAGAAACAATTAATAATGAGATGCAGAAAAATTAAGTTGAACCACGCTCTCCTTAATTTAAATTGAAAACAGTGTGTTGTTTTTTGTCAAAAATGACAGTTTACCTCAATAGTTGCATTTGGAGGAATTTCTTGGATGCCCTTTTTTCCATAAGCGAGTTCAGGAGGAACATTGATCAATCTGTGAAATTTTCATTACGATCAGAATGTAGAACAACAATGTTTTTCGCACACAATCATGACAGGATCAGAGTTTTTTTTTGTGTGAGTGCATCTCTCCAAATGCTCTTACATGTATAAGGTTATTATCGAAAACAAGGCAATAATTAGAACTGACAAGTGTTTGCTATGTGATCTTTTTGCTGATATCAAGCTGAAATGAACTATATGTGTTTTGATGTGACGAGAGCAACTTAGCATATTTCACTATCATCA
This sequence comes from Stipa capillata, assembly GCA_019208055.1. NCBI lineage: Eukaryota > Viridiplantae > Streptophyta > Magnoliopsida > Poales > Poaceae > Stipa > Stipa capillata. Next base: position 43,110 of record JAGXJF010003986.1, read on the forward strand.
ATTAAAGAAACAAGTCTAATACAATCATCGACATCGTTCTTTGGTCTGCGTCTTGGTTTGTAACTGATATCAACAGGTCTTCCTCTCAAAAAAAGATATCAACAGGTCTTAGCCCTCTATAAAGTCACATCATTTTTCATTTAAAAAGAAAGATCAAAGAGGAAAACCAAAACCAAAATCATAGCAAACATCTGCATTCAATGTGTACACCTATAAATTACCCCTCATTAAATGATAGGAAGACTATTCTATATATAGTATATAGGGCTACAACTTACAAAACACAATGTCCTCGGCACATGACAAACACGGGTGGTGAAGCACTGAGTCGAGTAATGTCATTGCTTCCTTGGTGATGGGAGAATTCTGTTCGCTCTGCCCTTTTCATGCTTTGCATCGTACATTCAGCTCTCTGGCATGCTGCAGGTATGTCCTCATTTGTGGGAAAGAGGCAGGATTACCAGATCAACGCTAGTGACTTACGGGAAGAAAATGTTTATCATTTCTGTGTTCTCAGCGCTGTCGCTGAAATGTACTTGTTCAATACACTCTTGTATTGTGCCTCCGCTTGCTCAATTTCGAGCCTTAACTTTTGTTCCTGAACATACACGAAAAATTAAGTTTGGAAATTGAGTTAGCAAAGTGCGGTTTAAGCAAAATGCACTGTTATGTACGATGACAGTGACACAATCACAAGATCAAAATTACCTTGAGCAGAAGCTCCCTCTCAGCCATCTCAAATTCCAAGCACCTACAAATGAAACAAAAATAAATTTCTAAAGTTTAGGCCAAAATTACTATCTGCCGAAACGGAGGCAAGTTGTTGTCAGACTTACTCTTCACGGAGCTGCTTATTCTCTAGCTTCAAGAAGGAAAATTCATTCAGCTCTCGTTCAGACATATATTGGCACACCTGTGTCAAACAAAGGTATTAGCACTCAAAACTAAGCTCAAATCATCCATTGAAAATAAATCTGGTTGCACGAACACACGCAAATGCCATCCACAGAAACACAGTGCACACAATGTCCTAACGTAGTAGCATCGAGTCCACGGAGTTGGTGCCCACCAAATTGTGTGTAACTTGCCTTTTAAATGAATCCATCTAAACAGCAGCCTCATTTTCCCATTTTCTTGTCTTTGCCAAATCAGTGCCAGGTACCACAGGAGGTGAACTTCTCTGGCCGGCTTGTACCATATGCACATCTGATGTGGAGTAAGCTGCGGGTGATCCTGTTCTGGCAGGTACTGAGAGATGAGGAGGAGCAAAAGTGATCGGAAGTGCACTTGCAGGATTATCACAAGTGCCGGGTCTAGATGACGCCACCGAGAGAATAGGAGCAACAACATTCCCCTCAGATGGTTAAGCAATGCTATCTACTATCGGAAGCACTAGGAAAGAGGATTCAGGCGGCAATCACAAACCCTAGGAAAGGGCATCAAGAACCAATCGAACCTGACCTAAAAATCGAACCTTAGGAAGAGAGCACAAGGGTAACGAAGCATTGGAGGAGGAGCACAGTTGCAGTACCTTTGGATTTCACCTGGGATGCGGGATGTTGGTCCGTTGCTTTGAGCATCGCTAGAGCTAGGGTTTCGGGGCTACCAGATCTGTCGCCATCTCCTGGGGGCATCGCCGCACTGGGGGAGAGAGGAACGAGACCAGTGGGTGAGGAGGAGAAGCATGAGAGACCGTCCGCCGTCGCCGTCCCCCAGAGCAGAACGAGGCCAGACCTGGATCTGAACGGAGCAGAGTAGAGGCGCGCCGTGGCCCCATCTCCTCCTCGCTCGGACGAGCACTTGCGTGGCTCCATGGCGACCTCTGCCGCTCTCCCTGTCCCTTCCTCCCATGCCCCCTCCGCTGCCGTCACCCCACCGCCACCGCAGAGCGCGGCTAGGGTCACCGCTACAAGAAAGGAAGGCCACGGAAGGGAAGGGGAAGGCACCGAGAGAGACGAGGATGTTGGCTCAGCGGTTGCCCCCTCTACTCCCCTAATCGCCATCGCTGCCTCTCCTCTCCTCCTCTCCTCCTCTCCTCCGCCGCCATCGCTCTGCCGCCACCGGGGAACGCTGCTAGGGTTTCGTGAGGGCTGCTGCCAGGGAAGAGCGTGGGAAGGGAGTGGCCGAACGAAGTGTGTCGGGGGGTGGACGGGGGCATCGCGCACTGCGGCCTAACAGGTCCTTACGTGCCAACCCGCCACCCAGATCAACAAGGGAGCACGATTTTGTTCCACAAGAGCACATCGCTCCCGACGGGCGCCCGATACTCGCGAACCGGTAAGAACCGGCGTGCCCGGCAAGGAGCCGCCCTCCTGTGCGCCCTCCCGCCTGCATCTCGGTCGTCCGTGGGCGATCGGACGTAATGGAATCACATGTGAACGAGGGGGCTCGGAGGCCGCCCAGTTTTACTGTCTCTACTAATAATATAGCCACCTACTCTAATTTCTTCCTTTCCCCACCGCCAGGTGTATACCCTAGTCACTCACCACAGCTGTTATTGTTTGGAATAACATTTTGTGTTTTCCAATGGGTTGAGTTGGATGTGCATGGTTCTTCATAGTGAAAATTGTTAAACATGTCTTTTCAAAAACCAACAGTGTGTTTTCTATTTTATACCGTGCATTACATTATTTGTTTGTGGCAATTTTACTTCACGTGAGGGTCAAAATTTCTGGTTAAATCGGGATGAACAAGCCGGTTTACAATGCCCTAAATTTCGAAATGGAAGGATTACCTAGTTAAGACCATCATTAAGAGTGCTCATTGCAATTAACCACACTACGGCAAAGTTAGAGAACAGATACAATATTAAAACAGCTAGCAAACAGCAACAACTCGTGATCTCAGAAAAAAGAACCAGCGACATCACACGTGAACATGAACCGCTCCTCTTCGCGTCATCGATGCACCGCACCAGTTGCGAGCACGACGCACCTCGCGAGGCGAGCACATGCATCTCCGACGAGGGTGTAAACTGAGCTAGTGCAAGTGGCGCGGTTGTGCTGGGTCCGATGTAGGCCGGGGCGAGGTCGACGCACCGCGAGGCAATAACGCCGTACCACGCCGACGACGAAAGGCGCCGGCGCATGTAAAGACGATGACGAACCACACCGTGAGCGCGCGAGGACGATGACGCACCGCGCCGGCGGCAGCTGCAGGAGCATCATCTTGCCGGACGTGGGCATCGCATCACCGCATCTGCAGGGGGGCTGCCTCTCCCTCGCCGCGGATAGCATGCTGGTGCCGGAGGTGCCAGGAGGCGAGGGGCAAGGGCGGGCTGAGTTGTACGAGTCAGGCGCGCAGTTGCCAGACCCATCATCTTGATCCCGCTGCACCTGAGCCCACCGGAGACCGCGAAGACATAGCCGTGAAGGTTTATATAGCCCCTAAGTATGGTTTTGGTAATTAATAACAATACCTATGGATTAACAATTGTGTTGAGAATTGTTTGAAGGTTGTTCCATAGGTAATGCAATGGTTGATAGAGCATGGATTCATTGAAGAATGCCATGAGATCAAAAGAGTTGCATCGAGATCAATGAGCTCTAGGTGATGCTCATGTGATCAAGAAGAAGCTAGAGAGAAGAAGACCTCGGATGATCAAGATTGTAGTTCAAGGAGTGAACTCAAAGATGATCGAGGTGTGCGAAGCTCATGAGTTGAGCTAAGTGAAGAACAAGAGGAAGTCCATGAGTTGGACTCGAGAAGATTGGTGATAAGCGTGAAGGCTAAGTCATTTGAGTGTTTCAAATGACTAAGGTATATTTTCATCAATAATGTTTTATGGACTAACCCATTTACTTTGTGATAGAGTGTGTTCGAGGTTAGGATCTATGGGCTCATTTGTTGAGCTAAAGGATTGAAGATTAAATCCATAAGTTGGATTGAAGAAAGTTGACAATCAAGCAAAGAAGACTTTGTCGCTTGCGGTAGATGGACCAAGTGACAAAGGTATGAGATTGTCAATTTAGGTTTATGGACTAACCCACATGCTATGTGTTTGAGAGTGAGTTGGGGTTAGATCCATATGGTGGCAAGAGATGAATCGAGTTATTCATATGTGCCAAATGGAAGAGCAAGATCAAGTCGAGCATGGTGAGGACTCATGAACTTGATGCTTGCGGTTCAAGCCTTGGTGGTGAACCGGTGAAGAAGATGAAAAGAGAAAAGCCTCCCATACTTGATGCATGGGGAGCTATCAATTAGACTTCATCAAGCTTCCGAAGATCAAGAGAGGATCGAGATAGAAGCGAGGATGAAGATCGTCATCAAGCTCAAGTGGAGTTGATGATAAGCTAAGAAGAGCAATGAGAAGCGATGGGACTTGGATGATGTGTTCATCAAGTGCGGCAAGGATTGCTCAAGGCAAAGGTATGCCTAGCTAGGGTTTCCTGTTTTACCGGTCTCATGGAGTTTGGTGGGAGACCGGATTATAGGTTCGAGAGCCGTTCTATTAAGAGGGGCTAACGGATGGGTTGCGCAATCATATCGGTTGTCGGATGCTCAAACCTAGGCTCTGTGCATGTCGGGGTTTGTCGGGAAATCTAGAACTTGGTGTTCTAGGTTTCTTTCTGAGTGGAGGAGGTCTGACCAGCCTTAGGGGGCGGTCTGACCGGCCTAGCTTGTGCTAGGGCTGCTTCCGGGTTGTGTACCCGGAGTGTCCGGGTAGTCCCGGAGTATCCGGGTTGTATTCCCGGTGCGTTCGAGTTGTATTCCCGGTGCATCCGAGTTGGGTACTCGGAGTGTCCGGGTAGACCCGGAGTGTCCGGGCGCAGTAGAGCCGCTGTGTACTGCTCTCGGCCAGGTTCCCGGAGTGTCCGGGGTGTTGGTCCGGAATGTCCGGGATGTAATCCCGGTATGACCGGGAGTTTGTTTCCCGGTTTGTCCGGGAGTTTGTGCATCCGGAATGTCCGGGGATGTTACCCCGGAATGTCCGGACGTGTTGTTTTCGTGTATCCGGAGTATCCGGGGCTGAGGCCCGGAATGTCCGGATGTGCTGGAGTGCTCCCAACGGCTAGTTTGGTGTTGCTGGATTTGTACATCCAGACATTCCGGGGCTAGGCCCGGAATGTCCGGATGTGTTAATTCAAATCCAACGGCTAGTTTTTGGGAGACGGGTATTTATACCCCTTGCCCTCCTTGTGGGGAGGGGCTGCTCATTTTGCTTTGTGCTAGTGGTGGTGGAGTGTTGTAACTTTGTGTTCCACTCTTTAGTGCTCTCCTCTCCTCTCTCAAGTTGATTTGTGAGATTCAAAGCCTTTGTGGCTAAGTGAAGAAAGAGAGAAGTGTGAGAGGTGTGTGGTGCTTTGGTAGCCTACACTTAGCGCATTAGTTGCGTGAGTTTGAGCATTCGGCGTCGATTGTGTTCGAGCGCGTGTCCGAGAGCTTGTTACTCTTGGAGGCCACCGACTCCTAGACGGCTTGGTGGTTGAGAGCTCGGTGATCTATTCGTGAAGAATTGTGAAGAGGCCCGAGGAATTGTGAAGTGGCTTTGGCGCTCGCCATCTCCGGGAGTGGAGAAAGGAGCTAACCGTAGTGGTCAAGGAGACTCCGGAGAGTCCTCGAGAGGAAGTGGCTTGAGAGGGAGCCCACCCTTGATCAAGTGTGATCGGGTCCTCAAACGGAGACGTAGGATATCGGTGGATATTCGAACTCCGGGTCATAAATCGTTTGTCCCTTGTCTCCTTTACATATCGCATTTTATTCTTGCAATTCATTTGTACTATAGTATACATCTTGTATAGAATTGAATTGCTTGCCTTTTAGTATTGCTAGTTGATCAACCTAGCCTTGACATCATATACACTTGTTTAGGTTGGTATTGCACTAGTTGAATCAAGTTCTAGTGTGGGGAATTATCTTGTCAATAGCCAATAGTTTAATTTTGCATTTAAATTGGCTATAATTGATTAGAAGTTTTAATTGCCTATTCACCCGCCCTCTAGGCGACATCTTAGTCATTAAGGTCCTTTCAAGCCACCCCCGCTCGACGGAGATGGGGAGGACCGAGTCCCCGCGCGCTAGATCTGACCTCGCCGTCATTGAGACCGCCAAATCGGAACCAGCCAGCGTCGGGAAGATCGACCGCTGTTCGGGGAACGAGCTGTACCGCTTGAGAAGAGAGGAACATAGGGCTGGGGATGGATGGAGACGAGCTGAGTCGGGATGAAAGTGCACAAGTCGCGGGCACGAGGAAGCCGATCACCAGCCCACACCAGTGAATCGAGAGCAAGCTAGAGACAAATTCTGACAACATGCTTGCCAAGTTCATGTCTGGTGCAAACCCTACTTTCTACGGAAACATGGAAACTCAAATCTGGACAGTTGAATCGATGGACACCCTAAATCGAAGCAAGTGATACTCTTGCACATTTCATCCTCTTAGTAGGAACACAAATATTCCAGCCCAATTGAGGTACCGCATCCCAAATTACCTCTTCTCTCACCTCTGACACCCACTATCTCTCACACCTCTCTCTTTCTCGTGTTCTCTTTTCTCTCACCTCTCTCTGACGCTCCAACTATATCAAGGGAGCCAGCGACAGTACACGGTGCAGCGGCCGCGGTGGCGTCACCGCCGCGGCGGCCGCGACGGCCTCCCTTGGCTAACGAGCGGGACAAGGCCGTGCTTCTACGGAGAAGAAGGCTTGGTTTCTTGTTTTCGAATTTTTTTCCTTTCCCAATTTTTCTTTCCTTTTCTGAGCTGAGTTGCACGGAGACGCGTCATTCAAAATCCATGGACGAAATCTAATCTTTCTTTGAGATTTTTTGGGTTTAGGTTTGGAATATTCTTGCATCTCCCGCACCTTTTTCTTTGCGGTTGGTTTACCACCGAAGATGGCCACTTCTTGGAGCGGCCACTAGTACAGAAATCGATATCCGAGGTGGTTATAGCACCCGCCTCCACGGAGTGGTTGCGGATATGGGGGTATGCATCGGAGGCGGTTATGCAAGCGCCTCGGATAAGAGCTCATCCGAGGCGGTTAAAATGCATAAACCGCCTCGGATAAGCACTTATCGGAGGCGGTTATATTTCCCTAACCGCCTCGGAAAATGACTTATCGGAGGCGGTTATTCTTTTTTAACCGCCTCGGATAATGTCTTATCGGAGGCAGTCAGGATAGTCATTATCCGAGGCGGTTAGGGAAATATAACCGCCTCCGATAAGTGCTTATCCGAGGCGGTTGAAGTACATATCCTAGGCGGTTGTTTAGTTGCAACCGCCTCGGATATGTTTTTAAATAGGCATTATTTTGCCTGATTTACTAGCCTCCCTAAAAAAAGCTAACAGTTATATATATGATATATCACAGCACACACAACAGATTTATATATATATCCAAATCACAGCACGCACAATAGATTTATATAGACACTTCAATCATTCATTCTCGCATCGACCACAAGACATAAACTATAAACATTCACATATATACGCATACGAATTAATAAATATTACAAAACTTGTTCACTTGAGTCATATACTCAATTCACAGCGAAGATATTGATCAAATTCAAAAAACTAGATCTCTCTTAAGTTCTTCACATGAATAGAATCACTCGCCGAAGCCTCCATACACGATATCTGTTGATAAAGAAGTCTCATCTGTAAAACAGTGACGTTAGCAGTGAGAGGAAAAATGAACAAGACATTTAAAAACATCAAGTGCACTTATCATTTGAAACCACAAGTTGGATAGATAATTACAAAGTTTGATTGTAGACGTTAATGAAGTAACTAATGACCTAACTAGAAACCTAAGTAATGATCTAACTAATCGCAATCCTAAGTTCCTAGCTTGCCACCGGGAAACTGAAGCGTCCTTCGGGACTAATGACCTCATTGTTTAGGAAGCTAGCGATGTGCGACCGGATCTGGGCGAGGTCCATATCTTCCAACTGTTTGATTGCCATGGTTTTCGCCCCTCCCTGAAAACATGAGGCTTACACTCAGGGCGAATAGCATGATTAAACACTAGACATTAGCAGTGGCGATGGTTTCGTAACGCTAGATCACCGTACTTTGGGTTGCTGCAAAGGGCTAGCATGTGGAAACACACGTAATACCCACAGAGGTCGGTCCCTTCAGGTTGTTGCCGGCACTACAAAAGGGATATCGATTAGGTATAGAGGGCAGAAGTATGATGACATTAGTTCGAAGAGTCAAGGACATTACGGAATACCTTAAACTTGGAGTCATGCCATAACTCGACGGGCACTCCTTCCTTGACTTCCTTGTGTACGTGTCAAACGCTCTAGGTGATTCAAAACAATTAGCATCGAACTGTCTTTTCCTTTGTGAAGAAAAAAGAATAGGCATGGACGAAGTCGAAAGTTTTTGTACTCACTCGTCGAGTAGACGCATGATGTCCACGTACCCTTGCTTGCGCTCGTCAATGCTACGCCTCATGGAATCACGTGCTGGAGAGCTAGCTCCGCTAAAGGATATTCAACATCATCAGCCAGTTTTGAAGCAGACTTCTTAGCGGTGTATACTTTCAGGCCCCTTGACTCTTCGTTGGAACACGGCTTCGCCATGAGCTCTCCACTGTTGGTACTACCGGGAGTTGAGGGGGTAGCGAACGATGAGTAGCCTCCACATGTGGCACTGTCGGCACTGGCTGAGGAAGGGCGAGCTGTCTCGAAACCTCTAGCGGAGATGGAGCAAGCACCGGTGAAAACCTTAGCATCCCTTGATCCGGCGAGCATGGAGGAAGGGACGGTGCGCTCGGTGATGATTCGAGGACTATGTCCTTCTTCGGCCACTGGATGAACGACCCGACCGCGTCACTTAATATCTGCATCTCATCAGATTCTTGTGCGTTTGGCAAGGGACAGTTAGCGAAGGTCGGGTTGATTGACTCGACCTGCACTCGCATGAAGCCTGGCGTTAACGGGACACCGTGTATCACCGTTCCAAAAGGAGATGGCCACACCTGACCATACGCGGCGTCCATTGAGAAGTTCGTCGTAGCGAACTATATCTGCATCTTGCACCGCGTCGGACCCCCAATTTGGTCGACGGGAGAACAATCCTCCACACCCGAGGCGCAGCTACTGCGGCGGGCACCCGGGCTAATTGTGACTGGCGCCCTGTCCTGCAGGTACTGTGCTGAAAGCCTCTCCTCCGTCGCCCTCATTCTTTCCTCAAATTGCGCCTCAAGGGACGACTGTATCTCCGCTTTCATCTGCTCGGCTCTTGCTCTCTTCCTCTGCCGACGTGCCTCCTGCGTGTCCCCGGTGAAGGCTTTGCCCCATGTTGCCAGATTTCCGAAACCCCTGGTGCATCCATAGGGCTCCCTGGTGCCAATGGCCTCGGAGAGTATGTCTTTCTTCTGACTTGGCACAAACGAGCCTTGAGATGCTTGCTCATTCAACCCCACCATTCTCTGATAGACCTGCTCGTCTTCAGGGTTTCTCCATACGCGTTGACCACGAGGATCCACCTTCATCCTCGCTCTGCACCAGTCCCGGATGCGGTTGTCGCTGAAATCTGAGAACACTGGCTGCTGTCCGTGCTTCTCCGCTTCCTCGTCCTTCTTTGCCCACTTCTTCTTAGCACCAACGTACCCTAAGGTGCCGAGGAAATGCGGGTGCTTGTTCCTCCTGGCTAGCTCTTGCCCCTTCTGGCTTTCTATCTGAAACTCTTCGGACGACTTCAAGGCATAGAACTCCGCCAATCTTCTTCGGAGACATCTGGGTATGCCTGGCAAGGCGACTTCTCTTGCTTGAGATAGTCCCTCACCAGTCTGTGCTTGAAATTCCTCCAGCACTTCCCAGCCGTCAATATAGTCGCTCGGAAGAAATCGGCCTCGACCTCTTCCGGGTACATGAAGGAGCCCTTCACTTCGTCAAACAGGGACCTCCGCTCCTCCCGTGTCAGCTCACCCCAATCGGCGAGGGTGATCCTAACCCTAGAACGGGCGACCACCCCGCATAACTTTCGCCACTTCTTTCGCATTTCTTCCGGCTCAGGAACTCCAGTCATCGGATCCAATCTCTCAACTACCCATCTGCCCTTTGGCCTCCCCGATGGTTTCCTTGGTTTGCGAGAACCGTTTCCTGACGATGTCGATGGGCTTGGCGACCCCGACGGCGATATCATAGGGGACGGCGGCTGGGAGTTCGTCTCCATTCTAATAAGGATGAAAACATAGTGGATTTGCAGTTGAGTAAATCAAAATGAACGTACTTAACGAAATTAGTACAAACTCTTTCTTCACATACATTGCCCAAGGAGGTACAAAAAAATTATATGTAAGAACTGAAGTAAAACTAAGCTACATTTCAACCCCTCCTTTTCCTATGTTAGAAATATGTTAGATCATTACTTAGGTTGCTTCCGCATTCAACTTGTTCCACAGTTGGTATGGTTTATATTGATCATATGTTAGAAATACACTTCTGGCGTTACGCAGACATCTCTAATTAGCAAGTGGTCTATCTATCATCCATGATTTTGACTACCATATGTGGACATGCAACATCCAGATTAATATGTTCAGTACAATGGATTTGAGAGCTATCATAAACATGGGCGCTGCTGAAATTTGAAAGACAATTGCACGCACGATCCAGATGCAACTAACTATCTAGTCTTACTAGGAAACTGAATAACCCAGCCACATACATCTGAACTGAAGTAGTTACATTGTCAAATCTATAAGCACATATGACTACACACATACTTGGCTAACACACAATGAAAGAACAAGTGATCAGTAGAGTCGTCCGTACTATAAAACATACATTTAGTATTTCCAGTCCACCCTCTCCTAAATAAATTATCCTTAGTGAGAATGCTAATTTCGAAAGTTAGTCAAAAAACACCTTAACTTTAAGAGGAACCAAATATCCCCAAGGATTATCTCACTAGAGCTACGGAGCTAACATAACCAAATATCCACATGTCAGATTATCAAAGGATTTCAGCCATATCAGCAAATATGTGGCATTGCATTCGCATTATTAGCGTATCTAAGTCAAGTGCAAGCACGCAAAGGCATCCCAAGGCTATTAGAAAGCCTAAACCCTAAGCAAAAGCAAGGGAGGCACCAAATCAAACCGCAATGTACCCTAGGCTGGTGCTTGGGGAGGAGGCCGGTCCGGGGAGGTGCCGGTGCTTGCGGAGGAGGCCGGTTTGGGGAGGCGCCGCCGCTAGGGGAGGCGCGCGCACCGGAGCTTTGGGAGGAGGGCGCCGGTTTGGGGAGGAGGGCGCCAGTTCGGGGAGGCACTGCCGCTAGGGGAGGCGAACCGGAGCTTGGGAAGGAGGGCGCCGGTTTGGGGAGGACGCGGTGGCCGGCGCTCGGCAATGCGGCGAGGAGGCGCTTCGGTGACGGGAGGAGGCTGTGGATGAGGGAGGTTTTTGTGAAGGGGATGCGCCGGCGGTTGTGCCGGTTTGAGTTATATACGGTAAGTTATCCGAGGCGGTTAACCGGATCTGACCACCTCGGATATCATATAAAGGAGGCGGTTTGGTGGATCTGACCGCCTCGGATATTCTTTAAAGGAGGCGGTTGCTTTCTCGTAACTGCCTCGGATATTACTTAAAGGAGGCGGTTTATTGGGAATAACCGCCTCGGATGTACTTTAAAGGAGGCGGTTACATGATTATAACAGCCTCGGATCTCTGCATTTCACATCAGCACTACGTCAGAAGTATTCACATCAGCACTATCTCACAAGTATTAACATCAGCACTATTGAAAGGACCAAGGGTGCCGACTAGAGGGGGGTGAATAGGAGGCTAATTAAAATTATTTCGTTTTAATCTTGTTAACTGGATATTGACTTAACAGATTATCAGATTTAATTGGCTGTGTGACAGGTTCCTAGCACAGGTGAAATATGACAAGTAAAATAGCACGTGGCTGTCACACAGGTGAGTCACACAGGTGATCTAATAACCTAGCACAGGTAGGCAAGTAATGTGGCTGTGACACAGGTAATTAAGACAGGTAGAAAAGATGATATATATAACACCTGAGACACAGCCAGTACAAGCAGGCACAAAGCAGATTAAGTAGGTATAAAGTAGATCTGAATCAGATGAACAAGAATATCTCAGATCATATAAGCATGCAATGAATATAACTGCTAGAGGAAATAGGCTAAGCACTCAGAGAGAGACAAGTAGATTTATCCCCAAGTTCCCTACCCTTTTCAGAGAGGTACGTCTCCGTTGGAGAGACTACTCCGAAGAGATAGTCAGCACTGAATCGTGCTTGTCCTCCGAGTACCTTACGTTCAGACCTCTTTCTTGCTTGTGGAGGTCCTTTTGCCTTGCAGCAGGATGACCTCGATGCTCCTTCACAAACTTACTGATTCAGCCCACACAAGCTTGGGTGATATCAGCAACTCCTACACCCGTCTAGGAGTAGACACTCCAAGAGTAACAGATGATGCAGCAGCAATCTCTTGGAGGAACCTTTGCTCGTGCTCAAAGCTCACAAACTCACTCGGACTGACCCTTAGGCTTTTGGCTCTTGTTGAGTGGTAGGAGGCTTTGCGACAGTCGTATGTGATTCACTGGTTTGAGCAAGGTTGAGGACGAAGTCCTCTCCTGGTCCCCTATATATAGGGTCCTCAGGCACCTGACCGTTACCCTGTTGCCACGTAGTATTAAGTGAACCACCGGTGTCAGCCACCGGTGACACAGCTACACACTACGCCCAATTACACCCGGCTCAGGTAGACCGACACCTGTGTCACCGGCGGCACACACAGTTGAACCCTTAGCTGATAGCCGCACTACTCAGCCCGGTCCTGGCACATGACATGCCCTCAGCATACGTCAAACTCTAATACCTATAAGGAGAGAACCTCCGACAGACTTCTGACACATCAGACCGCCTATCGCAGTGTAGGTACCTTAGCATTTTCAAGCTCTCCCCTGGTACAGAGATGTACCTGAGTCATAGAGCGAAAGACCACCTGTGACACAGCTGTGTCACACAGGTGCCTAAAGCTCTAGGGTTTTCACTGTTAGTACTGCAGAGCACCAACACAAAACAGCTTCATACTTTGTGCAAAGTTATTGACACAGGGTAATTGACCTCAAAGCATCATGCCCTTGACCAACACTCTGAGCAATGAGCAAGGTTCCCTTAGACAACTGCTACTGTTTCATCCCTCTTGATAGTACGGGTGATTCCTATGGACTTAAAGAAACTAGCAAATCTAGGCTTTACCTGCCACCAACTGAAGTCACGGTCCTTGACGCATCAAGCCACCATCACCTTGCTTGCAGCTCCCTGCATAGCACCGGCTTCTTCTCAGCTGTGACACAGCTGCCTAGCACAGCCATCTCTTTGTCCTTGAAATCACCTTGTACTCTTTGTGGTGACCATCCTTCACTGGATAACCCTTCTTCATGGAACCTGTAAACTCTGCTTACACTCACTGTAAACATTAGATTCCAGTTTAAGTTGCCATTAACCATCAAAACCATATTTGGACCTAGATGATCTTTCAATCTCCCCCTTTTTGGTGGTTAGTGGCAACCCAAAATTTACACATTCAAAAATATAGGATTGAAAAATAGATACATGTGTATGTTGATAGAATATACTCCCCCTGAATCTGTGCATAAGAGATTCGTTTTTAATAAGAGATGCACAGTTTACAAGTTTTAAGCATGAGAAGTATTTTCTGATGGCTTGCATTCTTATCAGTTTAGATATGTTGGATGAATGATCAGAGCATTATCTAACTAAAGCAGATACTGATATAGATGCTCAGATTAAAATATGAAGATTCATGTCAGAGCATATTAACATAATTAATCAGAGCAAGCATATCAAACATATGTATATCAGGGCAAAATGTGTATCGGAGCATAAGAATGCATAAGAGATACAATGTTATCAAGCCATAAGATACAGAAGAAGAACCAAGTCTTGATACATCAGAGATACATCATTTTGAAAATAATTTACCCTTTCCATAAATAACATGCATGCTTTGCTGAAAACTCTCCCCCTTACACCTCTTCCCCCTTACACCTCTCTCTCTCCCTTTGACACTAAATCACCAAAAAAGGAATTTAGGGAAAGAGATGCTTCAAGAAGACTTGGTCTTGAGCAGCTGAAGCACTTCTGAAAGCTGGTTGGATACATCGGATAGCTGAGCTTGAACTTGATCCACATTTGCTTTCAGATGAGTGGCCTCCTCTCGAAGCTGGCGATTCTCTCGACGCAGAGCAGCAAACTGAACGGGCATGACCTTGTTCTGATAAGCTCTGGCAGCATCTGGCGAAAGCCGGGTCCTGGACAAGGTGCCATCATCAACTACCTGTAACACAGATATAAACTCAGCTGTGTCTGACACAGGAGCAGCAGCTGTGACATCGGTGGGGAGTTGGCAAGGAACAGGAGAGGTCCTTTGAGGATCAGGTTGATCAGCTGTGTAACTGGGTGATGGCATAGCTGGTTCAGGAGAGTCTCCAAATAAAGTAGGAACTGCAACCTCATCCGGATTATCATCTGCCTGAGGTCTAAGCTGGGTTTTGATAGTCTTCACAGAGAAATCGAAGTTGGAATCCAGAAGACATGTTCTTTGAAGGATCATGTACATGATGTACGATCCATACCTCAGCTTAGCCTTTTTGTCCTTAGATACAGCATCTATCTCATGGAATATGTATCTGGCTATATCAAAGTGCTGATTTTTGGCCATGTGCACCAATATTTGCCAAGTTGCATTGTAGACTGCATCTGTGTTTCCCCCTTTGGGTTGAAGAGTGACATTGAGTATCTTAATCAGATGCTTTGCTGTAATGGTTATCCCTTTGAAATAAACATGATCTGTAGGGGCTTTGGTAGGGAATCTGAAGTTTCTTGGGTAGAATTTTCTTCTCACTTCATTTGGAACTGGTGCAAGCTTGAACAGATTTGGCATTCTTGGTTCAAGAGGGGCATGCATCAAACTGTTGAACTCTGGAGCTGTGATAGAAAGCAGTTGACCTCTTGTCTTCCAGAGCATAACATCCTGATTTTCTTGTTCTATCCATACTGTGGCATAGAACTCCTTTATGATCTCAGGATCATAATCTTGCTGGAGATTACACAAGAAATCAAGACCTGAGGCTTGAATCAGAGATGGAACTGCCCTCAACCTTGAATTTGTCATAGCTGACCAATCTATGGTCTTGCAATCCACAAAACCTTTTGATGCAAGAATCTCATGATATACACCCCTTTGATGTTCATTGTGAAATCTGGAGTCTGAGCAAACTGGAGCTATAAACTCCTGATCTTCAGAGAAGTATGGATTTGTTGACCTCATCTTTATGAATGAACTTGGTCTCATAGAGGCAATTTTGCACTTTGACTTCTTTGGATCACTCTTGGGCAATTTCTTAGTAGCAGCTTTTGAGATGAATTACATTTGATTTGCCTCAGTTCTTAGAGCATAGGAGAATATAAAATGGTATTTTGTCTCTAAGTCCTCTGATCCAACTGAATGACTAGGAGAGCTGTCCTCATGCTCCTCTTCTTCTTCTTCATCTTCAGCTGATTTGGCACTTGGAGATGAGCTCTCTGCTTGATAATCTTCATCTGAATCAGCTCTGGCTGCTCTTGGCCTTGGAGGAGTTACAGACACTCCTCTACCATCATCAGATGAGCTCTCAGAGCTTTCATCTTGCTCAGCTGGCTTACTTGCCTGTGCCACAGGTGATGACACAGGTTCCTGAACTGAATGAGCTGGGTCAGCTGCCGGGCACAGGTGATGGAGACTAGTGCTGTTCTGAAGCTGGAGCTTCTTGTGCCTGTGTGACAGCTGGTTGACATAGCTGGGGACTTGATGCTTTGGTAGGCTCTGTGGAAGGCGATGCAGATCAAGCCTTCTTTTGAGAAACAGGCACTGGGGCCTCTGTAGCTGCTTGCTCTTCTGTCTCAGACACAAGAAAACGTGAAGGAGACATTGATATGTTGACATCCAACGAAGAGAGAGTGTCTACATTGGTAGAACTTGAAGATTTTCTGCTCTTCTTCCTCTGATAGGTCTGCAAGCAGGATTTGGCTGGGCTGGCCACCTGTGACACAGGTGGTGCCATCACCTTCTTAATTTTTTTGATGGCAGCCTGTTGCTGTGCAAATTGAACCTTGAGAGCAGGCTTGACACTCTGGGTTGTTTCTGAGATTATTTTCACATCTGGTTCTTGTTCAGGCTACTTCTTTGTAGGAGGCTCCTCAGTGATTTCCACTGTATCAGACCTTTTTCTCTTTGGGGCAGATGGAGCTGAAGTTATTGCTAGGGGGACAGCAGCTCGAGGGATAGGAATGGCACCAGAGAGCATTCCCTGTTTGGTCTTGAGCTCAGTACGCAAAGCTTGTTTCTCAGCACCTGGTGGCATCATTCTGATCTTAGCACTCAGCTCAAGTATCTCCTGAGCAAGAATTCTTTCAACATCAGCCCTACTGAGTCCTGGTTTTAGAACACCTTGAGCTGGACCTGAAGAAATAGGCTTTCTGAAATCTGAAGATAATTGACCTCTCTCGAGTCTGATCTCAGCCAATAGATGTTGTTTATCAAGACCACTGGGCAAAGAATTTGCTTTCTTTTGCAGCTCTTCTATCTGATAAATTAGATGCCTATCTCTGGCATCAGTGTGAGATAGACTCCTCTGATCCTTAGATCCTTCTAACAAGCATTTTGTTGAGAGATTATCCTGTTTTTCAATAATTTTCTTTCTGATCTCTACTGCAACAGAATGAGAAGATGTTGACTGTAACTGCTTGTGCAAGTCTGTAATTTCCCTTAAGATTGCTTTATCTTGTTCTGTAGGAACAGGAATGGCCATTGAAACAGGCCTTGCAGCCTCTGAAAGCTCGAAGCTTTTGGCAGTGTAGATAGTGGACAGCTTCTTCTTGGTCTCTTCATCTGTTGCTTCATTCATCTGAGCTGCCAGCTTATCCAATTCATTAAGAATCATCTGATCATACTCAAGATTTTCTTGAGACACTTTAGGCTCTGGAATTGGTTCCCTGATTGTGAGTGTGCCTCTTGGCAACACTACATCTTCAATGGATGGCTTTGAGGTTTTCTTTACTATCTTCTTTCCTTTCTTAGCAGCCTCTTTTCCCAGAGATGTATGCTCAACTGTAGCTGAGGATCTTGTCCTTTTGGGTGGAGCACGCTGATGTCCAGTCTTAGAAGCTGCTGCTTTCTTCCCAGCAGCTACTCTCTGCCTGTAAGCCCTTTAGCTTGCCTTCCTTCTCTCTGCAGCCTCCTCTTTCTGTCTCAGCCTCTCTCTTTCCTGATCTGAATCTGAAATGACTATTTCTTTAGAAGATTCCTCTGGATCAGACCACTTCATACCACTATCAGCTCTTTCAGAATCTGAAGACATCTGTAGAAACAAGATAGAAAAGGAGGAAGTAGGTAAGAGGTGTTCATTTGATGCATAGAAGCAGCTGTGTTAGACACCTGTGTCAGGATTGGAAGACACAGGTGAGGACTTAGGGCTTTACCGAGGTCTTAGCCTGTTGAATAGGCACACCTGTGTGATAGGTGAGACCCTAGCGGTGACACAGCTATGTACGGGGGCGGACAGCAAATTCATGAAATTCTAAGTTTGACAAAGATTTGCTGGTTGTTCTCAATCCAGATGAGTTCTAATGATAGCACAAGAGTAAGACCAACCCTAATGGAGATCAATGCGCTACTGGATTAGACTATCAAGTCCTAGAACATGGACTGAGCGCAAAGTAGGGTTTTGCAAAGGCTTACTTTGATTGAGATAGAGCTTTTCTGCGGAAGAATCAGCGTTAGAGTTCCACGGAGAGCTTCCTCCAACTCGTTGAAAATATTTCAAGGACGAAATTGGCGAGAACGTTGAAAACTCGTAAATTTGGCGCACGGCGGAAGTTCTAAGGTTTTGAGTTGGAAGCGGTTTCTGTGGGGACGCAGCAACTCTTTATATAGGCCGGAGGGTTATAAGGTGGCTATGTCACAACTGACATAAGGACCTGTGACACAGGTGGAAGAGATGTATACCCTGGCCTATGGAATTAGAAAGCATTCACCTGAGACACAGCTGGGAGACTCAGGTGACAAGTATTTCATCTAGTGAACACCAAGATGGATTGATTTAGGTGAGAAAGAAAGCATTAGCACTATCAGAGAGTCCTTAAGTGATCTTCTCAGTGTCAGCTTGCCAGAAATTCAATCAAGTAAAGCTAAAACTGACATGAGTTGATCTAGGCAAAAACTTGTACACATAAGAGTGTACTTTACAGATCACAAGATATGATTTCAGCATAATGCAATGCACACACTTGTGAGACAGGTGGGTGGCACAGGTACAATGATGCAAATGATTAAGATGAAATCACATCAGCTGGACACCAAGACAAAACCTTTTACTGCAGGTTAGAGACATCAATGATATTCAATTCACTCCTCAGGGCACAGAACCTAGTCTCATCTAAGGGCTTGGTGAATATATCAGCTAATTATTTTTCAGTCCTTACATGGCACAGCTGTATATTTTCCTTTTCTACATGATCTCTAAGGAAGTGGTGCCTCACTTCTATGTGTTTGGATCTTTGGTGATGAACTGGGTTGTTGACTAACTTGATTGCACTTTCACTATCACAGAAGAGGGGTACTTGATTAAAAGATATGCTGAAATCTTTCAAGGTCTGCCTCATCCATAATAATTGAGCACAACAACTACCAGCAGCTATATACTCAGCTTCTACAGTGGAAAGGGCTACTGAGTTTTGTTTCTTGGATGACCAGGACACTAAGAAATGCCCTAGAAATTGACAAGTACCTAAGGTGCTTTTTCGGTCAACCTTACACCCTGCATAGTCACTATCAGAATAGCCAACTAGCTCAAAATTTACACCTTTAGGGTACCACAAGCCAAACCCTGAAGTGTGAATTAAATATCTCAAAATCCTGCGGACTGCCACTCTGTGACAATCCTTAGGGTTAGCTTGGAATCTAGCACACATACAAACACTAAGCATAATATCAGGCCTAGATGCACACAAGTAAAGCAAGGAACCTATCATGGATCTAAATTCTTTCTGATCAGCAGACTTACTTTCAATGTTTAGATCCAGATGGCCATTAGTTTGCATGGGAGTGTGTATACCTTTTGCATCCTTCATGCCAAACTTAGTGATGATGTCTTTGGTAAACTTTTCTTGTGAGATGAAAGTCCCTTCCTTTAGTTGATGGATCTGAAGTCCTAGGAAGTACTTGAGTTCTCCATCCAAAGACATCTCAAATCTCTTGGTCATCAGCTTGCTAAACTCTTCACTCATAGAACAGTTAGTACTGCCAAATATTATGTCATCGACATAAATTTGGCACACAAATAATAATCTTTTCCATTTCTTTTAGTGAATAGAGTTGTATCAACTAAGCCCATTTTAAATCTATTGCTGATTAGAAATTCTTTCAATGTATCATAACATGCTCTTGGTGCTTGTTTTAAACCATAGAGTGCTTTGTGTAGTTTATAAACATGGTATGGTTTCTTGTTATTTTCAAAACCAGGTGGCTGCTCAACATATACAAGTTCAGAAAGTTTACCATTTAGAAATACTGACTTGACATCCATTTGGTAAAGCTTGATGTTGTGATGAGCAGCATATGCTAAGAGGATTCTGATGGCTTCAAGTCTTGCTACTGGAGCAAATGTTTCTCCAAAGTTCAGACCTTCTACTTGTGTAAACCCTTGAGCTACAAGTCTGGCTTTGTTTCTTACCACCAGTCCATTTGTGTCTTGCTTGTTCCTGAAGACCCATTTGGTTCCAATCACATTATGATCTTCAGGTCTTTCCACTAGTGACCATACTTCATTTCTTTCAAACTGATTGAGCTCTTCATGCATAGCATTGATCCAGTCAGCATCCTTTAGAGCTTCACCTACGGTCCTGGGTTCAACATTTGAGACAAAGGAGTAATGCTCACAAAAATTAGCAATTCGAGATCGAGTGGTCACTCCCCTATTAATGGCACCGATGATGTTGTCCACAGGGTGATCCTTCTGCAGCCGACTGATCACAAGGGGATCTGGGTTAACTGCCTGTGTCATAGCTGATGGAGTTGCCTGTGACACCGGTAGTTCTTCCTGTGACACAGCTAAGTGTGTCAGGTCCTCTGCGTCCAGTTGATCATTGGCTGGGTTGCACTCGAACTCTATATCTTGAACTCTAGTGTCTTCAAGAGTTGATGAAGAAAAGGGTTCTTGATCACTTGGTGAGGCAGGCTCCTCCTTGATGGTGGGTCTGATCTCACCAGTGGACTTCTTTAGAATATCCTCATTTCCTACATCAATAGCAACTTGCTCTCCTTGAGAGCCATAAGACTCATCAAAATCCACATCTATAGATTCTTCAACAATCTTAGAGGAAGTGTTAAAGACTCTATAGGCATGGGAGTTAGTGGAATAACCAAGGAATATACCAACATCAGATTTAGCTTCAAACTTAGTTAGGCGTTTGCCTTTCCTAAGAATGTAGCACTTACAACCAAATACTCTGAAGTATGATATGTTAGGCTTGCTGTTGGTGAGCAGTTCATAAGGAATCTTCTTGAGTAGTGGATGTAAATATATCCTGTTGATAGAGTGACAAGCAGTATTGACAGCTTCAGCCCAAATCTTGTTGAAGTCTTGTACTCATCCAATAGAGTCCTTGCCATCTCTATCAAAGTTATGTTCTTCCTTTCCACCACTCCATTTTGTTGTGGAGCATATGGACCTGAGAATTCATGCTTGATTCCATGCTTGTCCAGAAATGCTTCCACCTTAGAGTTCTTGAATTCACTCTCATTGTCACTCCTGACCTTTACTAGGTTTACCTTCCACTCATTTTGTACTCTGACAATGAGATGCTTGAATTTCTTGTACACCTGTGTCTTCTCCTTCAAAAAGAACACCCAAGTATACCTAGAGAAATCATCTACAATGACAAAGCCATATTTGTTACCTCCTAAGCTCTCATAGGTTGTTGGACCAAAGAGATCAATGTGAATGAGCTCGAAGGGAGTGGAGGTTATCATGATGTTCTTCGGTCGATGAGCAGCTCCAACTTGTTTGCCAGCTTGACATGCACTGCAGGGCTTGTTTTTTTCAAACTTCACCTTCTCCAAGCCTATAACATAGTCATGTTTGCTCAGCTTGTTTAGAAGCTTCATCCCAGCATGTCCTAGCCGCCTATGCCACAGCCATCTGACACTGGTCTTTGCCATTAGACACCATGGAGCTGCTGCAGGCTGTTCATTAAAATTCACAGTGTATAGCTTACCAGACCTGCATCCTTCAAACACTTGAGAATCATCAGATAGTTTGGAAGCTATAACCTTACTAGGATAGAAAGTAACTTTCATACCTGTGTCACACAGCTGTGACACAGACATCAGACTATAGCCTATCTGATCAACAAGCATTACATTTGATAAGGAGTGATTCTCAGATATGGCAACATTACCAATGCCATTTACCTTTCCTTTAGAGTTGTCTGCATAGATCACATATTTACTTGGAAGATTTTCACTAGTGATCTCTACAAACTCCTCCCTGCCTCCAGTCATATGTTGCGTACATCCACTGTCCACAATCCAATCAGTCCCACTGGAGACAGTTTCCTTAGAGTTCTTAGCCATGAGGCATAAGGGAGCAGGAGTGGATGGAGCTTGATCAGCCTTGAAGTTCAGCATGGAGCTGTGTGACCCGGCTGTGTCACAGCTGGCTTCATCAGGCAAGCTGATAGCAATCCCAGCTACCTGTTCTTCGTTCTCTAACTCTTCCTCTGAGCCAGAGTCATCTAATACCCAAGCTTGTCCCACATAGGCTCTGGCAGTGGCCTTGTTCTTGGAATGAGCTGGGTGCTTGTTGTTGAAGGTTTTCTTCTTGTCATTGAAGTCATTCTTCTTCTTGAAATGGCTGTTGTCCTTCTTCTTTGCTGGACAATCAGCTGCAAATTGGCCTTCCTTGCCACACTCAAAGCATTTGTTGTCTCTGGATGGTTTCTTTCCTCTGAACCTCTCAGTAGACCCAAACTGCTTCTTTTTCTTATAAAATTTCCTGAAGTTCCTTGTGAGAAGGATTAGCTCACTCTCTTCTCCACTGGTCATCTCATCATTCAGCTCTTCACTGCTATCACTCTCAGGATGAGAAGTAGAAGCAGTGGTCTTCAGTGCAATGTTCTTCTTGACAGTGGTTGAGGAGGTGTGCTTTCCTTCTTGCTTGATTTCCATCTCATGTGTTAGGATCCTTCCTAACACTTCAGTTGGCTTCATCTTCTCAAACCCATCTTTCTCCTTTAGCATGAGAACAAGAGTTCTGTATTGCTTGGGAAGCACAGATAAGAACTTCTTGATCACATCTTCATCCTCAACTCTGTTGGAGCCCAAAGCCTTCAGCTGGTTGGTGATGAGAGTCAATCTTGAGTATAGAGAATTTATATCTTCACCAGGCTCATGCTCGAATCTCTCCAGAGTTGATTCCAGCAGTCCTCTCTTGGACTTTTTCAGGGTGTCACTGCCCTCATATATCTGCTGTAGGGTATCCCAAATCTCCTTAGCAGACTCCATTGTGCTGACTCTGTTAAAGTCATGTTCTTGCAAGCCCATGAAGATGGCAGTGGCAGCTCTGGCATTATTCTGGATATTCTTCTTGTCGTTGACGGTGAAAGTTGAAGTGTTCTCCAAGGCATAACCTGTATGAACAATATCCCACACATCTGGATCGATAGCGGTAAGATGCATCTGCATCTTCCTTTTTCAGAAAGCATAATTAGATCCAGTAAAGACAGGTATTTTACCCTCATAGCCCGACATCCTTTACTCTGGCTGTTAAGCCAATTCAAAGAGCAACCTGCTCTGATACCAATTGAAAGGACCAAGGGTGCCGACTAGAGGGGGGTGAATAGGAGGCTAATTAAAATTACTTCGTTTTCATCTTGTTAACTGGATATTGACTTAACAGATTATCAGATTTAATTGGTTATGTGACAGGTTCCTAGCACAGGTGAAATATGACAAGTAAAATAGCACGTGGCTGTCACACAGGTGAGTCACACAGGTGATCTAATAACCTAGCACAGGTAGGCAAGTAATGTGGCTGTGACACAGGTAATTAAGACAGGTAGAAAAGATGATATATATAACACCTGAGACACAGCTAGTACAAGCAGGCACAAAGCAGATTAAGCAGGTATAAAGTAGATCTGAATTAGATGAACAAGAATATCTCAGATCATATAAGCATGCAATGAATATCAGAGAGAGACAAGTAGATTTATCCCTAAGTTCCCTACCCTTTTCAGAGAGGTACGTCTCCGTTGGAGAGACTACTCCGAAGAGATAGTCAGCACTGAATTGTGCTTGTCCTCCGAGTACCTTACGTTCAGGCCTCTTCCTTGCTTGTTGAGGTCCTTTTGCCTTGCAGCAGGATGACCTCGATGCTCCTTCACAAACTTACTGATTCAGCCCACACAAGCTTGGGTGATATCAGCAACTCCTACACCCGTCTAGGAGTAGACACTCCAAGAGTAACAGATGATGCAGCAGCAATCTCTTGGAGGAACCTTTGCTCGTGCTCAAAGCTCACAAACTCACTCGGACTGACCCTTAGGCTTTTGGCACTTGTTGAGTGGTAGGAGGCTTTGCAACGGTTGTATGTGATTCACTGGTTTGAGCAAGGTTGAGGACGAAGTCCTCCCCTGGTCCCCTATATATAGGGTCCTCAGGCACCTGACCGTTACCCTGTTGCCACGTAGGATTAAGTGAACCACCGGTGTCAGCCACCGGTGACACAACTACACACTACGTCCAACTGCACCTGGCTCAGGCAGACCGACACCTGTGTCACCGGCGGCACACATAGGTGAACCCTTAGCTGATAGCCGCACTACTCAGCCCGGTCCTGGCACATGACATGCCCTCAGCATACGTCAAACTCTAATACCTATAAGGAGAGAACCTCCGACAGACTTCTGACACATCAGACCGCCTATCACAGTACAGGTACCTTAGCATTTTCAAGCTCTCCCCTGGTACAGAGATGTACCTGAGTCATAGAGTGGAAGACCACCTGTACCACAGAGATGTACCACAGAGATGCCCTAAAGCTCTAGGGTTTTCACTGTTAGTACTGCACAGCACCAACACAAAACAGCTTCATACTTTGTGCAAAGCTATTGACACAGGGTAATTGACCTCAAAGCATCAATGCCCTTGACCAACACTCTAAGCAATGAGCAAGGTTCCCTTAGACAACTGCTACTGTTTCATCCCTCTTGATAGTACGGGTGATTCCTATGGACTTAAAGAAACTAGCAAATCTAGGCTTTACCTGCCACCAACTGAAATCACGGCCCTTGACGCATCAAGCCACCATCACCTTGCTTGCAGCTCCCTGCACAGCACCGGCTTCTTCTCAGCTGTGACACAGCTGCCTAGCACAGCCATCTCTTTGTCCTTGAAACCACCATGTAATCTTTTTGGTGACCATCCTTCACTGGATAACCCTTCTTCATGGAACCTGTAAACTCTGCTTACACTCACTGTAAACATTAGATTCCAGTTTAAGTTGCCATTAACCATCAAAACCATATTAGGGCCTAGATGATCTTTCAACTATCTCAGAAGTATTAACATGAACAACACAAGCATCTCTATATATCAACATTTGCACATATATGTTTCTTGCATGTTTCAACCTTCTTTGTCCCAGAACACCGATTGCTTCTTCCAGTATGCGGACTCATCTGCTGCCTTCTTTTTCCGACTCTTTCCGAGCACGACATTCAAATTGCTAACCTTCTCAAATATCTCTGCACCGCTTAATGGCCTTGGTTTCGCACCGTTCTCCGTTCTCCCGTTGAACTATGACTTCCACCTCCGGTAACGGTACCTTATAGGCAGGAACCGCTGGTGACCCATGTACACGACTTTTCCATAATTCTTGAGACTTAGGCTTTGGTATTCTCCATGCATATGACACAACCTTTGTGTCCTTTAACCGTCTGACCAGAGGTGTTGCCGAGAGCGGGAAAGTCTTGGATTATGCAGAACAGCATGGCCCGCAGAGTGAAGTATTCTCTTTTGTCCGCATCCCATACCTGCACTCCTGTGTTCCACAGTGTTTGTAGATCATCCATCAACGGTTGGAAATACACGTCGATGTTGTTACCAGGTTGCTTAGGCCCTTCGATAAGTATGGACATCATAACGTACTTCCGTTTCATACAAAGCCAGGGAGGTAAGTTGTACATACTGAGAAGTACGGGCCAGGTGCTGTTTCGGCTGCTCATGTTGCCAATTGGATTCATTCCATCCGTACTCAGCGCAATCCTTACGTTCCTAGTTTCCGCAGCGACTTGGGGATACTTCCTATCGATGTTTCTCCACTGGATAGCATCGGCAGGGTGTCTCAGCTTTCCATCAG
Source organism: Stipa capillata (assembly GCA_019208055.1). NCBI lineage: Eukaryota > Viridiplantae > Streptophyta > Magnoliopsida > Poales > Poaceae > Stipa > Stipa capillata. The sequence goes on from JAGXJF010003986.1 coordinate 68,524, forward strand.
ATGTCTTCCACTCGTCCGCATGCCAGCGAAACAGTTTTGCTTCCTTCGGGTTTGCAAACAAACGCTTCAGGCGCGGGATTATAGGCAGGTACCAAGCAACCTTCGAAGGAGTCTCTTTCGTCAGCTCGACGAATTCCTCAGCTCCTTCTACTCCAATCTTACCCTTGTACCGAGAAGCCTTGCACACAGGGCATGAATGTAGCTTCGCAAACTCTTTTCGGTATAACATACAGTCGTTCCGACATGCATGTATCTTTTCAACTTCCAGTCCTAAGGGACAAAGCACCTTCTTGGCTCTGTATGTGTTTATGGGTAACTCATTCCCCTCCGGAAGCATGTCACCTAGGAGGCCCAACAACTCGTTGAAGCTCTTATCGGACCAGCTGTTGCTCGCCTTCAGCTTCAATAATTCAAGCATGGCATATAACAAAGTGAACTTAGCCTTGCATCCTGCGAATAGCGGTTTCTTCGATGCCTCCATCAAGCCGAGGAATTGTTGGTACTCTCTGTCGGTTTTGTGCCCTTCGAAATCATGCAACATCTGTTCCAGCTCAGGCATCGAGTCGGGATCATCGGACATCTCATGGTGTGAATCACAAGGGATATCAAATGGCATATCGGTTGCTTCTTCATCGATGAAAATATCATCATCTGATACTACGGCTTGATCTTCGCCGTGCTTGGTCCAAGTTGAATACCCTTCCGTAAAACCTCTCTTGAAGATGTGGTACTCAATATGATGGAGCTCAAAAATCCTTATGTTACCACAGTCTAGGCATGGACAATACGTGTCACCTCTACCCTGTCTCAACATGTCCGCCTCGGCAGCTGCCATAAATGCACTCACTTCATCTCTATACGCCTCTGTGTTGCGAGCTCCGTACATCCACGATCGATCCATCTAAGCCGTGCATATGGAAAGTTGAAATTTCAGTTAAAAATATGAAGTGCATTGACTTTGTGACATGAGTTTAACACATTTCTTCAATTACTAACATAATCGAATTCTAAAAATAATTACTAACCTAACTAACTAATATAATTAAATAGCCATACTAATTGACTAATATAACTAACCTATACGTGTCGACTCTCTTTAATTACTAACGTATAACTAACCAAATTACCACTTCATGCGTATAAAAATTAAATACGCCACAAAACTACTCCATCATTATTATTATTTTTAGCCACAAATTTTAGAATTCCTTCAAAATTTGCATACCTTAACAACAAATTTCTATGCATTCAAACATACGATAAGTCAAACATCTCCATCGATCTAATTATGATCATATAATTGAATATTCTCAATGTCCAAGAAAGAAAGCAAAATCAACAAAAATTATTGGATAAAATGACTCAAACACTAAACACTAACCTTTCGTAATCAACAAGGAAGTATTATCTCCAACTTCTCTTCTAAATGTAGCTTCTCCACCGAAAAATTGCCAGCAAATTGCCCAAAAACTCGCCAGCATATCGCCACATTTAAGACATAATCATCCTCTGGTCGTATATCTGCTCGCACAGCACAATAAATACTGTGAATCATATTGGAGACGGTTAAATCCAAACAACCGCCTCGGATATCAACTAAATCGAGGCGGTTATATATCGGCAATCGCCTCTGATATGTACTCGCTTATCCGAGGTGGTTGATGGTATATAACCGCCTCTGATAACGTCCATATCCGAGGCGGTCAGGAATAATTAACCGCCTCGGATAACATTGGAGGCGGTTCCTTATTTCTAACCGCCTCGGATGTGGTCGTTATCCGTGGCGGTTGCTCCCGAACTCGTTATTTGAGGCGGTTTTTTCGTGCTAACCGTTCCAACATATGTTATTCATGGCGCTTTTACTTAACCGCCTCGGATATGGCGCCTCGGATAGACGATTCTGTAGTAGTGGGCAGAGACTCCATGGATGCGCCAGAGGGAGCCGGGCGGTGGACAGTGCGGGAGAGGAGAGGCAGCGGCGCAGTGCTAGCAGCTATAGGCAGGACCCGCTGGCTCTTGCCCAAATAATCCATTTAGGACCTGTTTGGAAGCCCGGTATTAGGGTCAAATTGTTGGAGACTTAGGCTAAGAATTGTCGTTAATTGAAACTAGCCGAGACGTTAGAACACCTAGCATGATTGCGGAAGTGTGATTTACCCGAGATGGGATTAGCCATTGTAGATGATGCGAGGACCAACGCCTGCTCGGTGCAGGCGTGACGATGGCTTGAGGAAGATCAGTCGGGTCGTAGCCATAGTCGACGGAGCAGTGGATAGCGTCGTCCCTCCGGGCGCCACCGGCACTGAACTAGCACGCCCGTCGTCGTCGGAGTAGACGTCGGCCTTCCCGTTGCTTCAGCACCTCCCCTTAGATCGGTTAGGGTTTTGGGATTTCGGGTACGAGCTAAAACCTCACGAGAACGAACGTCTACATGAAGTGTCGGGCTCCCCTTTTATATGTGGTGCTGCGCAACGGGGGACCAAAACCAAGGTTGGTTAGGTGCCCCCGATCAGGGCGGGTTAGTTGGGGCATGCACATTGGTGCAAAGTCCCCCTTTAATCTCTCGGACTTTTAGCCGAGATCAATTCCAACATTCTCCCCTTTGATCGAAAGGCTAACATCATAAGCCCATTCTCAAAGAAAATGACACACCAAAATAATATGTTGCAGTGGCCAATGAAATGCCACTGAACCTCAGTACTTATAGTGTATCATTCCATCTCGATATGGAAGGTTTGTCATACTTGATGGGAGTTGGTTTATTTAACGGCCCTCATTTCCAGGTTCAAAGGCTTTCCAGTAGTCCCATGCCGGCAACATGATCACAAAAAACACTGGGTGGTAAGCCTTTAGTAAGCGGATCCGCAAGCATATCTTTAGTACTTATATGTTTAACACTAATTGTCTGATCCTGGATTCTATCTTTTACAACATGATACTTAATGTCAATGTGTTTGGCAGCACCACTTGACTTGTTGTTACTTACATAGAAAACTGCGGGTTCATTATCACAGTATAGTGTTAGTGGTTTAGAAATGCTGTCTACCACTCTAAGTCTGGGAATAAAATTCTTTAGCCATACAGCCTGCCCGGTAGCCTCATAACATGCCACAAACTCAACTTGCATCGTTGATGATGCAGTGAGTGTCTGTTTGGAGCTTTTCCACGAGGTAGCTCCCCCTGCGAGGGTGAAAATGTAACATGACGTGGATTTCTTAGTATCAACACACCCCGCAAAATCGGCGTCTGAATAACCCACAACTTCAAGATTATCGCACTTCTTGTATGTGAGCATGAAATCTTTAGTGCCTTGCATATATCGCAAAACTTTCTTAGCGGCCTTCCAGTGGTCCGGTCCTGGATTTGACTGAAATCTGCCAAGCATTCCGGTAACAAAAGCCAAATCAGGGCGAGTACATACTTGAGCATACATGATGCTTCCGACAGCTGAAGCATAAGGAACCATCCTCATCTGATCAGATTCCAATTGGTTCCTCGGACATTGAAATGTCCCAAACTTATCGCCCTTAATGATAGGAGCAGGCGAGGCAGAGCACTTATGCATATTATATTTCTTCAGTACTCTATCAATGTATGCCTTTTGAGATAAACCTAATACACCTTTGGACCTATCTTGGTGAATCTCAATACCAAGAACATATAAGGCTTCACCGGGATCTTTCATATCAAAATTGGAGGATAAAAATCTCTTGGTTTCATACAGCATGTCTTTATTGCTACTAGCCAATAAGATGTCATCCACATAAAGCACTAATATTGTGAACTTACTGCCTTTAAACTTGATATATATGCAGTTGTCCACTTCATTTTCTTTAAACCCAAATTCCCTTATAATTTTGTCGAACTTGAGGTACCACTGTCTTGACACTTGTTTCAAGCCATAAATTGATTTCTTTAAATGACGCGCCATATGTTCTTTGCCTTCCATAACAAAACCTTCCGGTTGAGCCACGTAGATGTTTTCATCTAGGTCACCATTAAGGAATGTTATTTTAACATCCATTTGATGTAGCTCTAAATCATAATGAGCCACAAGCGCCATGACAATTCTAAAAGAATCTTTAGTAGAAACAGGTGAGAAGGTATCATTATAGTCAATCCCTTCTCGCTGTGAGAAGCCTTTTGTTACGAGCCTTGCTTTGAACCTTTCGATACTTCCCTTAGAGTCATACTTAGTTTTGTAGACCCATTTACAGCCTACCTGCTTGGCTCCGTCAGGAATTTCTACTAAGTCCCATACATCATTAGAGCTCATAGACTTTATTTCATCATTCATGGCATCTAGCCATTTAGATGAGTGTTCACTCATCATAGCCTGCTTATATGAGGTGGGGTCATCCACCTTCCCTATGTCCTTCATATCCTCATTCATGTAAATGACATAGTCATCTGAAATGGCAGCTCTTCTTGCCCGCTGCGACCTTCTCACAGGCTCGTTTGGTACATCATTAATAGGCGCAACATTAGGAATTTCAGGGTCTTCAACAGGAGGCGCAACAACAGCATCATTTGCTGGAGGCACAGTCTCCTGAGGCACAGACTCCGGAGGCACAGGAACATAAAACTCAGGAATAATTGGTGAGGGAACATGAACCCGCTTTTCCTCAAGATCTATGTTCCTGGGCTCCAGGCTTCCCGTGACCACATTATCCTCAAAAAATACAGCGTGCCTTGTTTCTACAAACTTAGTGGTACGATCTAGACAATAAAATCTATGTCCCTTTCCCCTATGAGGGTATCCGATAAAATAACAGTTTACTATCTTTGGGTCTAATTTCTTAATTTGTGGATTGAAGATTTTAGCTTCAGCAGGACAGCCCCATACACGTAAATAGTTTAAACTAGCCTTTCGTCCCGTCCACAACTCATAAGGTGTTTTTGGTGCTGACTTAGTGGGAACGAGATTAAGCACGTGGGCAGCTGTCTTTAATGCTTCCATCCACAGACTGACTGGTAAGGTTGAGTCACTGAGCATGCTCCGCACCATATCCATAAGAGTGCAATTGCGACGTTCAGCTACTCCATTCTGCTGAGGTTTACCAGGCATTGAGTATTGGGTAATAATCCCATGCTCTGCTAAAAACTTGGCAAAAGGGCCAGGGATTTGTCCATAAGGAGCATGTCTTCCATAATATTCACCACCACGATCTGATCTTACTACTTTAATCTTTAGATTTAGCTGATTTTCTACGTCAGCCTTGAATATTTTAAACTTGTCAAGTGCTTCAGATCGATCATGAATGGGGTAAGTATATCCATAACATGAGAAGTCATTGGTGAATGTAATGAAAGAATCAAAACCATCCACAGATTTCACAGGAAATGGTCCACAAATGTCAGTGTGGATTAATTCTAAAAGTCCTGTGCCCCTGATTGCTCCTTTCTTAATTGTTTTAACATATTTTCCCTTTATGCAATCAATACATTGGTCTAAATCGGAGAAGTCTAAAGGATGAAGAATTCCTTCCTTAATTAAGCGTTCCATTCTCCCCCTCGAAATGTGGCTCAAACGACAATGCCACAATTTCGATGAAGGATTTTCACTTCTCCTTTTCTTACAGCTACCGTTATCATCGCATATATTCACTTGCATAGGGGACTCACGCAAAGAGAGCATATAAAGTTTTCCTCGTCTGACACCGAGGCCAACATCATTATTATTGAACTTAATAACACATCTCTGTTCACCAAAATCACAATGATAGACAACATCGTCTAAAGAAGAGACTGAAATTAAATTCTTGCTTAAAGTGGGAACTAAAACTACATTATTAAGCTGAAGACGAAAACCACTGAGTAACGCCAATTGAAGTGACCCAACAGCTTCAACGTCAGCTTCTTTTCCATTCGCCACCTTAAGGCTTCTTTCCCCCTTTCTTAGGGCTCTCTCTGTACTGAATCCCTGCAAGGAATTGGTAACATGCACAGTAGCTCCGGAATCAATCCACCAAGTATTAGGGGAATAATCAACATAAAGGGATTCATCAACAAAAGTAACTTCATCATTACCCTTTCTGGCGAGCCACTTCAGGAAACCAGAATAATCCTTTTGGAAATGCCCTTCCTTCTTGCAGAAGTGGCAAACATTCTCACTTGCCCCCCGAGAACCACTAGCAATAGTGGTAGGAGTGGGAGCTTTTGGAGCACTATATCCTGGCTTCTCAGGCTGCTGAAAATGAAGCTTCTTCTTAGGTTTATAAACTCCTTGGAACTTCCTCTTAGAAGGACCAACTTGATAAGCATGATCTTTACGTTCGGCCTTCAACCTTTCCTCTTGTTGAACACACATGGCGGTGAGTTCACTTAGACTCCATTTCTCCTTCTGAGTGTTATAATTTATCTTAAAAGGAGTAAACTCAGAAGGTAAAGAGGTCATAATAAAATGAACAAGAAAACCATCAGAAATGGCCATGTCCATAGTCTTGAGTTTGGCAGCAGCATCACTCATTCTCATTATATGTTCTCTCAGGCTGCCAGACCCGTCATACTTATTACTTAAAAGCCTGTGAATCAGATACTGGCATAAACTTTTGAAGAACCTTGAAATTGTTCCTCAACTTTCTTTAAATAGTCCTCAGCATTTTCGGAAGGGGGGATTGCTCCCCTGATTCCGAGTGAGATAATACTCTTCATCATCATGAGTGATAAGCGGTTAGACCGCTCCCACTTCTCAACCTTTTCATCATAGGCCTTTTCAACTCAGCATAACCTGCCACACCAGCTGTGGGTGCGACAGGGGCATCCTCCCTCAACGCAAGGTCGAGATAATAGACTCCAAGAACCATCTCAATCTTTTCTCTCCAAGCTGGAAAATTATTCCCCGTAAGTTGGTCAATACTATCAATAGTACTGGCCACATTAGCAGCACCAGCAGCTGAAATTTATTCAAAATTACATAAGTAAACAACATAAAACTATATGTTGCATAAAATTAACCCTACGTTGGTCTGATTAATAATATGCAAAAATTTCAAATTTTAATTCTAATTCGCATCACCGTTGGGCAGAAGACGAAAAAGAATTTAATCAGATAATAATTGACTCATAATTAAAAAACAACGTTGGTTAGAATCATAAATATGAGCCAAATAGATTCTCAAAATTAATGTCAATATTAACCATTAATATTCAGCATAAAAATTGACATAAAATTGAGAGCGAAATATAGAAAGCGATATTAGAAAAGGCGTTAATAATTGAATATGACATCAAAAACTCTCAGTATAAAATTTCTCGTTGATTCCATTTTATACAGAGAATTAAAACATTATTTCCAGTGCAGTTCGAACATTATATATACCATAATCATTAATTAAAATAATGAACAGCAGTGCAAAAGAACATTATAAAACAGAGGAGAATTACACTGTAAAGGGCCCAAAACGCGCAGCCCTTTTAAACAAAATGGGCTTTTAAAAGGGCCCAAAACTCGCTCAGCCCATTAAGCTGTTGCCCCTTTTTTTAATCAAAAAATAGCAGCCCGTTACAAAAATCCCCAAAATGGGGCTCCCGATGGCCCCTGCTCCCGTGCCCAATGCTGGTGGCGGTGACCCGAGACGGGCGTGGCACACGGGGCGGGACCGAGCGCCAGCTGCGGCGGCGAGCGGCAGCGCCGCCCGCAACCAGCGGGAAGCGGCGAAGCGGCAAAAGAGGGCGATGGCGGCGAGCATGCCGCCATCCTAAGGTGTGCCACCGGCTCCAATTTTGGTAATTTGGGGATTTGGGGGTTCTTCAAAATTGGGGAATTTTCTCCCTTTAGGGTTTTTGCTTGATTTGATTTATCCCCTCCTAAATTCTTATCCCGAATTCAATTGGGGAACAAATTTCTAATTGGGGAAGCTAAGATAGGTTCGGGTCCTCAAAAACATTACCCGATGCCAATCCAAAAGCAATTAGCTGACATTAACAGTGCCAACCGAAACTTAATTGTGATCTGAAATTGATAGATCAGTACCAACAGTAAAGAAATTAGGGTTCTAATCTCGACTAGAGTGCTCTGATACCATTGTTGGAGACTTAGGCTAAGAATTGTTGTTAATTGAAACTAGCCCAGACGTTAGAACACCTAGCATGATTGCGGAAGCGTGATTTACCCGAGATGGGATTAGCCATTGTAGACGATGCGAGGACCAACGCTTGCTTGGTGCAGGCGTGACGATGGCTTGAGGAAGATCGGTCGGGTCGTAGCCGTAGTCGACGGAGCAGTGGATAGCATAGTCCCTCTGGGCGCCACCGGCACTGACCTAGCACGCCCGTCGTCGTCGGAGTAGGCGTCGGCCTTCCCGTTGCTTCAGCACCTCCCCTTAGATCGGTTAGGGTTTTGGGATTTCGGGTACGAGCTAAAACCTCACGAGAACGAACGTCTACATGAAGTGCCGGGCTCCCCTTTTATATGTGGCACTGCGCAACGGGGGACCAAAACCAAGGTTGCTTAGGTGCCCCCGATCAGGGCGGGTTAGTTGGGGCATGCACGTTGGTGCAAAGTCCCCCTTTAATCTCTCGGACTATTAGCCGAGATCAATTCCAACACAAATCAGTATATCTTACACACCTGTAAACTTTTAAGCCCTGGGCTAAATTGGGCCGCTTGGATAGCTGGTTTTTGGCCCGGCGAAAATGGCGGTTTGCTAATTACCCCTGTAAAATTAAACACTAGTGAAGGCCATCCATTTTATTTCCAAGCATAGTTGAGCTCCTTTCCCGAGCGACGACGCCCACCGCGAGATCGCTGAATCCCTCCCCCACTTCCCCGCTGTTGCTCGTGGCTCGTCTCGCTGCCTGTCGCTCATCTCGCCACCGCCGCTCCTCACCAGATCCGATGTGCACTCTAAGATCCTCCAAGTGCGCCGGCAGTGAAGGGGAAAACAAGACCGCGGTAGGGGAGATCTTCCGTGGCTGGTAGCAGCGGTGTTGAGACGACAAGCCCATGCGATGGCGACTGAGTCCAATTGAAGAGGAGCTCCCCCACCGCCAAATACGCTCTCCTAGTTGGCAGGGACTGCTCTGAACTAGTGCGCTATCGCCCACCTGCTAGATCTCGTAACTGGCCACCGGGAGATGTCCAGCGAGTTCACCAGGCCTTCACCGTCTCCTCATGCTGGGCGGTGCATCTGATTACTCAAGCAAGAGGTGGGTGACATGCCCCTCGTTAGCGTGGACTTCCGTGGAGGTCCGAACATACCACCATTAACAACTCTGAGAAGGGTGGCCGGTGACATCCGGTTTGTCATCGCCGAGAGTGACACAAATGAGGGCAACTGACCGGAGATGCATGCCACAACATGAAAGCATTCGTGCACGCTCGTCCTGGTGTTTGACGCGGATGCTCTCCCTATGGAGATATTGGCTCCCAAGCAAGCGGTTGGCTTTGCACCACGCCGTGGTTGACAGTCGGTCGATATGGAGGTTTCTGTAGTCGTGCACGTCAACATGCTGTGGAATGTAGTCAACAGCGGTGGTCATGCTCTCAAGCAGTGAGAGCTCGCCAAGGAGGATTGCGTTGCTTTGTTGTTTAGATGAAGCTCATAGTTGACTGTACCCAAACACTAGTTTCTAAGGGAATTGTGTTCCAAGCATTTCTTTTGTGCACAGGAAAATACAACTGGAAGCGTTTTACAAGCATAAAAAAGTTACCAACTTCTCAATTGGGGCCATAGTCTTGTTGGTCCATGTATTTGAACCCCATCCGTGGAGGTGGACGTGGGAGCAAGAATGCCCACCATAGCATGGCGGGGTTAACCACATGATTGTACAGCAAGAGGAAGCCGTTGAAGTGATCCTTGACGAACAAGCAATCGGTGGGCACGTAGTGGAGCTTGCCACTAATTGCGGCGTCCGTCGGTGAGCGACGAGCGGGCAAAGAATATAGGGAACTTAAAATCGTGGATAGTCATGTTGTTTTACTTTTGCCATCTTCTGTTACTGCACTTCTATATGAAATAAATATACGAGTCTTCCATCTCACATCTCATTCCCTTATTTACTCTCTCTCCTATTTGCTTCCACCTCATATCTCATTCCCTTCTTCACTTCCATTTTTGACAATGTCGCAAGGTTCAATTCTTGTGCAATATTTATCCAGTTCCTCATTCAAATCTTGGTCCATGCCCTCTTTGCCGCATCGGCTAGATCCATTCTTACAAATCCAATACCTCGCTCAATCCCGGATGCAAATTCTACAAGTTCCAATTTTATGGGGTATATTAAAACTTATGTAATCTTTCCATGTCCTATACTTGATATGTTTCATGAACCAATGTAACCACTTGTTTTGTATTTGATTATAGCTGGAGAGAGGTTCTTGCCATTACTGGAAGTGGGCCGAAGAGTTCATTCCTTCACTTCTTCTTCAATCTCCTGAGGAATTTTGTGTTGTTGTTCTTCAAATCAAAGACATGCTTAGAAACATCTTAATAGTAGCCACGATTTACTTGCTCACCAGGATTTGAGCATATATTATGCTGTTCATTTTGAGCTTATCTTTGAACCACTTATGTACTCTTGGTCATATGAACCCTATTCTTATCTCCTCAACTAATAATGTAATTCCTCCCTTAATCACTACATGATCAAAGGTGCTTGTTTAGTAATATTTATGTACTATGATGTCTTTTTTCTTCTGTACCAAACATCATGCTTTGTATCATCTACCTACTTACTAATTGTTAGGTATATTTTCATTCAATGCACTCACCAACCCCTCTTCTTAATCACCGTCCTTGATACACAAGTACTATTCCGTTCGTTCGTTACTTTTTCATTAAATGAGGGTATTTGTCATTCATATTTCATACTCCTATGTTATTCATTTTAATTCATTGTGTAGCATCTAGAATAATGTCGAGTAGCCAGCACCCTCATAACTCTAGACCATCAAACAACGAAAACGAACACTCTGATTCCGAGGTACAGAGCGATTCAGTTAAACCATCTACGACCTCACATCTCTTTATTACCCAACTTCACAATGTAGTTTCAAAATTATCATAATTTAAGCAATGGCTTTTAGAAGACATAGGTTTCGGGGGTGTCCTCAAGATCCCGTTGTTGAACAAGATAAATCTTAAGTTTAGCACATGGTTGATGAGCAAAGTCATTGTGCTCAATCGCTCCATCATTATTAATGATTCTAAATTCCTAAAGTTCTTGTCTGATGATGTTCACAAAGTATTTGGCATTCCTGCTGCATGAAGTTAATCAATGGACCATATATAACAACCATGAGACATGAAACAGTTAGTGAAATAAGAGTAGCCATTGGCCTGACTGACGAGGATGTTCATAGCATGAAAGTTGTTGAAAATTTCCTCACTAAGGACATCATTGAAGGCAGCAGCCGGTTTGACAAGCATTTTTTCCATATTGCATTCATCATATTTATTATGGGTCACGTTCTAGCCCCCACTAGCAAACATGGTTATGCGAGTGTTGATTATTAGGGATCCCTCATCTGCTCTGACATTAATCCTAGTTTCAATTGGTCTGAATATGTTTTGAAGTATCTATTGGAAGGTGTTGACAAGGTTAAAGAGGACTTGAGAAACAACACCGCAGTCACTCACTTGATCAGATGCCATCTGTTCTTCCAGGTTTGTTAACATTCAAACCATTTACTCCCAATTTTCTCTTGAGTATAAGTATGAGTGCTGAATTCATATTATTTTTTTGCAGATATTCTATCTTGAAAATTTGGATTTTGGCCCGTTCAACCGTAAGCATTCAGTCATGCCTAATATTACTAATTTTGACATAGAATCCATTACAAATTTGATTAATATGTCTGCTGTTAAGGGGGCCTCAGCATTCGATGGAGCAATTGTGAGTTACATTTTTTCCCATCTTAATTCTTCAAAACTACAAGTCTAATTTATAATTGTTTTGATGGATACAGTGTGGGAGTCTAGTTTCAACTACTAGACCCCCCTCGTGTACATCCTCGTCAGTCCAGGATCAAGCTGACGGTACACAAGCGAAATGAATAACATTGCATGCATTTAAAGTTAAAGTATAGTTTGAGTACGATATGCCACACGGCTTACAAAGTACCATGTCTTAAAGACATTATTACATCAGAGGAAATAGCGGAAACAAAAATGAAACGGCTCCATCCGTACCACAGGCAATTGACGGAGGCCATGCGACCTATTCTTCGGCATTGTCGTAGAAATAACCTTCATCAGCACCTTCTTCAGCATGCTCCTCTGCACACCACCACAATAAAAACATGCTCGATGAGTACTTCGCGTACGTAGCGTGCCCCCTCGTAGGGAAACACCTAAACCAGTGTACATGAGGCGTCAAAAAAGGCTTTATGGCTCTTTTTGTAAAAAATTAGTTTTAGTTGAAATATTAGGGTAGATTCGAAGGCATCATTTTGATATAAATTTTTTTTATTATCAGGGGTATTTTCCAACATATGTGGTCTACGACCAACACATTTGAGCAAGGAACTCCTACCTTAGCTCGATCATAGGTTCCATTAGCAAAGGGGTCGAGGGAAGTAGCAAGGGAGAGAGGGATATGTCCTTTTCATCAAGAATGAGTCATGTGCTGTCCATAACCGTGGACACAGCTAACCGATTAGTTTAACACGCTGCAGAGTTTGTACACTTTACCCACATGACACAATCTCGTCTTCTTGCCACTAGCCGTCCCCAATGTAGTACACACCCATCGGTGTACCAGCAGGGAGATTGTGACGAGGTCTTTTAGCTAGATCCCCCTAAGGTGTGACATGCCCACCGAGTCTGGCTCGGAGTTGAGAGTACGTCCCCACCCTCCGATCCCCCCATTTGTGCCGAGGGTCCTCATAGCTACGTCCACCCCTTCTGTGGTATGGCAACATCGGTACCAAAGGCTGACTAACCTACTTGACCAAGCCAGTACCCATATTCGATACAGACGACTAATGGCTTCTTCATCTCAGGAAGAATAACCATTGCTAATTCATCACATAATCCAGCTGTCGCCCACACCTTTTAGATGATAAGTTTCACCTAGAGTAGAATAGGAAGAATAGAGAGAGAAGAAAACATTGGCATCTGGCCCTAGCTCAGCGAGCTCAACAACGTGTCAATATGAAGGATCATCTATCCGTAGATCATTCCGCTGAGGAGGCAATTCAAAACCACCTAAGGATATATTTAAGCATGGCTAAGCATTTCTCTACTCTATTCAGAATAAAAACCTATTAATCAACTCAAGGTATCAAGTAAACAGGCGACAAGCGAAAAGGTAAAAGTGTGTCAATTGACATGCTAGCTATTGGAATAAAACAACATGCATGTTTGTAAACGACAAAATATAATGGCTTTCAGAAATATAGGATCAAATATGATCAAGAAAGAGGAGGCATGCCTTTGTGGTAGTATACTTCTTCTTCGGTTACACCGGTCACCGCATCGGTCTCTTCACTACCTATCGTCATAACGTAACAAGAGCGAAGCAAATAAATAAAAACTCTAATAAAAACATATTGGAAAGCAACAGGAGAGAAAGAAGCATGATGAAGGTAAGATGTGGATGGAATGGAACGATGACGCGATAGCGTCATCGCGACGAAGATAGAAGTAAGGTCTAACACTAGAGAATCCTTAGTATAGGTCTTCTAAGACTAGGCCATAACCATATATATATATGTATGTATGTATGTATACATAACATTATAATATTTAGATTACAAACATAGCTACTACTATACTAGCATAATACAATAAAGTAAGGCGTGAACATATTAACTAGATCCATAACCTAACATGCTAGTATACATGGTAATGGTAATAGCACATATCGACTAGATCAAGAGACATACTTAATAAAAGTTAAGCATGGCATAGCCTAACATGTCTAGTGATCAGTTGATTAACATTTCAGAGAATGACATGGTCTGATTACTGTTGTAATATTGCTCTCAAAATACTTAACAATGTATTTTAAACAATAGAACTACATATTAAGACATATACACATGCATTTCTACTACATTAACGACTAAGACTATAACCATAAGGCTATTTCATGATATTAGCATATACTAACTACGCATGGATCATCTTAGGTTGTAATAACAGTATCAAAACAGTACCAAAATAATTTAATAATAATATTAAATCTGAATATCATTTAAATAAAGCAATTTCTATCATTTCTAGTATAACAATTATATAGAAAATAATGATTAACATTATTAAATCATACAAATAGATTCACATGATATAATATCAATTCCAGAGACATTTCATGGTTAAAAAGGTTCTGGAAATGTATTTTAAATGATTAAAACTATTATTCCAAGTATGAAAACTACTCTAAAAGCATTGTATAATATTATTTAATTATGCTAAAAGGGTTCTCATGATTTGACACAATTCCTAGGACATAACATGATTTATTGAGTACTGGACATGTATTTTTAATTGCTAAACAGATTTATAACGGAACTATTGCTAAAAACAAGATTTAAATATATATTTTAAATTGTCCTAGTACACTTCCTAATTTTTCTAGCTCAAACAATTACAGGTAGAAGGTTTTAAATTACATTTTAAATTATTTCTAGGGTTCACTGATCCTAAGCAAAAATTAAATATTAAAAACAGAGAGCATTTCCTTTAAAAAAATTAAAACTAACCTTAAAAAAATTATAGTAAATCAACCACATGTCCTAAAAATATGAAAATTTACAGAGGGACTCCTTAGTATGCTAGTACCTATGAAAAATAAATTACTTTCAAAATAATCATCACAGAACAACTATTTTGAATTAGGTTGAATTGTACCCAAATTTGGGGTGTATTCGTATAGCACAAAAATTACTACACGGATTTAAAATCCGGTTGCACTAATAGTTTACTAGGTCCTAAACGATCCATTTTAACACTAAGATCAAGATCATGGCATATATTAGAGGGATTTGGGTGTTAGGCTAGCTACTGTACATGAGGTTTGATGGATCAAAAACATGGCTGCACATATGGAGGTGAACTAGAGATGGAATTGGTTGGGGAAAAACCTTCTATGGGTTGATGGGAATCTACTCCAGAGAGGGATAAGAGAGAGGCTCACTGCGTGTGAAGAAATCATGGAGAGAAGGAGTTCGTCGGAGTTGTAGTGGACGAAGCTTGCAATCACTTGCAGAAGGAGGTGCGCGTCGGTGTGGGGAAGCTCCAGCAGCAACGCATTGGTGTGGGGTGCGTTGTGATCGTCGGAATTGCTCACCTGAGTTGGAGAAGAAAAGGATGTGTGGGGAAAGGGAAGGAATAGATGAGAGGAGGGAGCTTTATATATGCATGGAGGTAGGGAGATGAGAAGGCAACACGGGAGGAGAAAGGACGCCGGCGACACTCGAAATTCCAGCAAAAACAGCCACGGCGGCCGCATGTACGCGCGCGTGCGTTACGAGCAACGGCACACATGCTGAGCTGCACACATGCCTGCTGCAGCACCAGGCCAGCATAGCCTAGCTGGGCCAACCCAATAAGCTTTAGGAAAAAAATGCATTTTTGGATTAAAATAATTACAGAAAAGTAAGTAATTCAAAACAGATTCAAATATGCTCTAAAAATTATGGAAAAATTTCAGTAAATCAATTTGAACATGGGGAATCCAATAAAAATATTTTCAAGGAGAAATTTTCAAAAAAATTCAAATGAAAATTCAAAACTTCACTTGGAAGCTCTCAAATTTATTCATAGACTTGAATTAATTTGAAACAAAAGCCAATAAAGATATTTTAAAAATATTTTACACAGTTGCACATCCTTCTCTTTTTCTAAAAAAAATTTCAAGCCCATAAAATCGAGGATGTTACATACAGCTTCATTTAGCTTGATTTGTTTGCTACACCCGTTATATTCACGATTGCCCTCTAGACAACAACGAGGAAAGGAGTTACCAAAAACGAGAGATTTGGCACTCAAATAGTACATACATTCTAACCATGCCTAATGTGCCATCACTTAAGAGAAGCATCGAACCCAACCAAAGTCCTACAACATGTTTTTCTGATCCATGAGATTTTTCTTCGTACATGAGGACTAATTAATTGTATATTAATTAAGAGAATGCATTTTCTTTGTGTACTTTGCATCCCACATACTGATTAACTATATATTAATTACCCCCTCCCCTACCTACCCCCACCACCACCAAACAGGCCAATGACCCCATATCATGGATATTGAGAGAGCACAATGCAATTGGTTTCCGTAACTAGATATCTGTGAGGAACCTACAACATTAGAAAGACATCCGATCTGTGAAAAAATTATTTACCTTGCTAGCTGAGTGTCGTATTTGCTGCTCCATACATGGCCATGGCAATTTTATAGTACGGACTTATGAACAACAGAATGGTACATATTCCCATCACTTAATATGTATTCAAGTTAAAACATGATCTCATTCCGTGCAGCAATTGCTCGCACTTGACAATCTGCACGCCGATTGTTTTCCGGAGGTACAAGATACCCCATGTTCTCCCAAAACTATATTTTGCACAACATCTTATATTTGTTCTATTACAGATGCTAGCTCATCAAACACAAATCACATACCTGGCAATCTATCTTTTAGCATCAACCAAGCATATGCAGATGATTGTGGAAAAGCTCCTCCTTCCCACTAAAGAGGATCAAAACAACATGCACAGGAGGTACTACTAGCTTATCAAGCACAAATCACACACCTGGCAATCTATCTTTTAGCATCGACCAAGAATATGCAGATGATTGTGGACAAAGCTCCTCCTTCCCACTAAAGAGGATCAGAACAACACACACAGGAGGTACCTATCAAAGTTGTTCTTTTTAATTTGCCAATTTATAATTTGAGGTAATGTACACATTTGTTGTAGCAAACCTTGAAGATGACACCATGCCATACTTTGATCTTGGCTTCAGTGACCATGGTCTGATCATGCCTGACAATCACAGCCTGCATACAGCACGCAACAAGCTTAGTGAATATGCGTGTGCTAAGCATAGTCCACTAGAAGCAATTAGTGCCGCGAACCAATGCTAGGCTAAGAATATAGTTGGGAACATTATGTTAAGACATGAAGACCAACAAAGCTCTAGTACTGTTTGGACAACAAACCGACTCCACACCGGCCAAAAAAACTATGAATACGTTCTTTGCTACACCACCTGATTCCTTGATCACAACACATCCTTTGCCCTCACTGCACCACAGAGTCTAGTTCAAAGGTACTAGAACAAAAACATTGTTGTTTATGCTAAGTGTTATTCTTTTCCTCCATAAAAAACACTCTGCTTTCCTCATGCAGCATTGGATTATGCACCATTGCCCTATATTTTTAAGGATACCTGGGTGGGCAGTTAGAAATCAGCTACTGGGAAATCATCTGATTGATCATGAAAATAGGTGGGGCCATCATGTGGCTATTTAACGTTGTCATGGCATTAGTATTTTGAAATCGACTTTGCTATAAGTGTCTCTTGATGCCTTTCTGCATGGAACTTGTTAAGATGTACTAATATATCTCGTTCTTTCAAAGCCATGTTCTTGCTGGCACACCAACAGTGTCATTAATATCTATTCAAAATCAGTTCAACGCTCTTCCATACAACATAGGAATATGTAGATTGGTAAGAAAATGTTCTTTACATCGTTTGGTTCTTCTTCATATTTTTGGCCCTAACTTGTACTCAGTACCACCAACTTATAATTCCTGCTATACTTCAGCATGGATGGGTTTGCTTCATGTGGGATGTGTAGTGCAAGTGCATACATGTGCATTACCCACTCTACAACTCTGCTACTTTACCCACTCTACAACTCTACTTCTTCACCCCCGTCCATGAAATACTTACTGCAATCTAGCATAGATAAAATTCGTGCAGCTCCTTTTCAATGCCTACATGAATTCTAAACATTTCCCCTTCGCCAATGAAACATGGGAGAAGAACTATCACCATAAGTGACGATGAATCTCCAGGTATGCAATTATACTCCCATCCATCCAAATATGTAGCATATATTAATGATGGTTCCTTTAATGCCTTACGATGCAGCGATGAATCTGGAGCTGCAATGATTCATTCTGCTAGATTCCTCAATGGTCAGATTCTTCACAAACGTGTCTCCAAGGTATTGCATTCCTTTATCATGTTGCTATACAAAACATATTTTCATGCTAATGTGCACCACTTATTGTCTAATTAGGACACTTTATCCACTACAAGAGATCTGTGTTGTATGAGCTCCTTCAGCTTAGAGACAATGTTTCCAAAATCCCTGACGGTGTGCTACAGTTCATGACCAATGCGTAATGACCAATGTATCTGCTCTATTAGTATTAAGTTTCATTTCAAATAAAGAACTTTGCTTATCATACTATTTGGTTTAGAACCTAATTGACACTGTGTAACTCATTCATACATTTTTATTTTATCGCATGTGCTCCTCATGAGGAACTCATAATACCTTGTGTTGTTTAAGGCTCCTTTTTTCTTTTCTTTTTTTGCACAGGGGACATGTCAACCCTTTACTATAAAAACATAAATGTTAGGGTTCTTGTTTCTTCTCAAAGGTTTACCCCGCTTGATGCCCAAACATTCTTTTCCAGACTAATCTTCAACACATATTGTCGAATTATGAGACTTTATCTACAAGCAAGACATCTCTATTCTATGAGCTCTTTCAGCTTAGAGATAATGTTTCCCAAACCTCTGACGGCGCGCGACTGTCCATGAATAATTCCAATGACCAATGTATCTGATCTATCAAAAATATTTAAAATTCAAAATAAAGATCTTCAATGATTCTAACTATTAGGTGTAGAACATATCTAAACTACGTATCTCATTCTAGTTTATATTATATGGCAGTTGCTCCTCATTATGAACTCATAATACCTTGTAATGTTTAAGGATTGATTTTTTTTCACACAACGGCATGTTGATCCTTAGTTGTACTGACACACATACATTAATTTTTTTTAGTTATATAGACGAATATACATTAATTTTCTGTCTTATGAACTTGGGTTTATGTAATATGTCTGGTACGTAGGAAAAATATATTCCATCAATCTGAAGGCTTATCATTTAAGTACATACGCCTTGCTACCACGATGTATATTTAAGTAACTCCATTTTCCCTGGGTTAGGATCACAAATTTTTCCTCATCATAATTTCGATGGAAGCCGATCATGTCTCTATGTACTAGTGGTTCTTCTAATAACCATAAGGCTTTTCATACTTACCACAACAGAGTCGTTGTTCGATAATCTACTATGCATGCAACGAACCTAGTAACACATCTGCAATAATTAAGTATTTAAATATGTTCCAACATTACAAAATATACGCATTTCAGGCACTGAATCAAGTGTTGACATAATATTGTTTGTCAACCTTGCCCCTGGTATGAGTTCATCTTGAAGCTACTCTTAATTACATTACATCATTGTGTAATTAAAACACTTGGAGTATCTTTTCCACAACGGTCTTCCTTACTATACACAATATAGTTTTAATCCATTATAGCTAAATAATGTCATATGGAGTGCAACCTAATTTAGTCTTCCATATCAACAAGCTGGAAGCATGGAAGCATTTCAGAGCTGTACCTAAGGTACATCACCTGATAAAGTAGGTCTTTACATAGTTGGTTCTAAACAGTTGTGAAGTACTTTAAGCAAATCCTAACTCTTGATTACCTTTGTTAACTTGACTGTCAGTTTTTTGTATCCATCCTAGGAATGTACCTAATGAACTACATACCATCCAGACTCCTCTCTGCATCATAGTTCCAAATTCGATTCAATAAAATTGTGACAAAATATGAAAGAAAAGCCAAGAAATATATCATAGTTATCACTTGCTATATCTAGAGTGAATATCAAACATGTAATCCAGATCCCAACATTTATCAATTATCACCCAACCATCGAAGAACTTCAAATAGAATTCTGCCAATGGATCAATGAGCTTAAGAGCTCACTGTTGATGTTTATCTTTGAATAATTGGTAATATTTGGTTGTGAGCGGTGGGTCTAGGTTGGTCAGTATCTTTACTTGGATATCAAACATGTACAGGCACCACACCTTGTGTACATATATTTGTGCCATGATCTGAAATATTTTTAAATTAGAAAATTAGAACGCAACTTTCACACCATTTGTTTGTGCTTATATCCACTATAGAAAATTACTAGCTCGCAATACTAAACCGCATATCCTGTTTGCCTCTCTTCAAAATTGTGGCACAAATGTTCCATCTTGTTATTTCCTTATATAGTCAACATCTCATCCACAAAGATTTCAGGTTAACCTTCATTAACATTCCTACATGCTATATCATTCCTCGCTGCAAAGTAAAGAACATGGCAAGTTCTTACCCCCCCCCCTGCCAATCCATCCAAAACCTATATTTTTTCATCCCCGTAGTATTGTAGATTTTGTTTTCTGCTTGTTCAATACCCTCATAGTTGTAGTCATTCCTCTTGGCATCGGCTCTCCTTCGGCCATGAATTGATCCCTCAAGTTCTTCCCCGTCAAGTACAATGTGTAAGGATACTTATGGTAAAACAAACGGTCGGAAATGTTTGTGTCGTTAGTACTGAAAATAGTTACCAAGTTCATATAATAAGCTTAGGCTTCACGTCCTCTTTACCAACCACATCACCAACTATCATCAAGCCACTAGTACAACACAGTCCTTCACGACAACAAAAACAAATAAAATTAAGTTTCACAAAGTAATACATATACCATCAACAACGACATGTATAGTACCTTCGATGTCCCTATTCTTCTTTATCAGCCGTAGGTGTTTCAAATCTAATAAGTGCAGACTTCAGAGATGGACCGTCAATATTCATCATGCTAGTCTCAACTTTGCAGTCAATATTCATCACTGAGGTGTTAGTTACACCCATCGCCTCTTTGCCCATGTCAAGCACCATCGGTGTTTTACTAAATATAATTGGCCCTACCATAGTAATAATCACAATTAAAACATGATTTGTTATACCAAATTAATCTGATGTGCTAACTCGTAGTAAACAGTCATTACTTCACTCTAGCCAAAAATTAGTAACATTACCCTTAAATTTCCCACTCTGCAAATCCTAGAACCAAGTTTAATGCCCAAAATGTTTTGAATGCCCAAAATGTGCCTTACCATTCATTGTCACAAAGAAACAAGACTGCATCCTCAAGGTAGAAAGAACATAGAATCCTCCAACAAAGAACTGAACCATTATTTAAACCCATATTTCTGTAACACGGACTAACTATTATCATACAATCTTTGAATCAAAACTTTCACAACCTTATCATTCAACCATTAACAATCCATTTTTCTGAATTCATTATGATCAAATACCTGCACTTGTACTTTGTAAAGGGCCCTAACCCATCGATGACAAATGGCGATTGTAACATCCTCGATTTTTGAGGGCTTAAAATTTTTTTTAAAAAAGGAAAGAGGATGTGCAACTATGTAATATGCTAATATGTATTTTTATTAGATTTTATTTCAAATTAATTCAACTATATGAATTAATTTGAGAGCAATAAGTATGTTTTTAAATTTTAAATTGATCATCATTTGAAAATTTGCTCCAAAAATATTTTTATTGAGTTCCCCATGGTCAAATTGATTTTATGGAATTTTCTGAGAATTTTTGGAAGCCATGTCGTATTTTTAAAAGCCTCTTTTGAATTTTTGCATTTAATTTATTTCGAAAATGTCTTTTTAACCCAACCTGGGCCGGTGGCCGGCCCACCCGAGCACCCTCTCCCCTCTTGGGCTGCCTCCCTCTCCTCTCTTGGGCTGCCCCCTTTTTCTTTTTTTTCTTTTTCCCTTGGGCCGCCTCCCCTTTTCTCTTGGGCCTCCTCTTTGGTCCCCTATTGGGCTGCCGCTTTGGGGCTGCTGTGCCTGGCAGCAGCGCGTGCGAGCGCACGCGCGAGTCACGCGAGGAAATGCGCCACCGGCCTTTTTTTTTAGAAATCAATTTCGGCGATTCCGTTTGATTTATTCCGGTAATTAGCACTAATTAGTGCTGCCTCTTCCCCTCCCCTTTTTCCCCTCTAAAAACCCCCTCTTCCCTGTGGTTTTCCCCTTTGATTTCCTCTCTAGAAATTCTTCCACCACCTGTTCTTCTTCCCCAACTCCGGCGACAACTCCGCGAGCAATTTCGGCCACCCCGATGTCCCCCACACCGAGGAGCTGCTGCTAGGAGCTTCCCCATGCCAACACGCATCTTCTACCGCAAGAACCCGGGAGCTTCTTCTTCTACATCGACCGAACCGTGAGCTTCTTCCCCAACTCCGGCGATCTCCTTCTCTCCTCGATTTCTCCACCCACGGTGAGCCTCTCTCCAACCCTTCTCCGAGGTAGACTCCCACCAACCCGAGCAACACTTCCCCTCCACCAATTTCATCCATTAATCCCCTCCATTGTGCAACCATGAGTTTGATCTCATCCCAACCCTACTGCTATAGTACTCGTGCTACAGTGCATGCATGAATAGTAAACCCTGTACAGTACCCCTTTTGCTATCCTCCGCCTAAATTTTGGGTCCCTCCAATCTAGGTCCGATCTTAGATCTCAGTAGTAAAATGGAATCGTTAGAACCCCATGAATCCAATGGTGCGATTGGATTTTTAATCCGGCCGCTAGATTTTGAATTATATTTAAATTTGGATGAAATTTGAGCAAATTTCATGATAACTTTGTACTGGATGATTACTTTGAAGTGATTCTTTTTCTGTAGATTACTAGTGTGATAGGGAGTACTTATGGAAATTTTCATAATTTTTAGACTAGTGTAGAATTTCCTAGAATTAAAATAAGCTTTATTTTAATTATTAAAAATAGAAATGTTCTCTGTTATTTATATCCAATTTTTGCCTAGGATCAGAGAACCCTAGAACTCATTTACCAGGTAAACCAAAACATTTTTCCAGTACCCAATAAATCATGTTATATTATGTGAATGATGTTAGGTCATAAGAGCCCCTTTTGGTTAATTAAATAATGTTTTAGATGATTTTAGGGTAGATTTTATGCTTAGAATAATGGTTTTAATTATTTAAAATACATTCCCAGAACTTTGCCAAACATGAAATGTCTCTGGAATTGCTATTAAATCATGTTAACCCAATTGTGTGATTTATTAATGTTAATTACTATTTTCTAGATAATTGTTACACTAAAAATGCTAGAAAATGCTTTAATTAAATAATATTCAGATTAAAAATTAATATTAAATCATTTTTGGTACTATTCCAGTACTGTTAACATATTCCAAGATGTTTCATGTTTAATTAATTCATGTTAATGGTAGAGAGTAGCTTTTAGCTTAATTTCTAGTCTTTAAAATAATAGAAAAACATGTGTAATTATGATTAGGTGTTGTTAATTTATTTTTTACTGTTATTAACCATTATAAATATTTAGAATTTACCTAAATATTTATCCGTGGTTAATTGTGAATTGTTTTGCCCTTTTATCATGATTACTAGCATGTTAAGGTGTATGTTGTGTGTATATCTATTAAAATACCCGGTAAGGGATATATGTTATTTCTACATATGTTGTGTGTATGGTTATGGCCAATCCTAGAAGACTCATTCTTTCTTCGCGATGACACTATCACGCCATCGTTTCATTCCACCTCATCCCACCTTCGTCGTGCTTCTCTCTCGTGTTGCTTTTCGGAATGCTTCTTTAGAGTTGGGTATTTATTTGCTTTGCTCGTTACGTGCGACAATAGGGAGTGAAGAGACCGACCCGGTGACCGAAGCAGCTGAAGAAGGAGAGTACTACCATGAAGGCATGCCCCTTTTTCTTGATCATATTTGATCCTATATTTTCGAAGTCATTAATATTTTGTCATTTACAAACATGCATGATGTTTTAATCCAGTAGCTAGCGTGTCGATTGATACACTTTTACCATGTCCGCTTGTCACCCTTTTTACTTGATACCCTGAGTAATATAATAGGTTTTATTCTGAATAGAGTAGAGTATGCTTAGCCATGTTTAATTATACATCTTTAGGTTGTTTTGATTTGCCTCTATGGAGGAATGAATATCGGATCGATGATCCTTGTTGAAACTTGTTGAGCTCGCTGAGCTAGGGCCGGATGCCCGATGTTTTCCCTCTCTCTCTATTCTTCCTATTCTACTCTGGGTGAAACTTACCATCTAATATGGTGCGGGCGACAGCTGGATCATGTGATGAAGGATCATATGGTTGTCCTACCCGTAGAAGACCGGTTGAAAGGAACCATTAGTCGTCCGTACCGCTTAAGTCGAAGTCTTGAAGTTAGAGAATTGTGACAACAGTGCAACCACATGCTATATGGGCAATGGCTTGGTCAAGTAGGTTAGTTAGCCTTTGGTGCCGATGTTGTCGTACCGCAGAAGGGGTGGACATAACGACGAGGACCCTCGGCACAGATGGGGGAACAGAGTGCGGGGATATACTCTCGACTCCGGGCCAGACCCAGTGGGCATGTCACACCTTAGGGGGATCTAGCTAAAAGACCTCGTCATGATCTCTCTGCCGGTACACCGATGGGTGTGTACTATGCTGGCGACGGCCAGTGGCAACAAGACGAGATTGTGTCGTGTGGGTAAAGTGTACAAACTCTACAGATTAATAAACTAATCGATTAGCCGTGTCCACGGTTATGGACAGCACATGACTCATTCTTGATGAAAACGACATGTCCCTCTCCCCCTTGCTACTTCCCTCTACCCCTATGCTGATGAAACCTATGGTCGAGCTAAGGCGGGAGATCCTTGCTCGAATATGTTGGTCGTGGACCACACCTGCTGAAAAACACCCCTGATAATAAAATTGATTTACATCAAAAGATGCCTTCGAATCTACCCTAATATTTCAACTAAAACCGCATTTATGCAAATAAACCCTAAAGCTTTCCTTTGAAGCCTTGCATATAGTATGGTAGGACCATCTGCCGCCAGGTGGCTTGCTGAGTACGTGAAGTACTCATCGTACATGTTTTTGTGGTGGTGTGCAGAGGAGTATGCTGAAGAAGACACCGATGATGACTTCTTCTATGATGATCCTGAGGAATAGGTCGCGTGGCTTCCGTCAATTGCCTGTGGCACGGATGGAGTCACTTCGCTTTTATTTCCGCTATTTCCTCTGATGTAATAAATGTCGTTAAGACATAGTACTTTGTAAGCCATGTGGCATATTGAACTCAAATTAAGTTTTTAAACTTTGAATGCATGCAATGTTATTCATTTCGCTTGTGTATCGTCAGTGTGATCCTGGACTGACGAAGATATACACAGGGGGGTCTAGTAGTTGAAACTAGACTCTCACAGCGATGAAGATAACAAAATTGATTTTCCCCACCCTGACCGTTGAACATCTAGTTTTTTACCACTAATTTTGAACAAGGTAGGATACATCGTATGTTTCCCTGTGCATTTCAATAATCCCCTCATTTTGACACCTACTGTCAAACACAATATAGGAATGTTAGCAAAATTTTGTCATATATAGATTTCAAATGTGAACTCATAGCACGCATTTTCAGTTGGTTCACTCCTCTTACAACCTAGTCTTTGCCCTTCATACAATCAACCTTGCCTGCATCACAATCACAATAAGATTTCACCTGTCTAATATAGTCCTCAAATGTCTTGTCATATAATATCTCTTTTATCTTACATGTTACATGAAGCATTTTACCCTCTTGTGCTCCACCAGCCTCTCCTGACGTTGTTCCTTGTTGCACTATGACAGCCGTCGCAGCTAGCGCTACATAAATAATGAAATGAACAGACAAAAAAACAGCGATAAAAAGTTGTCTAAATTTGTTAACTACTTTTGAATGAACTCACCATCGATTGATGTGTATTCTCGAATCCTACCATAATCCTTAATTGTGTCGTACTATTGTTTTCTTTTGATGTCTGCTCTTCCATCATGGAATTTTCACCAATAAAAATTCCTACTTCCTTGCCTTTTTCATGTTACACCAGCCAATTTAGATCAATAACAATGCTTCCATACAAACTTTCCAAAATATTGGGGTAGCTTTTGTTAAATAAGAATGAAGAAGATCATTTCGCGTTCACTTTTTTGATGCACCAGTTAGTAAATATATTTATTACGGGTGGTTCATTATACCCCAAATCCTGGTGGTACATAGAGCACACAACAACACCATGCGGCACATGCCCTTCATATTCCTTAATCTCCCTCGATCCTACAATAACATCCACATTTCTACGCTGATCTGGGTGAATTGGTTCACCTGCATTCATTTCATCCTTGTCCTTGAGCATTATTTTGGAACGTTCAGTGCTACCCACAGCTTGTGCTTCCTTCTATCTAACATTATAGTTTATTAAGCTTTCAATACATCAATCACTACTTCCCTAAGGTAATTTATTACAAATTCTAGCCATGTTATTAGATTACATAAGTCGGACAGTTATTGCAATATCTTTTCTTAGATATTTGTAAGTTCAAATCATCACTGAAAAAACCAATCTAATTACCATATATCATATGGACTCAAATAAAAAATGCCTAATCATTTATAATGCACCGATTAACAAATAACTTGTAAATCATAAATATCCTTTATGATGAATACGTACCTGTTGCTTACAGCTTGATACGGTACCAGAAAGTATCAGCACTCCAGCAAGTTGAACAAGATCTCCTGGTCCTTGGCGTCTCTGCATGAAAATTTTATGGATATAGAAATTGTACGTATTATGGCTAATTTGCAGATGCAAAAGAGTTCAAAACTTGCATTCAACTTCTCGTACTCCTTGAACAAACCATCTTGCATTAGATCCATTTTAATCAACTGCCGCAAGTTGATCTGCTTCAAATAAGCAACCCGTGGTATACTGAATCAATTAACTGGAACCATCCCAAAATCCAGGTAATCAAGATAGAAAATCTGTTGATTAAAAAACCCTTTCCTCAAGATCCAAAACCATGATTCCAAATACAATGAATGAAAAGCTGATGAAGCACTTACCTATGGAACAATTAAGCACCCAACTAGTAGCTAGCACTTGGCTCTGGCCTCCAAATCCTCCTGCAGCCTAGCCGCCCCCACCCTCAAGATTTCTAGCATGTAACATGCCCAATTTTAGTTCTTGATTAATTCCGGATCCAATACGCATTTCGATACCTCTGCAGGATCCACTGCATCTCTTCCCATTAGTGCTAGAACTCAAGAGCAAGCTAAGAGTGCGTAGGCCACACGAAGCCGGTCCTTCAAGCCCTCTGTCAGACTAGATTTTGTGGCCTGCTTCAAAACAGTACATAGAGCAAGATACATCTTGGAACTTCTTGGTCTAGCCCCAGCAGCGTTTTCACTTTTACCAGGTCTTCTGGGGCTACATCATGAACAAAGCTTGGGATATGATTTCCACCTTCGCCCAACCCTAGAATCGTACTGACATCTGGTTCCGCCAAGGTCTTGGTGCTGCTGTCGATGAATCTGAAGCTCATTGTCCTAGGATCTAATCGACTAAGTAACCACAACGAAAAGCTATGGTCCACATGCATTGGTTAAAGGTTCATAACCCCATCAAATCATAACTCTTTTACTAACCCGATCCACTCATCATCCTAGGAATCACAGGTACAATACAAATGTTTGGGCCCATATGAACTATGCTTGTGAGCATTATTTTTTGGATCTCATCCTTAGCACTAGCAAGAGATCGCTGATGCTTCTCTGCCATGGTTGCATACCAACAGCGTTACCAGAACCTACACCCTGCTGGCTTCAGCCTCCACCAGTGAGTGTTCCATCAACTTCCATATCCTATATCCATCGTACGAAATGAACTGATTACAAACAAAACATTAGAACAACAAAGAAGCAGAGAAATGTAGAAGACGACGATTGTTTCATACCTCCGTCTCCCAGTCGCTTCACCCTTCAATTGTACCACCTGGTTCCTAATGCTCCCTATTTACTAGTACACATAAGAACCCGGAGTCTTTTTATCTCTCTGGCGCACAAACCAACCATAAAGTTTTACAACTACTTTCTACATCTATCAGATCTTGGCATTGAGGCATGGCACATAACTCATGCCTCCCGATTCCACATGACCCAGACCCACTGCCACCCTTCCTTCTGAGAGAGAATTATGGAAATATTCTCATGCACATCCCGACCGACACGATTACCGAAACAGGCTGAAGATGGTACTAACTATAGTAGTTTAGTCCATTTTGTCCAGTGTCATGCCTCCTACTAGGTGACCACTTGAACATCTAAACCATTACCTCGTCCCGCTGCAGCTATTTTCAGTTCCCGCCCTTTACAATTCCTATGGGCCTATCATACTTCCAGGCCCAACAAGCAAACAACAATTCACAATTTGTTGCAAGGCCAAATTTAAATTTCATCGTCGCAAACAACATTCCAGACTAATATGATGATTCATTAATTAAGCTTCGTCTTGTACACTGGGAAGTACTACATTCTATTTGGTCTCATTAAAATTAGGAACAATGAAGCTGAAAGAGTTCAATCAGTAGGGTACTAATTCTGGATTACATAAATCATCTAAATACATTTTCAAACTAATCTAATACGCTTGGTGGTGGAGCTTTCAACATCCAATTCTTCATCATCTGTAAACGAGTGCTTAATGTTGTCATCTTGTAGTATTATTTGGCGGACATGAAGTTGATCATAAGGTGTTGCGACGTAAATAATAACTCCAGATCTCGGAGCATAATCACCAAATCCCTCTAGCAGAAATTATCCTCCAAATTATCCACTATCGGCACCCAACCAGAAAAAATACATGTTACGAAGCAATACTACTACAATCCTTAGGGAACATTGTACTCAACATGAAGTTTACCATTGTCATGCATTTACTGCTCCAGAATCCGGGCTTCAATTGATATCTGCAAAATATTTCCCGTGTCCTGCTAGTGGTCATGACGTTTTTTCCAAAATACTATGCAAACTTAATGCATGAAGTTAAACAATTACCGTGTCATCAGCATAATCAACTTCGGAGGTACTACAACCTTTAGGACCTACAACTTGTTGTTCACCAACTATCTCGTCTTCCATCCCATAAATTTTTTGTTATACTTCTCCTACGGATAAGAAAACATAAGTAAAAATGTATACCTAATTACATAATCGAAGGTTTAAGTAGTAGTTCATTACCTTGTTCGACGTCGGGTCTGAGAGGCTACCGTCGTGAAGGACAACGCCAGAGCCATATGAGCTAGACTTGCTTCGCCGGAGCCCTATTTAAATATGGAAAAGCCATTCCTTTAGATGCTTAGTACTCCCTCCGTCCGGGTATATAGGCTGTAGTTGGAGACGCAGCGCGACCTAGGCATTGCTAGATTGGCTAACGATGATTTGTGGCGAACGAAAATTAGCCAATCCCGTCACTGTAATCGTGGGCCAAATCTTGTCATTATTAACGTCTTAACCGAAGCGGTAGATATCGCTAAACCCTCTCCCGATCCGGATTTGCCTGCATGCATAGAATTTTTTTCCCACAATTTTCGCCACGTTTCCTCCATGCAGTGGACTTCCTCCTCCCGCGCGATAATTTCTCCTTCTTCCTCCTCCCGCGATCTTTTTCCCGCGATCTTCTCCAGCTTATTGCGAAAACAGGCGCCTAATTCTCCCGTTTCAATCGATTACGCGCCTAATCATTTATAAGTAGCAGGTGCACGGTCCCTGCGCTGTTCGTCTACCTCCCCCAACTCTCTCTTCTTCTTTTTTCTTCAACCCTAACCAATGGCGGATGGCAGAGAGGAGGAGGATGGGCGCGGCGCAGGGGGAAGGCCACCTCCCCTAGGAGTTGATCGTCGTCGGCTTGGGGCCTTCGATCCGCACGGAGGGCCGCCGGCGACGGGGCTTGATCTTCCTCGGCTGGGTCTCGTCGGAAGGCCGCGGCAGTCGCTGGTTCTGGGTACGACCGGCGCTCACGCTTTGCGGCTACCGGCGGCCGCGGGTGCCGTACGCCGCGTTGGCCTCTCGCGCCCTACGTCGGCTGCAGCGAGCTCGTGGACGCCGCCGTCTGCACTCAGGGCGTTGGAGATCGGTGGGGGCTCGAGCTCGGCGCAGGCCAGCAGCTTCTACATCGGCGAGAGCAGTGGCTCAGCGCAGGCCTGCAGCTTCTACATCGGCAGCAGCTCGGCGCAGGCCAGTGGGCATGGTGAGTTCCTTGTCTCCCCCTATTTTCTGTTAAACCGTAGTGTATTTGAATCTGTAGGATTAGTCACTGATTCTGTAGGATTAACCACAGGTTACATAACCATTGTTTCGGTTTAGAATCTGTAGGAGCATTTTGATTCTATGTTTCGGTGTAGAATGTACTTCTAATTCAATTTTGATAATTTTTGTTTGCGGTACATTGTTCAATATGACCAAGTTTTGACGTGCCACTGATATTTATTTGTTGTCACAGGTATCCCATTCGACAATGGCGGCAACTATGGTACGCACGACTTCGGCGACGGCGATGAAGAGTTGGAGGATGCCGGCGACGGCGACGGTGCAGATGCCGACGGTGGCGAGGGGGGCGACCACTTCGGCGCCCTATTCGACAATGCGGACGAATTCCCCCCAAACCAGGAGCAAGTCCAGCCACGAAGAGGACTTGATTTGAGTAAGATTCTAACTTCCTCTTTTTCCTATGATCATTGAATATTTGTAGGTGTAGATCATTGTCAAAATGCTCACTGTTAAAGTTACAATATTATTTTTTTCCTTTGACAGATATGTTAAGCAATAGGCCAACTAGGAAACAATATACAACGGAGGATTTAAGACACATCTACACCATGATTTTGGAGAGAAATGTGAGGGGACATCTAAAACATGGTGTTAGCTTGTCTGTCGCACGAGATGCGGAATGTTCACGGGATACGGTGCAAAGGGTATGGAGGATGGGAAGAGAAGGAGGTTCGATCAATGCCGTGAGGAACATGAGATCAGAGAAATGTGGTAGGAAGAGGATCCGGTTGGACGAGGAGGCCATGGAAGCTCTCCCGCACTCCCAGCGTACCACTCTACGTAATCTAGCTTCTGCGTTGAACATGAAGAAGACAACAGTGCACAAGAGGCTGAAAGAGAAGGATTTTAGGCGGCACTCGAGTGAATTGAAGCCAATGTGAGCAGAAGAAAACATTAAAGCCCGCGTGTCTTACTGTCTTCGTAACCTTGAGCCATCTAGTTTGCCGGTTAATCCCACCTTTAAAGCTGCTTTCAACTATGTTCATATAGATGAAAAATGGTTTTATAGGACTAGGAAGAAGCTAAATGTGTATTTGACCCACAAGGAACCAAATCCTAAGAGAGAGGTTAAAAACAAAGGACATATACAAAAAATTATGTTCCTTTCAGCTATGGCTAGGCCTAGATATGATCAGCATGGTAATTGCACTTTTGACGGGAAGATAGGCGTGTGGCCATATATTGAGTGGGTGCAAGCTCAAAAGAAGAGCAAAAACAGGTTTGTGCTTCTCTTTAAACTTGTTTATTTGATTTTACCATTACATGAAGTTACTAATCAATTTTTTTTTAATAAATTTAGGGGGAGGGGAACATGGGAGTTAAAGCCTTGCAACCATGTGGACAAGCAGATGAGCAGAGAGTACTTAGTGAAGTACGTGCTGCCTGCCATCAAGGAAAAGTGGCCAGAGTCGGATAGGTGGAAGACCGTGTTTATCCAGCAGGATAACGCGAAGACCCACATCCAATGCGACGATCCAGAATTTGTCCGTGAGGCCGCTAGGGGTGGATGGGACATTAGGATGGTTTTCCAACCACCTAATTCTCCTGACACTAACATCTTAGACTTGGGTTGGTTTGCGTCCATTCAAGCCATGTTTGAGCAGGAATTTCCTAAGGACCTTCAGGACATTGTAGCTAAGGTGGAGAAATCCCTTGCGGAATACCCGCATCAGAAGTTGAATAGGATATTCCTAAGCCACCAAGCATGCATGAGAGAGATTCTTCTAAATAAGGGATCCATTCACTACGATGTGCCACATTTGAAGAAGAAAGTACTAGAGCGACAAGGCAAATTGCCGGTGAGATTGACCATACCCCCGGAGGCTGTCATCGCAGCGGAGGAGTTTCTTCATACTCCTATGTCATGAGCTATTGCCACCTTGTAATGATTCATTTTGGCTTGTAATGAACTATGGACTTTCATTTTTTTTAGCTCTCATATTCCTTCATATTTTACCAACGTTGTTTCGTGTTTTTTTACACAATTTTAGATCTTAAATTTGATTGAAAAAAATTAGAAGTGATGCAACTTAACCACGGCAGAAAACTTCTCCATCTCTCACTTTTTCTGCTGCCCTCAACAATGCCCTCTAGTGCTCAACTATTGCAATCTGTTCGGTTCAATATATAGGGTGTTCACACTATGCATGCAATAGGGTCCGTTTCACATGCATGGCCTCCAATTAACCGAATCCATGCAGATAGTGTTCACACGGCTGGGTAGCTTCCGTGGCGTTTTGAAAGGTTGAGAGAGATTTTAGGGGGGGTTTCCAATAGGTAATTAATTGCATTTAAAACTAACCACAGCCTATATAATCGGACAAATAGTTTCTCAAACTGCAGCCTACATACCCGGACGGAGGGAGTAGATAGCAAGGCAAGGATTTTGGATCGAGCGCCAAACTCTCAATTTCAAATATTCGAATTTCGAATTTCAGAAAGGAGACAGTGAAAAAGTCTCAACTATGATGGAGCTATAACCGAAGTAGCCTTTTTGGAAATTCAGAAGCCATCATGTCAACTACCTCATTAATTAAGCGCATCATATATGACTTATCGGCAGCTTTTTGCATATTATAATACTCACTCCATCTAGAAATATAATGCGTACATATTTCTCAAGATTTAACTTTGACTAACAATTAGTCCAATTATATGTGGATTACCTAATACAAAATCGATATCATGGGAAAGTGTTTTTTAATATGAATCTAACGATATCAATTTTGTATCATGTAATCCACATATTGTTTAAAAAAAATTAGTCAAAAATAAATTTTAGAAAGCATGTGCGCCTTATATTTTTAGATAGAGGGAATGTGTCTAAAACAACAAGTATTACTTAATCAAATTGAATCCTCTCACAATTTCGACACATCACATAATGTAAAACGTACATATCAAATGACAATTCAGCTATTTCTGTACGCGATTTACCCACATCCTTTCTAATCTCTCCCATTGACAAGTGAAGTCGTACAACGATCCCTACGATGACAATATATACCTTTCCCTTCACGCCAAACTCGCATGGGTACATTTCCTCAATCAGGGCATATAGTGCTCTTGTGTCCTTTTCCTCGACAGATGGAGCAAAACATTGATCTCTTATCAGTCCACTCATATGGAGGTTTTTTCTAAGATGTTTAGTTCCACATGCTGTCCATCTAAGTGAACTGGCTAGCTTTTAATGCAACCTTAATACACTTACCTTAATAAGGTACTAGTGTATATGTCACATATTCACTCTCAAAAGCAACATGGTATATATCGAAGGCACACATCCCAAGTTCCATCAAGGCTAGGATAATAAAGGCAAGTGCCGCCGTGCACCAAAAATCCGCTCTCGCTATGGCTGCCCACACACAACAAGATGAAGTACAACATTCCAGGTTCACTTTTATCTCGTGAGCGGGCAAACTCAACTCAGTCTTTCAACCTCAGTGACTGTGCTTTTCATTCTTTAGACGAATTTTTTTTCCTAGAACAGATATGTGCATATAAACCCTGATACATAACTAATCTTTGGAGAATTTTTTTTTCAGACGGTCATTACACCGATGGTGCTTGGTAATTCCTCCACCTCAAATATTTGGAGATAATGCTTTTGACACCAAGCCGTTCTCCAGATTACAACTTCTGTTCTTTGGTTTCTTTTCTTTGATGCTTCTCCCATCTTGAAGACTTCCATCTTGCGCGTAAGTAATTGTTCTTTTCCCAAAACTTTCTTTCTGCTAACTAATTACCCGTGGAAATATATCGTCTTGCATTCAACTAGACCGATTAGTTTGGCCCATCTTGAATTTTTCTTGGTGAATTATCTTGTATTTTTCCTTCTAAATATTCTAATACTTCTATTATGCAATGGTTTATAACTAATAGAGTGACACCTTGTTTCCTTGGTAAACTATACCCTATTGCCTCGGTAAACTTATTCGTGCTGTAAATTATACTTGCTACTGGTGTTGAGTTCACTGTTCTTTTTCTCTATTGGATGACCTTCGGCTGAACTTTTGCAGTCAGTTGATTAACTATATTTCGTATTTAAAGATATATTATTGATATCTGTATGACCAGTTTTGCTCAAAAACTCACATTGATAGCAAGCCTATGCAGATAGAGGTGCCTGCCACAGGGCCTGATTCGATACTTGGAGTTGACCATGACGATTCCTCATTGGCAAGCTGCGTTCCGAAACACCGGCATGACAGGCAAGAGTCTGATGATCACCGTCTTTTGCCCTTCGAAGACCCTGATTGAGCTAACCAGACACATTTTTGAGAATGCAACGTCAATAAGTACCTTACGTTGGATACTACACGTGGGTATCATAGGAAGCTTAGCAAATGCGTCCCCCGGGTAGGGAGGCGTTTATGGAAGCCCGAAGGGCTCTTCAGGCTATCAGAACATACATTGAGGGGAAAGTTCCCTCAGAGATTAGCTTTAAAGTTCTTGAGCCCTGCAACTGCACTAAGTGTGTCAATTCTGACGTGTTACGCTCGTTTGTAACCATCCAATTTTCAGTTATGTTTAAGACTTGCGATCTATATTCGGCTATAGTTTAGAGCCCCTTGTAAAAAAAAATTGAAAGCTATCAGATTACATTATTTTTCTATTCATATCTATCTATTTGAAGTGACAATGTGGGTATGAGTAATATAGTCACATCATGAAGCCTGTAATATGACTATGGGGGGTATTACGGATATACGGTATGGGAGAAATTGACTACGTACAATTATTATTATCGACAAAAAGAACGAAACAGCAGGATGAGAAACAAATGTTTGTAACAATGGTCAAAACTTTCATTTAAGGCCTTGTAATTACTCCTTATCAATTGTCGTGATGGGCCATATTGTCGGATTGTTCTCTTCAGTTTTCTTGTCCTTTTCATTTCTCTTTAAACTTATTTCCAGGTTATCAATAGAATCCTCTACCTTCTTTCTCAAAAAAGTTTTCCCGTGGAGTAATAATGCATTATTGTTCTAATGTGGCCAACACTTTTTACAACCTTAATAAAAGTGTCTCGTATGAACATCACTTCTTTTTCTTGAAGCCAAGATACAGATTTGCCCGTCAGTATTGCACTCCCCTCACCTTCAGTTTGCACAAAAAAGACTCGTTTCAACCGTTTTGTTTGGTTCCAGTCTTCCAGGTATCAATCTACCGGTCATGTTTCAAATATTCCCTTCACATATATCATCCCCTTCTCACTGAAATTGAGCTCCTTCCTCATCTGCTCAACCTGGACGTCATCGCCTCGCACAAGAACCTCGGATACATTCCCATCATCCGACAAGACCATCTTAACCTTGATCTCTTCTTTTCTTGATGCTTTTGTCCAGTAGTACACTCCCCTGGAGGCCATAAAAAAGGGACAGTTACAATATTTATACTGCAGATTTCATTCTGAATTTCTGTTAGTCGAATTGCAGAGACATACGCCAAGGGGCTTAGGGTCATAAGCCAGAACCAGTTGTTGCCGCCTTCTGGGACTGCAATTGATAGAACAAGCCCAACGCTCCCCAGGCTGATGCAGGTGCAGAAGGTCAACAGCGCTGCTTGCCCTCTGCTTGGTATCATAGTGCCCTCAAAACTGTCCAGAAATATATAATTCATCAGTTTACAGTGCAGTTCCATGTGCAACAAAACCCATAAGCTTGTGCTGGATCACAGTGTATAAACATTGTGATTAGCTTCACACTTCATGGGTCTCAAGGTAGAGCTGCACTATGACTATTGTGCGGTAACTAACCAAAACAATCAGATAGTAGATGCCATTTTTCTTCCAAGCAAGATTGATGTAACAGTTTTCAACAAGCCTCGTCAACGTAATTCGAACATAAAGCACTCCTAAATACTAAAAGTATTACTCGTTTGGGTAGTTTTATCATTTATGCAATCAATTTGGGTGCTTGAATTGAAAGACTAACATGTCCAATACTACAGCGCACATCGGTGTGAACCTAAAGGCTAAAGCTGTGAATCGACTAAACCATTTAGCTTGGGAAAAGAATTAAGGAAACAGCAACACAAGTAAAGCTATGCTAATGCATTCCAACAGTTCGATGGTTTCTAGGGTAGAAAGCCAGTGCGCTACTCACGTGATGACCTCGCCACGGTCAGAGACGGTGAAATTGTTGCGGGTGAAGTACGACAGGATCTCCCCAGCCACCTGATTTGGCGGCATCGGCTGCCCTTCTTCCTTGACAAACGTCTTCTGCACAATCTACATTCGCCAAAATTTGATATAGATGACAAGTAGTTTTACTACTATATCTGGCCAAGATCCAAACAACACATCCAAGAACACCATATAAAGCCAAGAACTAGCATTAGCGCTACGAAATTTGTTGTGGTCACACGAACGATCAGACAGCTTTGCATCAAGGACTACAGTATTTTGATTGAGCGACTAAGTGAGGAGGGGGAAGGGACCTTGGACTTGACGGAGCGCTTGATGAGCGACCAGAGCCCCGGCACGGACAGCACGAAGAGCCCCAGCGACGTGTAGTAGCTCGCCTGCGAGTAACCCGTCCCGGCGGCGGCGGCCGCGGCGGCGTCGAGGAGTATGGCGGTACGGTCGAGCGACGCGAGGGCTGGGGCTAGCCGGACCCTTCGTCTAGCCCCCGCCCGGCAACGGGAGCCGGCCGCCGCGCAGCCGGCTCGCGGCGGCGCGGCGCGGAGCGGGAGGAGGACGCGGCTCGTGGCGGTGGCTTCCATTTGGCTGGGGGATAAGACGGGGCGGGGATCCTTTCAGTTGGAGGGCCCACATGTAAGTGGCCGGATATTTGCTTTCCGGAGGCCAAGTTTGGGAGGAGGGGAATGGAACACGTGGAGGAATATTTGCTTAGAACTTTGTTTTTGTCAGAGAAATTTTGTACTCCTACCTCCCACGCTCGCACTATATTCCAGGGCCCGGTGACCACGATTAAGCTCAACTTTAACCCGCCACTAACGCCGCATGGTGGAGAAAGAGAAACTGTTTTTACTTACGTTGGATTTCTATATTTTGGTTTTGCTTGAATACTCATTGCGCCCACCTCGGCCTCTAGTACTGAGCTCACATCCGCCTCTGTCTCCAATAAAGTCAGCTCACCACTGTCGGTCGAAGAAACCCCCCCCCCTCTCACCCTCCTTATTAGGTTATGATTCCGTGCCATTGTGGAACACATTGATTTAAAAATGTAGAATAAAAAAATACGGTACTATAATATTATGACATGTTAAATTCTATAGGAAATAAAATATATGTCTGCATTATCACAGGAAATAAGCGAGAATTATGATATTCCATGATATTTGACCAGAGAGACAGGGGAGACATGAAGAGAGAAGATACATTGGACTCCCAAAGAAATTTGTAACATGCAGCTAGCCACCATGTTAGAATTCTTTCAAATTAGGGAGGAAGCTTTTCTATCCTATAAAACCTCTTTTACCTCGTTTGGCTCTCAAAAATTGAATTCAGTTCATTCAATTAGATTCCAAATCCTATTTTAATAGGATTTGAGTTGCTTCTAGAAGATTCCAATTCCAATTTCTATGTTTGGATGTTACATAGAAATTGAAGTTTTTCATTTATAAAAGTTCGGTATTTAGAATTTCAACCTCATGTTTCCGCTATATATTTTTTCTCAAAATCAACTGAAATTTGGTGAACATTGTTCACATGCAAAGGAACTATTTTGTGCATATTGGTGGACCAAAGTGTGCAGGTGGGTCCCATAGATTTGTAGAGGCAGGCTTTAAATAATTTTGATATTTTAAAGTTCAACCTGGCGTTTGCACCATAAATTATTCATGAAATCATCTAAATTTTTTAGCAGTGACTTGGTGCATAGAGGAGCAACTCTGTGCATATAAACGGGTCCCACAAGCCTATGGAGGTAGCTGCAGTAAAACTTGTATTTAGAATTTCAATCTCACGTTGACACTATGAATTTTTATAAATTAACTAGAATTTGTTGGAGCTGAGTCAATATTCAGAATTGGGTTGGAATTTATAATTCAAATTCTTGTGGCAGCCAAACACCCATATTTCTAGAGTCCAATTTCAATTTTTGAATTCTATTCTTAATTCATGACAGCCAAACAAGCTGGTAATTAATCTTACAATCCAAATAGCGACAGGAAATTTTTATTTATTTAGGTTAAATTCCTCTATTCTTCCTTCAATTTTTATTTTTGGGCCCGAAAGCATTTCGTAGAAGGCATCATGGCAACATGGCAAGAGGTAGGGGAGCCTATAATTATAGATCGTCAAGTCCAACTTTAACGGTTTTAAAATTCAACTCAAACTGCCTTAAAAGGATTTTCAACTGAAACTTCTGAAGCCATTGACATCTACTACAACCCAGACCCCTGTAGCGAACGAGACGAAGAGAAGATACTCTGAGCAGACTTGCGGGAACGGCGCACCTGCAACGACAGTTACAAGTTTCGGCACGAGGCACCGGAACGCCTGTGTGTGTCCCGTGTCCGGCGACGTCGAGTGGGTAGGAGGTTTTTTTATAAATATTACTTTAAAAACAAAGAATTCGAGATCTATACATCCAGTTCCAGAAATTACAAAAGTAGCACCCTGTCGGCCGCCCGTCAGACGACAGGGGGCTTGTCATCCGACGGTGGAACAACAAGCCCAACCGTACTCATGTAGACTAAAGTTGCGCCTGGACTACGCTGTCGGCCGCTCGTGAGACGATAGGGGGCTTGTCATCCGACGGTGGAACGACAAGGGGGCTTGTCATCCGATTGTTGGACGATAGGGGGCTTATCGTTCCACTGTCGGATGATAAACCCCTATCGTCCAACGGTCGGACGACAAGCATCTTGTCGCGTTTTTCGGCTGAGCTGTCGGTGGCCCATGGGACGACAGGGGCATGTCGGTCGACCGTTGGACGACAAGCCCTTTATCGTCTCACCGGTGGCCGACAGGGTGCTACTTTTGTAATTTCTGAAACCGAACGTATAGATCTCGAATTCTTTGTTTTTGAAATAATATTTATTAAAAAAAATCGAGTGGGCAGGGCGTGCCTGCATGCAGACCTAGAGCTGACCTAGATGCGTTTGCACTGTTTAGGGTTCTGTTCTGTGAATATTCGCTTCCGGTGGTTCCTAATGATCTGCAACCCTGTGCCGGTGGCCTGTGGGCTGTGGGCCCGTTTGGTTCGAGAGACAGGATGGATGGATTAAGATCATCCTGTTTTTTTTGGATAAGATGAAACATTGCTTACTAGTAACATGCATCGGCTGGTTTGCTAGGCATTACTTCTGCCTTCCTGCATGGCTGCATGTATTCGGTATTGAATGGAAAAATGAAGCACCGAATTAATTGCTTTGCTGCTGCTGGCCCCTATATATCCGTGGGTTCCAGTATGCATTAAGGTGAGGGATTAAGCATGAAGCACATAATAGGGAGGTGCACGTACAATTTGCTTGGTTCTCTCTCGATCATGAAATGCGATAGAG
Source organism: Stipa capillata (assembly GCA_019208055.1). Taxonomy (NCBI): domain Eukaryota; kingdom Viridiplantae; phylum Streptophyta; class Magnoliopsida; order Poales; family Poaceae; genus Stipa; species Stipa capillata. The sequence continues at coordinate 108,295 of JAGXJF010003986.1, forward strand.
AAAATCGGCATAACCGAGCTAGTGCGCATGTAACAAAGGAAAGCATACACGCAGAAAAGATTTTTAGTTCTCTGGTCATCGAGGGGACACTCGTAGAAGAAGAAAAAAGAGGAGAGAGAAAAATCCATAATAATCGACTATATCGTGTCAAGGATACACGTACGCTCCGCTAATAAAAGGATCAAATGGTGTGTAAAAGTAACACCATGTGAAGGGGGGCATGTGCCAGTATTAAACAGTGTAGAGAAAGGTATGCGAATTATTATTTTTATGGTTGAATCAATTTGTGCTAGAAGATCTAGTGGCATTATAGTTTTCGGTTGCAATTGGTACCACAGCACGGTTGCTAGCATTTTTGATTCATCATGAAGGGTTGCTTATTTCGTCGACTGTTTATGTAAAGGATATTTTTGTATTATTTCCTTCTCGCATAATTCTTCTTGTTGACAAGGGATTAAGGTATAGAGCCATACCTTTTTCTCGTTATACGTAATGGAAAATAGAAGGAATAAAGAAAATCTGGTTTGCTGTATCCATGTGTGTGCCTACATCCATGCATGGGGCTATGTTACCGGAATAAGCATGAAGGTTCAACAATTGATCAAAGACATGCATAACTATGTGTGTTTAGATCTCACATATTTGTGATGATTCTCATGAATTTGATTCTTCGCGTGACGTTTTTATCCGTAAACCTTTTGGCAGAAAGATAGTAACAATTCACTGGTATGGTATTACGAATTGGACATTAATCTTAGTTTGTTCGGGCTAGTAGATGATCGAATTAGAGATTTGCAATCACATGAAATTTGTAGCACCGAACAAGGACGAGTGCGTGCCTTGAATTGGTGCAAGGGATCGACATGCATGTCTTTATGTCCAATGGATGGGAGAAGAAATCCATTATTGGTTATATGACAAACTAAGGATCCTAATATATACGTGTGCTCCAGTATGCATTAAGGTGAAGGATTAAGCACGAAGCACATAATAGGGAGGTGCACGTAAAGTTTGCTTGGTTCTCTCTCGATCATGAAACACGATAGAGAATCGGCATAACTGAGCTAGTGCACAGGTAACAAAGGAAAGCATGCACACATTAAAGGTTTCTAGTTATCTGATCATCAAGGGGACAGAGAAAAGAACTCTATAATGGTCGATAAGGACGACATCGTACGCTCCACTAATGAAGGGACCAAACGGCGTGTAAAAGTAACATCACGTGAAGGCAGACATGTGGATGGAGCAAAAGGCCTGGTAAAAGATACATGAATTTATGGTCGAATCAAATTGTGCTGGAAGATTCGGTACTATTACAGTTTTCACTTACAATACGACGTATTTTGTGACGAATTTTGTACGGTGCACGGTAGCAGTCGAGATTTCAGAATCAGCAAGATTACGTGAGAATCGGCATGATTATTTTTTTCGAGAAACCAGAATCGGCATGATTAGAACCCACACGGCTGAGATTCGTGAATGCCGTCGTGCATAAATCGTTTGGTTAAATTGCTTTAACAAAATTAAAATCACATCTCAGCTAACAAAAAAATATAGGAGATTCCATCCTTGTGACAAGTACAGTGAAATCACATCATAGCTGAGAGAAAAACATAGGAGATTTCATTCTTGTGGCTAGTATATTGTTTTTATCTATTTATATTTCGAAGTTAGTTAGAATATAACATGATTTTTAAATAGAGGGCTAATTTGTCTGTAGTTATGTTTATATAGCAGTTTACAAAATAACTAAACCTAATTCTAGGAACACCCCCCTTTCCCCTCCACCACCACCGGCTCTTAAGTCAGCTTTCCTTTTTCAAAAGGAAAAGTCCGCTTCTAATCCCTCACCTAATACGCCGGTTTAATTTGCCTGCTAACTTAAATTCTATAATTCGCACATCAAACTCTCAATAGGGATGCAGATAATCTCTGGCCGATATATATGTGATTTTGAGCAGTCGTGATAGCCAGACAACAGTGTGCTCAAAATGAAAATCAAATCATCAAAAATCTCGACTGGCCCTACCCAACATTCCTTTAAGCCACGTCTTTTCTTTTGTTCTTGTTTTTAAGCTTACTTTTGTGGTTGTTGAATTGTGATGTGCTAAACTTATTTTATTAGTGTACAAAAGTAGCTACCAAAAAGTTAAGTGTCCTGTTTGGCTAATTGAAATATTACCTCTCATAACACGCTCTCACACCTGGGACCAGCAAGCATGTTCTAGTTCTATCACATATTACTTAACTCTTTGTCTCGTAACTATAAACACGCTACAATTATTATAGAAACAGATAGAGTATAATTGAACTAACTCTAGAATACACCAAATAAAACACTGCGCTTAGCACTAGGATGAATACATATGTTTCTCGGTTAGCCAAAACATGATTTTAAACTTCTTATCTGTAGTTTATACCAAAATCAGTTAACTAAAACGGTAGAATGTCAACAAAAATGGCATTACCGTAACCCACTGCATGCCCAACGCAGCCTTGGTGAACATCACTAGCTCTTCTGTTGTGTTTTTTGAGAAGGAGCATTATGTTATCGTTGAGACTTGAATTCGGCGTAATTGTTTGCTTCCTTGATTCCCTCTAATTTGCTATCCCCCGTCGGATGTCTCTCCACTTATGCTTCCCGTAGCTCGACGATCACCATGAATGCGGTCTCACCAAGGACGACCAAGCCTGGATGAATGAATCTCTTAATTGTGCAGCGCTGACGGAGTGACTGTACATCGCATGAACATACTGAGCTGCCCGATCAAAACAGGTCCCCCTAATACTAAAACACAAGAGAAGACCGTCTTAAACAAATCGTCGATTCCTGTCAGGGGCGAAAACAAATCCAGTTCCTGCGTGATCCCCGAGCCGGTGATGGCGACGATGCAACCGGCGGCCCCGCCTCATCTACCGCCGTCTGTTTACTCGTTTTTGTTTTCTCAGACCGAAATAATAAAGCTCGAAAAAGTCGTCCCTATCCTTATCTTTATTCTCGTTTTTGCATGTGGAACCTTGAACTTTCGTTGAACTACATCACGTGCACAGTCTACAAATTAATTCCTATAGCGTTCGTCACATCAACGTTGTCCATGACCATGTCCATGTCCATGTCCCTTTTGCTGTGTGCTTTAAGCCAAAGACAAACAGCACCTCATCTCGTAATCTTATTCGTTCCCACCAAATTCCTAGTTTTTCCTTATGTGCTTATGTTACTACATTCTAGGCAATGTTTGAGATCAAATAACTTTTAGTTCGTGTTTAGGGTACTACAAATCTCACCACTTAAATATCTATCAAACGGATCGTCACACTTTTTAAATATCTATCAAAGGGATCTTCACACTTCTCATCTTAAAAATGTACTAGTAAGTTGTCCGTACGTTTCTACAAAATATTAATAAAAAAATAAGAAATTTGTTGAATAAATGAGACTGTGGATAAAGATTGGCGGGGGCTCCGCTCTGCCATAGCGGGCCATTTGACTTCTCCAACTCTAGCAAATTTACGTTGCGACTCATTGGTGGTGAATTAAGCGTCTCACCTTATGAATAATCAAGGGGGTATACAATAATGGCAACATACATACTCTTAATATGGATAATCAATGGGGTATACGATAATGGCAACATAAGTACTGTTATGTTGTTACGGAAAACAAGTATGCTTAGAAAGAAGGTTCATGCGAGAACGAAATCATGCGAAATAATTAAAGGGGGTGATATCTCGCGCTCTCACGTGATGCGCTCAGTGCAATTGTTTTGCAATAACATGGCGACAGAATCCATCCTCATCATCTTCCTCCTCCTGCTCCCTCAAATCTAGCCATCGTGAGTCGATCCAATTGTTGTTGAAACATCTAGCAACTATTGGCCATGTTGAAAGGATTGCAGGAGCCGACTAGAGGGGGCGTGCATAGGAGGCTAGCCAATTTTAAATTAACTACTCAATTTAAGCAACTATATATAAGCTTTAGCAGGTAAAGAGGTTCAGCTAACTGTGTAACAGACAGACTACTCAGGCAGTAAGTGATATGAAGATTAACACGTAGCTGTCACACATGTAGCTAACACACGTGAAAGAAAACTCTAAACAGACTGATATAAGATATGACAGTGAAACAGGTAGCTAGCACAGATGGCAGATAAGCTAAAGAGCAACTGTGACACAGCTAGATAACACAGGTATAGAGTAAAGATTATAGCTAGATCAGATATCTATATCAGAGAGTTATACAAGCATGCTGACAAGTAAGTGCACAATGCAAACACACAAAGAGAAGAGATTTTTCACTGAAGTTCCCACTCTTTTCAGAGAGGTACGTCTCCGTTAGAGAAGCTACTCCTAAGAGATAGCCAGCACTGAAACATGCTCTTTCTCCGAGTACCTGAATCTTCAGGTCTCTTCCTTTTGCTTGTGGAAGTCATTTTACTTGCGGCAGGTAGACTTCAAATCCCTTCACAAATGTCTGGGCCAACCCACACAAGTTTGGGTGATCACCGGCGACTCCTACACCTGTCTAGGAGTAGACACTCCAACAATAACAGAATCTGCTGCAACAATCACTTGGAGGAATAAATTGCTCTTGCTCAAAGCTCTAACTCTCCAGGACAGAAACTTAGACACGCTCACATGAAGGTTTGGTTCTGTTCTGGAGGAGAGGTTCGCTAAGGTTGAAAGACAAACAAAGGTTTGCAAAGGTTGAGGTCTAAGACCTCCCCTGGTCCCCTATATAGGGTCCATATGCACCTGACCGTTACACTCATGCCACGTAGAATTAAGTGAGTCACCAGTGACAGGCACCGGTGACACAGTTAACCACAACGCACAACGGTAACAAGGCTTCAGGCAGACCGACACCTGTGTCACCGATGGCTGACACTGGTGAAACCCTAACTGACGTAGACTCCCTACTCAGCCCGGTCTTGGCACATTACATGCCCTCAGCGCACACAACAAACTCTGATGCTTAACAGGAGAGAACCTCTAATGGTTTTCTGACTCAGCAGACAAACCATTACAGTGCAGTTCCCTTAGCATTTCCAAGCTCTCCTCTGGCACAGAGGTGTACCTGAGTCATAGAGCGGTTATTCACCGGTGACACAGCTGTGCCACACAGGTAACTATGGCTTTAGGATTTTGGGAAGCTAGCACAACAGTGTACTAGCACAACCCAGTTTCACACTTGTGCAAAACTGTTGTTACAGGGCCACTGACCTCAAAGCATCAGTGCCACTATCCAACACTCTGAGCATTGAGCATAAGAATTCCAAATGAGCTTGCAGCTTCATCCCTCTTGATAGTAGAGGTGTTACCTAAGGACTCAAGGAAATTAGAAAATTTAGGCTTCAGCTTCCACTAACTGTAGTCAGGGTTCTTGACATCTTCAAGCAACCATCACCTTGCTAGCAACTCCTTGCTCAGCACCGGCTTCATCACAGCTGTGGCACAGCTACGTAGCACAGCCATCTCCTGGATCCGAGTAACCATCCTTGTACTTTTTTAGTGGTCATCCTTCTTGGATGAATCATTCTTCCTGGAACCTAACTTTGCTGTTAACACTCAAGATAACTGTTAGATCCCAGTTGAGTTATCATTAACCATCAAAACCATTTAGGGGCCTAGATGCTCTTTCAATCCCCCCTTTTTGGTGGTTAGTGGCAACCCTGAAAGGGATCTCAGGAGTCGACTAGAGGGGGGGTGAATAGGTCGGCTCTAGAAATTAAAAAACCTAATGGGTTTCTCTTTCGGAAATAGGTCAATCCTAGAGAAAATATATGCAACTGATGCAGGTAACTGAGACTCAGCAAGATATATCAGATAAACACCAGTCACTCAGATAGTAAACTCAGCTGATGTAGAGCAAGTTATATTCAGAGCTAACTGAGTCTCAGGTGTGAGAGTCAGGTGAGTGCATCAGATGACGTGAACAGGAAAGGTACTAGCTTTAGCAGGAGCTAACTGAGTCTCAGGTGAGGAAACTCAGTTAGTGTGCAACAAATAAAGGTGCTCTAGTGATCTAAGCATACATAGATATCAGAATAAGTAAGAGCAGATCACAAGACAGAAAGTAAAGCACACAATGATTTGTTTTACCGAAGTTCCTACTTCTTGCGAAGCAGTACGTCTCCGTTGAGGAAGCTGTTCTCACAGCCGGCACCAAAACGTGCTCTTTCCTCGAATACCTTTCTTGTGTGGAATCCTTTTATCTTGCTGCTGCAAGACAGGCAGACCCGAATCGCCCTCACAGACTCTTGGTGGCAGCCACACAAGACTTGGCTTGCTCACCAACTCCAAGAGCACTCCCACTCTTGGAGGAACCAGTACCTCGAAGATTACACCTGAAGGACTAAGTAACTCACTCTCACGATGGATGCACGCAGGCAACACTCACTTGGAGACCTAGAGCTCTTTCTTTCTCAACAGGTTGCTTTCGGGTTAGAGGCAAAGGTTGGGTAAAGGTTCCTTGGTTGAAAACCTCCCCAGGTTCCCTATTTATAGGGTCCCTGGCAGCTAGCCGTTATCCTCATGCCACGTCAGACAAAGAGCCACCAGACCTAACCTATCTGAGACTCAGCTAACGTGCACCTCTGGTAACCTACTAGCCACGACTGAGCTACCCACCTGAGTCTCAGATGCCAAACTCAGGTGGACTCGGTTGCCTCAGGCAGCACCTGAGCACAACTCTGGCCGGCTCACTACAAGCCTACAACTGACCAGAGAGCAATGACCTCGCCAAAGTCCCTGACCAGCTCGCTTAGACCCTTGGCACTGGTTCCAAGCTTCTTCACCGAAGACGACTGCCCTTGTAGACGCACAGAGAACCCTTGGTCCTGATCCACCAGCTTCCTAGCTCCTCCAGGACTTATCCAGCTTGCATTCACGGCCCTTGAACTCCATCAAGCAACCATCACCTCGCTTGTCCTCGAGCACAGCCTCGGCTTCCTCGCAACTGTGCCTCAGGAACCTAGCTCAGCTGGTCCTTCTGACCTTCCCAGTTCCTTGCTCTTTTTAGGGCTCATCATCAACAGTTGTCTCACTTCAGCTTTCACCTGTCCATCTAATCCCTGTTCACACTCATTGCAAAACATTAGACACAGGTGAGGATTGCCAATAACCATCAAAACCAAACTCTGGGGCAAGATAGCCATCCTTCCAAGCTCCATGGGAGTGGATGCACTTTCAATCTCCCCCTTTTTGGTGGTTAGTGGCAACCCCTTTAAAACATTCATTTAGATAAAAGAGTATTGCATTTAACCTTGTTTGACATCAACTCCCCCTTAAGATGTGCACAAGTGAGATTTTGCATTTGAATACAAGTGTACAGATCAGATTTAGACATTGGAGAGTTGATGCAAAAACAGGTTCTCACAACATAACTGAGAGTATAAGCACAGCGGAATAGCAGGTATGTTGGAGGAGTACTCAGCAAATAAGATAATAGAATGGATTGCATGCTTGAGTACAAATATCAAATATCAGAGCGTCATGTATATATCGAATATCAGAGCATAGAGCTAAAGAGAGTAATATCAAGTATCAAAGCAGATCAGAGCAGATGTGATAAAGAGATCAATGTAATTCAATATATTTGAGCAATAACAGTCAATACAATACAAAAATGAGGTGTTCAAGACTGATAAAATCATTTTGCAGTACTTAGAATGTCTTGACACACATGCAGTCTAGTCTACCCCTTTACATACTGCTCCCCCTGAATATAATACTCTCCCCTTTAAGCTATTCTCTCCCTACTCTCTCTCCCCCTTTGCCACTAAGCACTAAAAAGAGATAGGAAGAAGAAGGAAGAAGATCCTCAGGGAGCTGGCTTTGATTGCAGGAGGGATAGGATCTGATCAAATTTGCTGTTGACCGAGGCCTTGAGATCTGCCATCTCACTCTTGAGTTCAGATTTCAGCTGAGCCATTTCTTGTTGCAGTTCATCTTGTCTCCTTTTGATAGCAGAGATCTGTACTGGCACAACCCGTTTAATGAAAGCATCAATAGCTGCGGGATTGTCTAGACGTTGAACCAAAGGAATACTGTCTGATGAAAGGTTCACAGAGACCGATGCTTGTCGCTCAGCAGGAGGAGATGATTCTCTAGCTGAGTCTCGGGTGGGAGACACCTGAGGCTCAGGTAGAACTACTGGGAGATCAGCTGCTAGCTGAGGTGGTCTGACTGAGACTCTGGTAGCTTGCTCTGGAGGCTCTGAAAAGGCCGACTGAGATGAGTTTAGGATGTTGTAGAAAGGAACTTCATCTTCATGATCATCCTTCTGAGGTCTGAATTTGCTGAGATATGTCTTCTTGTCAAGAGAGAAGACTGTAGATGCTAAAGATGTTCTTTGGAGAATCATATGCATTAGATATGAGCCATATCTCATCTTGTCAGATCTGTTCTTCTGGCACTCATTTATTCTGAGAATATGTATCTGGCCACATCAAACTTCTCTTTCTTGGCTATGAGCTCAAGAATTCTCCATACTGGATTGTATATGGCATCAGTTCCTCCACCTTTGGCACAGATGGATATGTTCAAGATCTTCACTATGTGCTTGGGTGTCTTCATCAATCCTTTGAAATTGGAGATATGCTTAGGGACTGCACCCTTAACAGGAGGAGGCACAAAGCCTGTAGGGAAGAACTTCTTCCTTTTCTCATTTGGAACCCAATCTGGCAGGAGACTCTTATCTTCTTCTGAGCCTTTGGATATGCTGATCTTCTGTAGCTTTGACCCTGATGGTAGATCGAACATCTCTGCAAACTCTGGAGCTGTGATGCACAGCAGTTGACCTCTTGTCATCCAGAGCATATAATCTTGATTGTTCTGCTCTACAAAGACTGTTGCATAGAATTCCTTGATAGCTTCAGAATCATAATCTTGGTTTAAACTGCATATCTTATCAAGTTGAACAGCAGCTAGAATCTGCTTCAGATTTCCTAAGCCGTTCTTAGCAAGATTTTCCCAATCAATTGGCATGCTGTCAACAAAGCCTTTCTTCTGCAGCAAGAGATGATAGCTTGATTGCTGCTGATCATTCCAAAACCTTGGATCAGTGCAATGTCTTCTTTTCAGATTTCCTTCACTGTCAAAGTATGGATTTGTGGTTCTCATGGCAGTGTAGTTTGATGTGCTTCTTGAATCCAGGTTCATGGAGGCTAGTCTGGCATCTGCCTTTGGTAGCTTCTTGAAAACAGTTGCAGATATGAATTTCATCATTGATGTGTCAGATCGTGCCACTTTTGAGAATATAGCTGAGTATTTGGCTTCCAATGACTCATCTGACTCTTCTAACTGAGTCTCAGCTGGGATATCTTCTGAGTCAGATGCAGAGGGGGACGAGTCTGATTCTTCTGCTGACTCTCTCCTTCCACCACTCTCCTCTTCTTCTTGATATTCTTCATCTGATTCAGACAGCTTTTGCTTCTTCTTGCGAGGAGATGGAGGATGAGGGTCACTTGGACTTGAGTAGGAGTCATCTGAGTCTTCTGACTGAGTCTCAGTTGACTGTGCCTGAGACCCAGTTGGCATCCTATGAACTGACTCAGGTGCTGGAGAAGATACTGCTTTTTCTTGCTCTTCAAGTCTTGTTTCTTCTTGAGCTAGTTCTAAGTCTGATAGAGACTGAAATACAGAACCCATGCTCACAGATACTCCAACTGATGGATCTGCTTGTGGCTCAGTTGGGTTTTCATGTGCTTTAGTTGACTTCTCTTCAAAAGATGATCTTAGCTTATCCATAGATTCCTCCATAGTCTGCTCAAGTTCTTTTTCTTTTGAGTCAAGCTCAGCCAAGATGACTTCAATTGATTCTATGGCAGCTTTCTGTTGAGGTTCCACTTCAGTGAGGACTAATTCTAGTCCAGCTGATGCAGCTGCCTGAGACTCGGCTGGCTTACTCAGCTGAGGCAGTGAACCACTGGCTTGTTGAAGGGGCACTGCATCAAGTGCTTGAGAACTGGATGTATAAAATATCCTTGAGTTTGTTTCAGCAATTTCATTTTGTAGATGCTTCTTACGAGCTTCATCAGCACAAGAGTTTAACTCCAACATGAGATTCTCTATTCTCCTTTGAAGAATGATATCTGAGAACCTTGTCCAGAGAGGCTTATAATCTTCTGAGAGTTGAGGGAATAGACGATCAATTTGATTGATCAGGTCTGCTTTCTCTTGTCCAGAGGCTTTTCCTTCTTGCTTCAGCAGCTTTTTGAGTTCTTCATGGATTGCCTTGTCCTTCAGCTGAGTTTCTCTTTGGAGTTTCACACTCTTTGGAACATCTGGTGATTCAAAGATTTGCTTTGCCAAAGCATCTATTCTTTCCTTCATTTGAGGCCTTTCCTCATCTGTGGCATTAGGCAACTTATCAGTTAAGTCTTGCCATTTTTTGATAAGTTTGCTGTGTTCCTGTCTTTTAAGAGCTTCTACTCTCCATTCAGCTTCTTCCTCTTCTTGGAGTTGCTTCTTTGTTTTCTTCTTGACTACCACAGCCTCTAATCTTGGCTTCTTTGGCACTTTGCTCAGGGATAAATCTGTTGACTTGCCTGCAGCCCTTGTCCTTTTGAGTGTATCAACTACTGGAGCCTTCTTGACTTTGATAGCTGCCTCTTTCTCAGCAGCCTTCTTAGCTTTTTCTTCAGCTCTTTTCTTCTTTGCTTCCTCAGCTTGAGCTTTCTTTTCAGCTGCTTTTGCTTTCCTTTCTTGCTTCAATTGTTCTTCCTTGCTAGCCTTCTGAGCTTCTAATTCTTTCATTCTTTGAGCTGACTGAGCTGCAGCTATGTCCATCTGACGTTTCTCCTCTTGTAGCTCTTTGAGCCTAGCTTCTCTTTTGGCTAGCTCAGAGGGTGACATAGGCGCTTTTACTGATTTTTGTGCAGCTTCTTCTGCATCCAATTTCTTTGCAAGACTTTTAGCCTGTTCTGCCTCCCACTCTAACTGCTGCTTCTGACTTAGGAGCTGAGTTCTCAGACCAATGGGCAGATCATCAGTTATATCCTCAGCCACATTCCTTGATTCAGACATCTGCATAGGTGAGATAGGATAGAGAATAGATAAGAGATAATCCTATTGCAGAGAAAACAGGAATATTTGGCTATTTTTGGATGTTTTTTTTTAGGAGAGTTTCACAAGTCATCTCATGCTACCTGACTTAGCTACCTGACACTCAGGTGAGATAAATTGTGTAACTCAGGTGGAGTAGCAGAGCAACCTAGGTTTATCGAATCTTGCTGAAATTTGAGAATTCTGGACAATGAGTTGCAAGAAATCGTTCTAGAGGTTAAAGATACATCATCTCTTTCTAATTCCACAACTAAAAGCTACTCGAGAGCTTGGAATTCGCATTAAGGCGGAAACCACCCTAGTTCCGTGAAGAACAGCTCGAGGAGACTTACATTTGGAATTTTGATTGGAGATGAAGGCGCCAAAACAATCAGAAGAGCTTTGGAAGCTTCAGAAAGAGCGAAGATCGTCGGAGAAGCACACGATCGTTGAGAATCAGATGGCGGCGATGGGCGCAAGGGCACTGAGACTCTGAAGAGGGTTTAGCGCGAACCGTTACAGAGGTGGGTTTTTTATATCCCGAGCGGCCCTGTGGCACCTGAGGGTCAGCTGGATTGCTACCTGAGACTCAGGTAGGAAAGAGAAATTGAGCTGAGCTCCAGACTTAGGAATGTTCTCCAGGATTTTTGAATGTGTTCAGCTGAGGTTCATGTGGAAGACTCAGCTGACAAGGTTTTCAATAGGATTACCAGAGAGATCTTTAAGGATAAGAGATGAAAGCAATAGAGAGAATTTCTTTTCAAACACAGCTTGTCAAACAATCAATCAATACAAAGCTAAAGCTGTGTTGAATTGAAATAGATGGTGAGATCCAACTTATCTAATCCAATGGTGAATCCATGAGTTCAATAAGATGCAAAATCAGCATGGTATCTATAAGACCTTAACCCACCTGAGGTACAACCGAGACTCAGGTGGCTGACTCATGTAGAATGCAGAGAATGAAAAACCAGAAATGCAATCATGTGTACAGTGTATCATCATTTCCTCACTGCACATTCGAGATATCCATGATATTTAGCTCATGCCTGAGGGTACAGAACCTATTCTCATCTAAAGGCTTAGTGAAAATATCAGCTAGCTGAGCTTCGGTTCTAACATGGCATAGTTGGATATCTTTCTTTTCTACATGGTCTCTTAGAAAGTGGTGTCTCACTTCTATGTGTTTGGATCTTTGGTGTTGGACTGGGTTGTTGGCTAACTTGATTGCACTTTCATTGTCACAGAAGAGGGGTACTTGAGACATAGATATGTTAAAATCCTTCAAGGTCTGCCTCATCCATAACAATTGAGCACAACACCCACCAGCTGCTATGTATTCGGCTTCTGCTGTGGATAGGGCTACTGAATTCTGTTTCTTGGAACTCCAGGACACAAGGGAACGCCCTAAAAATTGGCAGGTACCTGAGGTGCTTTTTCGGTCAACCTTACACCCGGCATAATCACTATCTGAATAGCCTACAAGCTCAAATGGTGCACCCTTAGGATACCATAGACCAAACCCAGAGGTATGAATCAAATATCTCAGTATTCTACGAACAGCAGTGCGATGAATGTCCTTAGGATCAGCTTGAAAACGTGCACACATGCAAACACTCAACATTATATCAGGTCTAGATGCACATAAATATAACAAGGAACCTATCATAGACCTGTACTCTTTCTGATCAGTGGACTTACCTTGTTGGTTCAGATCAAGATGAGCATTTGTTTGCATGGGAGTAGATATTGACTTAGCTTTGTCCATGTCAAACTTCTTGAGGATGTCCTTGGCAAACTTCTCTTGAGAGATGAAGGTTCCCTGCTTGAGTTGTCTGATTTGCAGCCCTAGGAAGAACTTCAGCTCTCCTACCATGGACATCTCAAACCTTTTTATCATCATCTTGCTGAACTCATCACTTAGCACACGGTTAGTACTTCCAAATATTATGTCATCGACATATATTTGGCATACAAATAAGTCCTTGCCTTTAACTTTAGTAAAGAGTGTAGTATCAACAAGCCCAATTTTGAAACCATTATGTATAAGAAACTCCTTTAGGGTATCATACCAAGCACGAGGGGCTTGTTTGAGACCATATAAAGCTTTGTGGAGAACATATACATGATGGGGTCTTTTTGGATCTTCAAAACCAGGGGCTGTTTTACATACACAAGTTCAGCAAGCTTACCTTGGAGAAAGGCACTCTTGACATCCATTTGATAAAGCTTGATGTTGTGATGATTTGCATAAGCTAAAAGTATCCTGATAGCTTCAAGTCGAGCTACAGGTGCAAAGGTCTCACCAAAATCCAAGCCTTCTATTTGAGTGTAGCCTTGAGCAACTAATCTTGCCTTGTTCCTCACCACTTGGCCTGTAGAATCTTGCTTGTTGCGAAAGACCCACTTCGTTCCAATGACATTGTGATCCTTGGGTCTTTCAACAAGTGACCAGACTTCATTTCTCTCAAATTGGTTCAGCTCTTCATGCATAGCATTGATCCAGTCTGAGTCAGACAGAGCTTCACCTACATTTTTAGGCTCAAAGGTGGAAACAAAAGAGTAGTGAGCACAAAAGTTAGCAATACGAGAACGAGTAGTCACTCCCCTATTAATGGCACCAATGATTTGGTCTACAGGGTGATCCTTCTGCAGCCTGCTGATCACAGGGGGTTCTGGGTCAGCCGCCTGAGTCACAGCTGGAAGTGGGTCAGCTGGGTGTATCTGTGACTCAGTAGGCTCTTCCTGAGACTCAGCTGGGTGCATGGAGGCTTCTGAGTCCAATAGATCATTAGCTGGGTTGTACTCGAACTCAATGCCATTGACTTCATCCTGCTCATCAGCTGGGTCAGGTAGATTTGTAACTCCAGATGAAGCTTGCTCCTCAACTTGGGGCCTGACTTCACCTGTTGACTTGTGAAGTATATCTACCTTCCCTGAAATATCATTAGCAACTTGCCCATCTTGTGAGCCGTTAGATTCATCGAATGTCACATCTACAGCTTCTTCAACAACCTTGGTGTTGGTGTTAAAGACTCTGTAGGTGTGAGATTCTGAGCTATATCCAACAAATATTCCTTCATCAGATTTGGATTCAAATTTAGAGAGACGTTTGCCTTTCTTCAAAATATAGCACTTACAACCAAATACTCTGAAGTAGGAGACGTTTGGCTTCTTGTTGGTCAGCAGCTCATAAGGTGTCTTCTTTAAGAGTGGGTGAAGATATAGTCTATTGATGTTGTGGCAGGCAGTATTCACAGCTTCAGCCCAAAACCTTGCTGGTGTTTTGTACTCACTCAGCAGTGTTCTTGCCATCTCTATCAGGGTCCTGTTCTTCCTCTCCACCACTCCATTCTGCTGAGGTGCATAGGGACCAGAGAACTCATGCTTAATCCCATGCTTGTCCATGAAGACTTCAACTCTTGAGTTCTTGAATTCTGTCCCATTGTCACTTCTCACTGCCTTCAAGTTGATGTTCCATTCATTTTGAACTCTGACAATGAGGTGCTTGAACCTTTTGTACACCTGTGACTTGTCCTTCAGAAAAATACCCAAGTGAAACGTGACAAGTCATCTACAACAACAAAACCATACTTGTTACCTCCAATGCTCTCATATGTAGTTGGACCGAACAAATCAATGTGTATGAGATCGAATGGAGAAGTAGTGGTCATGATGTTCTTGGGTGGATGAGGGCTTCCAACTTGCTTTCCAGCCTGGCAAGCACAGCATGACTTGTCTTTGTTGAATTGGATCTGCTTCAGGCCTAGGACATGTTCTTCTTTACTGAGTTTGTTCAGCAGCCTCATCCCCACATGACCTAGCCTCCTGTGCCACAGCCAGCCTAACTGAGCTTTGACTATAAGGCAACATGGCACAGCTGCTTCTTGATCCTGAAAATCTACAAGATATAGCTTATCTACTCGATAGCCTTTGAAAACTTGTGAGTCATCTGTTAGTTTCTGGATATAGACCTCTTTAGGATAAAATGTGACTTTCATTCCAGCATCACATAATTGAGAAACAGATAAGAGATCATATGAAATAGACTCAACAAGCATTACTTCAGTAAGAGAATGTTCCTGAGATATAGCAATTTTACCACAACCCAATACCTTGCCTCTTGAATCATCAGCATAGTTGACATACTTGCAAGGAAGGTTATCTTTTCTTATCTCAGAAAACTGCTCTTTGCCTCCAGTCATGTGCTGTGTGCAGCCACTATCCATGACCCATTTTGTTCCACTGGAGGCAGAGCCCTGCACGATTAGTTTCGAGACTTAGGAACCCAAATAGCTTTGGTTCCCAAGTTAGCAGGTCTCTTACTGTAAGCATCAATAGCAGGAATAAGATTAACATTAGGGTTCTTAGCAGCTATGGCTTTAGAAAGCTTAGAGAACCTCTGAATCTTTCTCAGATTCTTATCTCCTGCAAACTCAGATGGAGGGGTTAGCAAGTTTGCATTGCACCTGAGTGAGCTACCTGAGTTACAGGTGGCTTTCCCTGACTTTGGTACCCAACCGAGTGAGTCACCTGAGACACAGGTGACTACTGACTTTGGTACCCAAATGCTTGGTACCTTCTTGTACCTACTCCAGGGTCCAACATATATTGCCTCAGGTTTGCCCTTTTTCCCTGTCTTAAGCACATAGCTTGGATTAGAGGGAATTTTCACATAACCATCTGTCTTTCGATGGTTTCCTGCAAGAGAGTTAGTATCATATTTCCCTTTCTGAGGAACAAAGTGATTCTGCAAGTATTTCTTGTTAGTAGCAGAGGGAGTATATGAAGACTTGTTCTTTATAAGTGCAGGAGTGAAACCAAGTCCCCTTGTACCATTATTCTTTAATACTAAGGTGGACTGAAGCCTAGCAAAGTTCTGCATGCCTATGTTAGCACTGCATAGGCCTATTCTCATGAGCCTTTTTAGCTCTTCATGCTCCTCCTTGAGCTCATTGTACTTTGCTGCATCAACAAAGTTAGTAGCAGTTGAAGTGCTTGATTCACTGGGTGAATCTACAACAAACACTGTACTAGAAGTAATAGCATTGATGCGAGATGCACAGTTTAAACAGGTTTCTATAACAGTAGGAGGATTTGCATCAGGTGTAACAGCAGTGCAAAATGAGTGAGTTTCTTTGAGTTTATCATGCTCAGAGATTAGGAGCTCATGTGATAGCTTAAGTTTGTTTTGAGCTTCCTGCAATAAGTAAACCTCCTCATCAAGATCTGCCTTAGCATCTTGTGCATTATCAAGGGACACCTGCATGTCAGTTAGTTTGTCCCTGAGAGAGATGTTTTCTTTTCTCTCTTTCCGAAGGAGCTTCTCTGTCCTGTCAAGAATATCCATTAGTTGAGCATAATCAGGGAAGTCATCCTCAGTCATTACCTTGCTGCCTTTAGCCATAAGGCATAGGGCTGGAGTCTCAGCATATGTAGGATCTGCATCCTTGTCGAAGAGAGAGTCTGACTCGGGTGCGCAGCTGAGTGACCCAACTGAGTCTTCTCCTGGCTCAGTTGGACTCCTGAGAGATCCACCTGAGACACAGATGGCTAACCCAGCAAGCTCAGTTTCTTCCTCTGACTCCTCCTCTGACTCTAAGTCATCTGAGACCCAGGCTTGTCCCACATAAGCTCTGGCAGCAGAGGTCTTCTTCTTTCTGAATATGGGAGGCCTCCCTTCTTTGTACTTCTTCTTGACAATGATCTCCTTCTTCTTGTACTTGCCATCCTCTTGTCTCTTGCTCTTTTTGGGACAATCAGCAATGAAATGTCTGAGTCACCACACTCAAAACACTTCTTGTCACTGAGTTGCTTCTTCCCTTTGAATCTATCAGCTGAGCCTGAGAACTTCTTCCTTTGATAGAACTTTCTAAAGTTCCGAGTAAGCATGGCAAGCTCATTCTCCTCATCAGTGGACATCTCTTCATCTGGATCTTCCTCTTCATCACTTGAGTCCCTGTGAGTGGCCACTGCCTTGAGGGCTATGTCCTTGTTCTTCCCAGAGGTGATAGCATGCTTCTTGGAGTGATTTAGCTCCATCTCATGAGTGAGCATTCTACCGAGGACATCTGTGGGCTTTAATCTGTCAAAGCCATCCTTTTCTTTCATCATCAGACGCAGAGTGTGATAAGGCTTGGGAAGCACAAAGAGGAACTTCTTGATCACATCTCCATCTTCCACTCTGTTGGACCCAAGGGCTTTCAGCTGGTTAGTGATCATGGTAAGTCTTGTGAAGATGGAATTGATGTCCTCTCCAGGTTGGTAATGGAAGTTGTCAAGTTCATGCTCCAGCACATCTTTCTTGGACCTCTTCAACGTGTCACTACCTTCATAGATGGCCTGAAGTGTGAACCATATATCTCTGGCTTCCTCAAAGGTGCAGACACGGTTGAAGTCATGCTCTTGCAGTCCCATATAGATAGCATTGGCAGCTCTAGCATTGTTCTTGATGCTGATCTTCTCTTGATCAGTGGGATTGCTCTCATCAATCACATCAAGACCTGTTGTGACAATCTTCCATACATCTGGGTCAAGTGCAGTAAGATGCATTTGCATCTTCCGCTTCCAAAAGGCATAATTAGTACCATCAAACATAGGAACTCTACCCTCATAGTTCGACATCCTTTAGACTCTGGCTGTTAAGCCAATTATGAGCAACGAGGCTCTGATACCACTTGAAAGGGATCTCAGGAGTCGACTAGAGGGGGGGTGAATAGGTCGGCTCTAGAAATTAAAAAACCTAATGGGTTTCTCTTTCGGAAATAGGTCAATCCTAGAGAAAATATATGCAACTGATGCAGGTAACTGAGACTCAGCAAGATATATCAGATAAACACCAGTCACTCAGATAGTAAACTCAGCTGATGTAGAGCAAGTTATATTCAGAGCTAACTGAGTCTCAGGTGTGAGAGTCAGGTGAGTGCATCAGATGACGTGAACAGGAAAGGTACTAGCTTTAGCAGGAGCTAACTGAGTCTCAGGTGAGGAAACTCAGTTAGTGTGCAACAAATAAAGGTGCTCTAGTGATCTAAGCATACATAGATATCAGAATAAGTAAGAGCAGATCACAAGACAGAAAGTAAAGCACACAATGATTTGTTTTACCGAAGTTCCTACTTCTTGCGAAGCAGTACGTCTCCGTTGAGGAAGCTGTTCTCACAGCCGGCACCAAAACGTGCTCTTTCCTCGAATACCTTTCTTGTGTGGAATCCTTTTATCTTGCTGCTGCAAGACAGGCAGACCCGAATCGCCCTCACAGACTCTTGGTGGCAGCCACACAAGACTTGGCTTGCTCACCAACTCCAAGAGCACTCCCACTCTTGGAGGAACCAGTACCTCGAAGATTACACCTGAAGGACTAAGTAACTCACTCTCACGATGGATGCACGCAGGCAACACTCACTTGGAGACCTAGAGCTCTTTCTTTCTCAACAGGTTGCTTTCGGGTTAGAGGCAAAGGTTGGGTAAAGGTTCCTTGGTTGAAAACCTCCCCAGGTTCCCTATTTATAGGGTCCCTGGCAGCTAGCCGTTACCCTCATGCCACGTCAGACAAAGAGCCACCAGACCTAACCTATCTGAGACTCAGCTAACGTGCACCTCTGGTAACCTACTAGCCACGGCTGAGCTACCCACCTGAGTCTCAGATGCCAAACTCAGGTGGACTCGGTTGCCTCAGGCAGCACCTGAGCACAACTCTGGCCGGCTCACTACAAGCCTACAACTGACCAGAGAGCAATGACCTCGCCAAAGTCCCTGACCAGCTCGCTTAGACCCTTGGCACTGGTTCCAAGCTTCTTCACCGAAGACGACTGCCCTTGTAGACGCACAGAGAACCCTTGGTCCTGATCCACCAGCTTCCTAGCTCCTCCAGGACTTATCCAGCTTGCATTCACGGCCCTTGAACTCCATCAAGCAACCATCACCTCGCTTGCCCTCGAGCACAGGCTCGGCTTCCTCGCAACTGTGCCTCAGGAACCTAGCTCAGCTGGTCCTTCTGACCTTCCCAGTTCCTTGCTCTTTTTAGGGCTCATCATCAACAGTTGTCTCACTTCAGCTTTCACCTGTCCATCTAATCCCTGTTCACACTCATTGCAAAACATTAGACACAGGTGAGGATTGCCAATAACCATCAAAACCAAACTCTGGGGCAAGATAGCCATCCTTCCAAGCTCCATGGGAGTGGATGCACTTTCAAACCCATTCAACATTATCGATTAAAGATATGAATGAGTATAATATATGCAAGTTGTTAGAATATACTCCCTCTGAAACTGTGCGTAAAAGATTTACTTTTGGAATGCAAATGCACATATTTGAATTGTAGACATGAGTAGTATTTTCTCTCAACTTGCACTTCATCAGTTCAGAAAGTTAAATGGATCATGAGTAATAAACTGAACTGAGCTGATACTGATGCAGTTGTAAATTTTTTTTAAAGCATGTTCAGAGCACAAAGAAGAATTAGCATGATCAGAGCATTACCCAATTAGCATGATCAGAGCATGTTCATGTTTAAAGCACATTCAGAGCATTCATTAAAATGAGTTATGATCAGAGCAAACATTTATACATGAAGCATAAAATGTGTGAAAGTTCAGAGCATAAATCATATCAGAGCAAAATCACACATATCAACACCTGATCATGACATAATAATATAGCTTAGAACATAAAGTAAATTGCATCAATACAGAAAAACTTAATGTGATCAAGACATAAGAAATCAAAACAGGAAAAACAAGTCTTGACACATAGCACAAAACACAATACTACGCTGATCTGCTCCCCCTAAAGCCACTCACTCCCCCTACAGCTAAGCTCTTCTCCCCTTACATCTAAGCTTTTCTCCCCCCTTTGACACTAAAACACCAGAAAGGGGTAAGGGAAGAAGAAACTTCATGTTGGATTGGACTTCAAGAGCTGGAGAACTTCTGTGAGCTGCTGCTGCAAGGAGTCTACTTTGGAATGCAGACCTTTCACTTCTCTGCGCAGAGCAGCAAACTGAACAGGCATGACTTTGTTATGATAGGCTCTGGCAGCTTCTTAAGTCATCAGGGAGGAGGAGAGGGTGCCATCATCAAGCACCTGTGTCACAGACACTAGCTTAACTGGGTCAGCTGCAGGA
Source organism: Stipa capillata (assembly GCA_019208055.1). Lineage (NCBI taxonomy): Eukaryota > Viridiplantae > Streptophyta > Magnoliopsida > Poales > Poaceae > Stipa > Stipa capillata. The sequence continues at coordinate 128,465 of JAGXJF010003986.1, forward strand.
TCACCAGCTGTGACACTGGTGGGCACTTGGTGGTGAGAGCCATGGTCTTGAGGAGGTGGCGCCTGAGATGCTGTGGGAGCAGCTGTGTCACTGGGGACTAGCACAGCTGTGTCTGAAAGATGTCCAAAAAGAGCAGGCACAACAACTTCATCGGGATGATCATCAGCTTGAGGTCTAAGCTGAGTCTTGGATGTCTTGACAGAGATATCGAACTCTGACTCAGGTAGACCTGTCCTTTAAAGAATCATATGCATGATATATGAGTCATACATCAACTTGGCTTTCTTATCTTTCTGCACTGCATCAATCTCATGAAAGATAAATCTGGCAATGTCAAAATGTTGATTCTTTGCAATATTTACCAGCACTTGCCAGACAGGTGAATATACAGCATCTGTGTTTCCTACTTTAGGCTGAATGGTGACATTAAGGATCTTTACAAGATACTTTGCAGTGATTGTGATGCTCTTGAAGTAGACATGATCAGTTGGAGCATTGGCTAGGAAGGAGAAGTTCCTTGGGTAGAATTTTCTTCTGATCTCATTTGGAACTGACTCCAACTTGAAAAGGTTTGGCATATTTGGCTCCACTGGTGCTCCAAACAAACTGTTGAATTCTGGAGCTATAATGGATAGGAGCTGGCCTCTAGTCTTCCAGATCATTATATCCTGATTTTCTTGTTCTACCCACACAGTGGCATAGAACTCCTTGATCACTTCTGGATCATAGCCTTGTTGAAGATTGCATATGAACTCAAGGCATGCTGCTTGTATCAAGGATAGAAGAGCACACAGCCTAGATTCTGTGAGAGCATCCCAATCAATAGCCTTGCAATCTACAAACCCTTTAGTTGACAAGATCTCATGATAGACCCCCTGCTGATTGTTATTGTGAAACCTGGGGTCAGAGCAAACTGGCTCAATGTATTCCTTGTCAACTGTAAAGTATGGACATGTTGATCTCATCTTAATATAAGCACTGGAGCTTAGAGATGCAACCTTACTCTTGGACTTCTTGGGGTCACTTTTTGGTAGCTTCTTCAAGACAGCTCTGGACAGGAACTCTATCTATCATTGTTCAGTCCTGAGAGCAGAGAAGAACACATAGCTGTACTTGGATTCCAAATCCTCCTCATCATCATAATTGCTTGGAGAACTGTCCTCTTGTTCTGCCTCTTCTTCTGTCTCTTGTTCTGATTCTGAGCTGGAAGAAGTGTCTTCAGCTACATACTCTTTGTCAGAATCTGATTGAGGCTCCATAGCTCTTGGAAGAGTCACTGAGACATCTCTACCATCATCTGATGAGCTTTCTGAACTCTCTTCTTTTTCAGCTGGGTCACTTGCCTGTGTCACAGGTGGGGACTTTGGGGATTGAGCAGCAGGTGAAGTGACTTCTGTGTCAATGGGCTGTGACACTGGTGACAGGAGCAGCTATGGTGCTTGCACTGGGGCATCTGCTGCCTATGACACAGCTGGTTGAGACAGCTGTAGACTTGTAATCTGAGCAGATCCTGAAGGCTTATCTGTCCCAGCCTTTGGTGATGATGTGGGCGCTTGGGCCTCTTCTATAGCCTGTTCCTCTGTCTCAGACACAAGGAACTGTGAAGGAGATATTGGTTTCTGAACATCCAGAGAGGAGAGGGTATCTACACTAGTAGAGCTTGAGATTCTTCTGCTCCTTCTCTGATATGTTTGCACACTTGCTTTAGCTGGGTCAGCCACCTGTGACATAGGTGGTGACATCTCCTTCTTCAAGGCCTTTAGAGCCTCCTGTTGTGAACCAGCTGATCTTTCAACGAAGGTTTGGAGCTCTGTGAGGCTTCAGAGATGATAGTGACCTCATCAGACTGCTTCTTGGCTTGAGGCTCATCTTTAATTACTACAGTGTCAGACCTCTTCCATTTGAAACTTGGTACAGGCATGGTTGCAGCTTTTTCTCTGAGCTCAGGTGACAGTAATTTTTGCTTGAGTTTGATTTTCACTAGCAAAGCTTTCCTAGCAGCTCCTTTTGGAGTGTTTTTCATTCTGGTAAACAGGTCAGTGATCTATTGAAGAAGGTGATGATCCCTGACATCTGAACATCGAACCGTAATGGGTTGTGATGCTGAAGCTGATTGAAAGCTGGATGAGAACATTGTCTGCTTCTCAAGGATTTGCTGTTGATGATGTATAGTATAATATCCCGTATATGAGGACGTATCCGGTAAGGATTCCCAGGAGATAAGGTAACCACCCGAAAGGAGGAAGGACACCCCTTAAACTAGGAAGTCAATCCCGACATTTAAGGAAGCCAGAGTTCTACTCGGGTATAAGTCCATGTCCGGTACGACTTAGGGAGCCCCCTATAAAAGGATCAGCAATCCCATAGGAGAGGAGAGGTTTTTTCAAGTCCCAGAAGGTCTTTCAAGTTCTCCAAAACCTAGAAGTCAAGTTAGATCCAGGAGCCCTAGCGATCTCCCACGAGAAGACCCGCCGCCTCGAAAGAGTCAAGCCCCGCGGAACTATTTGTATTAGTCTCCGATTAGGCCTAGGGTAGCCACTAACATACACATCCCTTGTAAGACACTTCTTTGATCAATATATACGAACAGGACGTAGAGCTATTATCCTGAGGGAGGCCCAAACCTGTATAAAAAGGGCGTTTCCTTGCTGTCAAATCCCTTGGCCTTGTGCCCTAGAGGTCCCTCTTTCCTAAGTATTTTCACCTCATGAATACCGTAAGATCGGCGGTTTACCGATCGTCGATAGATGGCACCGACCGTGGGGACCTCTCCGGCTCAAGCCGTCAAGGAAGTATCAGAGTCGGCAAGATGTGCAACTAGACGCGATCAGCCCATGACGCCGACTGCACGGCCCTCCTCAGTCCGACCTGAGGAGGAAGAAGCAGATTCGGCGGGGGGTCCAATCGCTTTCACGCGACGTACTGGGTACTCAGATCTGGGCTTCTACGACAACTCCAGCCAGATAGATCTGTACCCGGTATCTGACCGCGTAGATCTTGGAGAATACGCCCCTGGCGAGTACTCGGATTGCGAAGCTGATCACTTCAGGACCGAGTATGCCAGCGCCTTCAGAGGAACGTTGGTGCTAACCGACGATTCCTAGGCAGGAGCGACCAGCCCGATGTCCGGACTGTCGCCTGCAACGTCTGATCGACCAAACGATCAAGATCTCAATCACAGTATCCCTCCCGATGAGTTTCCACCTCATCTAATCCAGACCCTCGAGTGTTTCTCGCGATCCATGATGGTCGGGAAAGATCCCGAGAACCCGGATCAGCATGGGGCCTCACAACATCAAAGCCCACGGCTACTCCCAGCAGGAACGGAAATATGCCACCTTAGGACGCCCAACTCTGGCCAAGTTTATGGCAGCAACGCTCTACGACTACCAGTGCATGAAGATGCCTGGCCCGAAGGGTGTCCTCACAATAAAGAGCTCCCCTCGGGAAGCATTACTCTGCGACAAGCGTAGCCTCGACCTCACAGAAAAGCATCAACTCTCAAGTAGGGAAGCAGACTCCAACGCTGCTGCGCGCACCCCCGCGTCAGCAATACCTCCACCGCAACTACGTGCGACAACTTCGGAAAACACCCCCTCCAAATCGGAGAGCAGGTTCTACGACTAGTTCAGAACCGGGGCAAAAAGGACTTTCTCCTCAGCAGGACAACGGCTCCACAGGAGAAGTCGCCCGATCCAGGTCGCTTGAGTTAGCAGTAAAGAAATAGTCAAGTCCCCTTAGAGAGTTCCTCGTGCAAGCACCTTCGGTAGATCGCACAGTCATCACCCCTCCGACCGCCAGTCCGTCTCAGGTTGCGCCAGCTCCAACCTCAAGTCGTCAAGCTACGAATAAGCCGATGATAAGAAGCTCTGAGCGCCGTCGCCTAGCACGCGCACTCGACAAGCTTTTTCAGCGGGTCACGACAAGAGCACGAGAGTTTCTGGAGCAACCAACGACAACTCGAGAGGAGGAGGTGATGTTTTTATTTTTAGTTTTTCCTAGCAGTTTTTTCTTACAGTAACTTGTAAATGATGCTTCAGTCAGTTCACAGTTTTTTTAATGTCAAGTTCCTAGTTCGATATTTATTTTTGCAGACTGCCTATCTGAGAAACTTCTCGAATAAGACAGTCGAGGGCTGGATAAGTATGTGGCATCAAGCAAAAAACTGGCATACACATGCACGTACCGACATGCCAACCTAAGCAAAGGGAAAAGGGTTCCGCGCTGCAACCGTCTGGGATGAGAGGAAAGCCCCTTAACGTGTCTACAGGTGACAGGGGAAGCCACTGAGCCCCCACCTGACTAGACCTAAGGCCTGGCCGACCAAACTCCCCGGTTCTCGCAGCAAAGTTCCCCGACTCCGAGCAAGGGAAGAAGAGAAGGTACAAGTATGACTAGGCCAACAAAATCGTACGCTTACCAGCCACCCCAACTACTTTAAACAGAAGGCGTCCCGGGTAGAGTGCAATGTCGTCAGAGCAAGGGTTACGAGAGGTTCACTAACTAGCGTCCAATACCCCTTCGACAAGGGAACGCGGGTTGCTGCTATGGCTATGACAGACTGTACAAAGACCCCTTATCGTGTTTACTGATGACGAGGAGCCTCTGAGACCTCCATCCGACTAAATGTAAGGCCTGGTCAATCGCAGTCAGCGGCATATGGTGCAACTCGTAAGCCTAAGTCAAGGAAAGTGGACATGAAGTTTGACTAAATCCTCGAGAACCTTTGCATCCGACAACATTCACAATGCAGTTAATTTCGAAAATGATCAACTTTCAGAAAACAAAACACATAGATTAAGCACAATTACTAATCAAAAAGTGTTAAGTCAGTTTAGCAGGCTATCTGCATTCAGCCATTCGAGATCTCTTCGCCTCGAAGTCGGTTCCCCGCTCCTGCTCTGACCGGACCAATCGATCCTCTAGGTCCCGGACGCAGCGAGCAAAAAGGCAAAAGGTTAGTTTCAGTAAAGGCAAATTACGACTAACATTTTCGGTTGTTGATTATATATAGAAGCACCGCGACCGGGGGCTCCGCAGCCGACTAGCCCCATGCTGAAACTGATTTCACCAACCGGAGAATGCCTGCAGTATGCATTGCAGATTGACTTCCCGGCCACGAATAACGTGGCCGAGTATGAGGGTTTGCCTCCCGGTCTTCGAGTCGCGTTCGCACTTGGTATCCGTCGCCTACTCGTGAGCAGGGACTCACAGCTGGTAGTGAGATAGTGTCCAAGAAATATCAGACTTTAGACCAGAACATAGCAGCTACCTAGCAGAGGTGAGGAAGCCAGAGAAGAAATTCATCAGGCTCGAAGTACGGTACATCCTAAGAAAGGATAACTGCCGAGCCGATAGTCTTACCCGCCTGGCGTCCTCACGATCTCTATGTCCACTCGGGACCTTTGCAAAAAGGATTTCGATGCCGTCCATAGCTTCTAATGATCCTGTGGACGAAGGAATGGCCACCCTCAGAACAGAGCACCATTCAAGGACGTCACCAGGTATTGACGCTCTAAGGGGAGTGGCAGGTCGACTCGTTGCTCCCCCCGATCCTGAGGATTTGTGGATAGAGCCCATCCACAGGTACCTTCTCGATCGGACTATGCCTGAGGATGATACACTATCCGAGCAGCTTGCCCGACGCGCCAGGATGTACTCCCTGGTCGATGAAGTCCTCTACCGAAGAGGAGCTCACGGAGTGCTCATGTGGTGTATACCTCAGAAGCAGGATACAGAGTTACTCGAGGAAATCCATGGAGGGGTGTGCGGGGCACATGCATCTTTCCGAACCTGGTCGGAAAGGCCTTTAGACAAGGATTCTATTGGCCAACAGCTCTCCGTGACGTGAGCGACTTGGTGAAGCGATGCTGTCAGTACCAATTTCACGGTAGACGCATTCACCAGCCCGCCCAAGCATTGCAGACGATTCCCTTGTCGTGACCCTTCACGACATGGGGCTTGGATATCTTGGGGCCCTTCCCGGTCTCGCCTAGGGGCTACAAGTTCCTGTTCGTCGCAATTGACAAGCGCGCTGCGGTTTTGCTAAACGTCAGCCGGACAGTAGCGTAGGAAAAGAAAAGATTATTCATCACCACGTGAAAATTCTGCCATGACGGTTCGGTTTCCCAAAACTCTACCAAGCGAACACGTGTCTGTGGTTGACGGATCAGATTAAACCAAAGGTGCTTCACGGGCAAGCCAGCCCAGAAAAATGCATTGGACTACTCGGAGGTTTATCCCGACCAAGGATATCACGACTACCCGGTAGAAATATTACCTACTCGGGAACGTTGTCAGGAAAAATACTCGAAGTTGCCTACTCGGAGTTGCTTCCCGGCAAGGGCAGATTTCCTACAGAACAGTCATGACCTCATTTCACGTACTGATGGGGGGCTTGACGATGTATAGTATAGTATCCCGTATATGATGACGTATCCAGTAAGGATTCCCAGGAGATAAGGTAACCACCCGAAAGGAGGAAGGACACCCCTTAAACTAGGAAGTCAATCCCGACGTTTAAGGAAGCCAGAGTTCTACTTGGGCATAAGTCCATGTCCGGTATGACTCGGGGAGCCCCCTATAAAAGGATCAGCAATCCCATAGGGGAGGAGAGGTCTTTTCAAGTCCCAGAAGGTCTTTCAGGTTCTCCAAAACCTAGAAGTCAAGTTAGATCTAGGAGCCCTAGCGATCTCCCACGAGAAGACCCGCTGCCTGAAAGGAGTCGAGCCCCGCAAAATTATTCGTATTAGTCTCCGATTAGGCCTAGGGTAGCCACTAATATACACATCCCTTGTAAGACACTTCTTTGATCAATATATACGAACATGACGTAGGGCTATTATTCTGAGGGAGGCCCGAACCTGTATAAAAAGGGAATTTCCTTGCTGTCAGATCCCTTGGCCTTGTGCCCTAGAGGTCCCTACCCCCCAAGTATCTTCACCTCACGAATACCATAAGATCGGCGGTTTACCGATCGTCGACAGCTGTCTCAAATCATCTTTGGCAGACTTTGAGGTGGTTGCCTGCATTTGAAAGTGTAAATCTGCTATTTCACTTAGAAGAACCTTATCTGCAGCTGTAGGCTCTGGGATAGCAACTGAGATTGGCCTGGCCTGCACTGAGAGTTGAAGATTCTTGGCAGTGTACAACTCCAAAACTTGCTTCTTCACCTTCTCATCTGTTGTTGCACAAATCTGATCTGCCAGTTTGTCCATCTCCTCTAATATGAGCTTGTCATTTGCAATGATTGCTTCTTGATTAGATGGATCAGCTTCCTCAGCCTGAGACTCTTTGATGTTTAGTGTGCCTCTTGGCAGAACTACATCTGCAATTGAGGTCTTCTTGACCTTCCTAATTGCTTGCTTTGACTTCTTAGCAGCTTCTTTGCCCAAAGATGTGTGTTCAGCAATGGATGAGGACCTTGTCTTCTTGGATGGGACAAGCTGCACTGAACTTGACTGTCCAGTTTTGGATGCTACAGTAGCAGCTTTCTTTTCTGCAGCTTTCCTTTGTCTGTATGCTTTTTTGCTGTGCTCTTTTTCTCTGAAGAGCTTCCTCTTTCTGGTTGAGTCTTTCCCTTTTTTGATCTGAATTAGATATGATGATCTCTCTGCTTGATTTCTCTGGATCAGACCACTTGAGACCACTGTCTTCTTTGTCAGATCCTAAAGACATCTAAGGAAACAAGATAGATAAGAAAGAATAAAGGAAAGGGGTGTTCCTTAATGCAAAAGATAGTAGCTGTGTGGGTCACCTGTGTGAGGTTAGGATGACACAGGTGAGGACTTGGAACCAAAAGAGTCTGCCCTTGGAATAGGCGTGCCTGTGTGACAGGTGAGACCCTAGCAGTGACACAGCTACGCGCAGAGGCGGATGACAGATTCATGAAAACTAGGTTTTAACAAAATTTTGCCGCTAGGTTTCAAGCTAGATGAATCTAGGAAGCTAAACAAAGGCTAAACCAACCCTAAATAAGGACAATGCGCTACTGAAATAAGCTCACGAGCGATTACATTGACAAGAAACTAGGTTGAACGCAAGGAAGGGTTGGCTCAAGCTTACTTTGATCGAAAACTCGACAAAGCGCGGATGAATTAGTGCCGGAGTGCCTTGGAAAGCTTCTATGACGAGTTGGGAAACTTTTGAGGGTCGAAAGAAACGATCTCGATGAAGACGCGAAAAATTAGCGCTCAGCGAAAGTTTGGGATTTTTGCGCTCGAACAGAGTTTCAGGGGAAACGCGACGTTGCTTTATATGGGCCGAAGGGTTATAACATGGCTGTGTCATAGCTTGGTGGATGACCTATGACACAGGTGAATGAAAAGAGTCCTTATGACCTACGGAGTTCAAAAAAATTCACCTGAGACACAGGAGGATGACTCAGGTGACAAGTTTTTCATCTGGAACACCAAGATAGGGAGAATTTAATAAGAGAGAAAGCACTTGAACACTATCAGAGTGTACTTATGAAATCTCCTCAATGTCAGTTTGCCAGAAATTTAAACAAGAAAAGCTAAAACTGACAAGAGTTGATTTAGAAAAACCACGACACAAGAAAAGAAAATGTGCACAGAATATAGGCACAAACATCTTACCAAAAACACTCTAAGCACAGAACACACCTGTGACACAGGTGGAGAACACAGATGAAAACACAACAAAGAAATAGCATAAGCATATGAGCTAGACACCAAGCAAACCTTTTATAGCAAGTTTGAGACATCAATGATATTCAATTCACTCCTTAGAGCACAGAATCTAATCTCATCTAAGGGCTTGGTGAAAATATCAGCTAATTGTTTTTCAATCCTTACATGGCACAGCTGTATGTCTACTTTCTCAACATAGTCTCTAAGGAAGTGGTGCCTCACTTCTATGTGTTTGGATCTTTGATAGTGTACTGGGTTGTTGGCTAACTTAATTGCACTTTCATTATCATAGAAGAGGGGTACTTGATTAAAGGATATGCTGAAATCTTTTAAGGTCTACCTCATCCATAATAACTGAGCACAACAACTACCAGCAGCTATATACTCAGCCTCTGCAGTGGAAAGGGCTACTGAGTTTTATTTCTTGGATGACCATTACACCAAGGAGTGCCCTAAGAATTGACAAGTGCCTGAGGTGCTTTTTCGGTCAACCTTACACCCTGCATAGTCACTATTAGAATAGCCAACTAGCTCAAAATTTGCACCTTTGGGATGCCACAACCAAACCCTGAAATTTGAATCAAATATCTTAGAATCCTGCATACTGCCACTCTATGGTAGTCTTTTGGGTTAGCTTGAAATCTAGTACACATACATACACTCAACATGATATCTGGCCTAGATACACAAAGATAAAGCAAGGAGCCTATCATGGACCTATATCCCTTTTGATCAACAGAGTTACCTTCAATGTTTAGATCAAGATATCCATTTGTTTGCATGGGGGTGTGGATAGGCTTTGCATCCTTCATGCCAAATTTGGAGATGATGTCCTTTGTGAACTTCTCTTGGGAGATGAAGGTGCCTTCCTTGAGTTGCTTGATTTGAAGTCCTAGGAAGTACTTCAGCTCACCATCCATGGACATCTCAAACCTCTTGGTCATCATCTTGCTAAACTCATCACTCATTGAATGGTTAGTACTACCAAATATTATGTCATCGACATAAATTTGGTACACAAATAAGTCATTTCCATTCCTCTTAGTAAAAAGAGTTGTGTCTACTAAGCCCATTTTGAAACCCGTTTTGAATTAGAAAATCTTTCAGTGTATCATACCATGCTCTAGGTGCTTGTTTGAGCCCATAACGAGCTTTGTGCAATTTGAAAATATGGTGGGGTTTCTTAGTATCTTCAAAACCAGGTGGTTGCTCAACATAGACTAATTCAGAAAGTTTCCATTCAAAAAGGCAGACTTCACATCCATCTGATATAGCTTGATGTTATGATGTGCAACATAAGCAAGTAGAATTCTGATTGCTTCTAGTCTTGCCACAGGTGCAAAAGTTTCACCAAAAGTCCAGACCTTCAATTTGAGTAAAGCCTTGAGTAACTAACCTGGCCTTATTCCTTACCACCAGTCCATTTGCATCTTACTTGTTCCTGTTTCTGAAGACCCATTTTGTTCCACTGACATTGTGGTCTTGAGGCCTTTCCACCAGGGACCAGACTTGATTTCTTTCAAACTAGTTCAGCTCTTCATGCATGGCATTTATCCAATCAGCATCCTGGAGAGCTTCATTGACATTCCTGGGTTCAACACTGGAGACAAAAGAGTAATGTTCATAGAAATTTACAATACGAGAACGAGTAGTCACTCCCCTATGAATGGCACCAATGATTTGGTCTACAGGATGATCCTTCTGCAGCCTACTGATCACAAGGGGTTCGGGGTCAACCACCTGTGTCACAGCTGTTGGTGTTGCCTGTGACACAGCTGGTTCTTCCTGCGACACAGTTGGCTGAGACAGGTCCTCTACATCCAGTTGATTATTGGCTGGATTGTATCAACAGTTTTGCACAAGTGTGAAACTGGTTTGTGCTAGCACTCTGCAGTGCTAGCGGTAGAAAAACCCTAGAGCCTAGAGTCACCTGTGTGACACAGCTGTGTCACAGGTGGTCTACCGCTCTGTGACTCAGGTACATCTTTGTACCAGGGGAGAGCTTGTAAATGCTAAGGGACCTGCACTGCAATAGTTTGTCCGCCGAGTCAGAAGACTGTTGGAGGTTCTCTCCTTATTAGGGATCAGAGTTAGTTGTGCGCTGAGGGCATGTAATGTGCCAAGATCGGACTGAGTAGTTAGGCTATGTCAGTTAAGGGTTCACCTGTGTGTGCCTCCGGTGACACAGGTGTCGATCTGCCTGAGCCGGTTACCGTTATGCGTTGTGATTGGCTGTGTCACCGGTGTCTATCACCGGTGACCCACTTAATCCTACGTGGCTTGAGTGTAACGGTCAGGTACCTGTGAACCCTATAAATAGGAGACTAAGGGAGCTCTTCGACCTCAACCTTGCTCAACCCAGTGAATTATTTTCGACCGTTGCAAGCCTCTCACCCTTTGAACGAAAGCCAAACTTCCTAAGAGTTAGTTCAAGAGAGTTAGAGCCTCTGAGCAAAGAGCATTGGTTCCTCCAAGAGTTGTTGCTGCTGAATCTGTTACTCTTGGAGTGTCTACTCCTAGACAGGCGTAGGAGTTGCTGGTATCACCCAAGCTTGTGTGGGCTGAACCAGTAGTCTGTGAAGGTGATCTGAAGTCTAACCTACTGCAAAGCTAAATGACTTCCACAAGCAAAGCAAGAGGCCTGATTACTTAGGTACTCGGAGAACAAGCACGATTCAGTGCTGGTGATCTCTTCGGAGTAGCCTCTCCAACGAAGACGTACCTCTCTGAAAAGAGTAGGGAACTTCGGTGAAAAACACCTTGTCTCTCTGAGTACTTCTTATATTATCTTTTAGTTACTCACTGGATATGCATGCTTGTGTCTTCTTAGATATACATTGTTTATCTGTGATAGATCTCTTTTCATCTGTGTTAGTGTAGCTATGCCTCTGTTGTTGTATATCATATCTCTTATCTGTGTCAGCTACCTGTTACACATCTATCTGTCTTGCTTATCTATTTTTGAGTCATTAGCTCACCTGTGTTACATACCTGTGTGACAGCTACGTATTAATTTACATAACATATATTGCATGTACCGTTCACCTGTCACACAGCTAGCTTAACCTTACAATCTGCTAAGACTTAATTAGATAACCTAAGCTAAAGGAAGTGAATTTAGTTAGCCTCCTATTCACCCCCCTCTAGTCGGCTCATTCGGTCCTTTCACAGTGTTGACAGCTTTAGCCCAAAATGTTGGTGAAGTCTTGTATTCATCTAAAAGTGTCATTGCCATCTCTCGCAAAGTCCTGTTCTTCCTTTCCACTACTCCACTCTGCTTTAGAGCATACTCTGACTATGAGATGCTTGAATTTCTTCTAGACCTGTGTCTTCTCCTTCAAAAAGAACACCCAAGTATAGCGAGAAAAGAACACCCTGAAGAAGTCAAAGAGAAGCCTTCTGGAATCAACATAGAGAGGTTTGAGTATGAGCATGGTGAGGACATCAACTCACTGTTTTTAAGACTCACCATCATTACCAACCAATTGAAGGCTCTAGGCTCCAATCGGGTAGATGATGAGATGTGATCAAGAAGTTTCTGTCAGTGCTTCCTAAGGCCTACAGAACTCTTGTTCTGATGCTGAAGAAAAGGATGGGTTCGACTAGATGAAGCCAACTGAAGTGTTAGGAAGGATAGTAACACATGAAATAAAAATCAAGTAAGAAGACAAGCAAAGCTCTTCCCCATCTGTCAGAAGAACATTGCTTTGAAGACCACTGCTTCAACTTCACAACTTGAGAGTGATAGCAGTGAAGAACTCAATGAGGAGATGACCAGTGGAGAAGAGAGTGACATGAACTGCAGGGCTTATCTTTCTCAAACTTCACCTTCTCCAAGCCTATGACATAGTCATGTTTGCTCAGCTTGTTGAGAAGCTTCATTCCCATATGTCCTAGCTGCCTCTGCCACAGCCAGCCAACACCGGCCTTGGCCATGAGGCACCATGGAGCTACAGCAGGCTGTTCATTGAAATTCACAATATACAATTTTCCAGACCTGTGTCCTTTGAACACTTGTGAATCATTATAAACCTCATCAGGATAGAAATGACTTTCATACCTGTGTCACACAGCTGTGACACAGACATTACATTATAGCCTATCTGATCCACAAGCATAACATTTGATAGGAGTGATGTTCAGATATGGCAACTTTACCAATTTCATTTATCGTTCCCTTGGAGTTGTCTGCATAGATCACATGTTTGCTGGTAGATTCTCATTGGTGATCTCTACAAACTCCTCTCTACCTCCAATCAAATGTTGTGTATATCCACAGTCCACAGTCCAATCAGTTCCATTGGAGACAGTGTCTTGCAAGTTTAGTTATGAAACTTAGGGGCCCAAACTAGTTTGGTTCTCTTAGTAGCTTTATCATAAGCAGAGACAGTAGTAATAGGATTAGCAAGTTTATTCCTATAGATCATAGCCTTAGCTATGGATGATATAACATGAATCCTCTTAGGCTGACTATCACCTGCAACCTTAGACAAAGAGGTTAGTGAACTATGTAAGCTACCTGTAACACTTGTAGTCCCACAGCTGTGTGAGGTACTAGTGACACAGGCAACAATAGCCTTAGGTACCCAGATGGCAGGTGACCATTTTCTCAGTTGTTTGAGACCAACATATTTGGCCACTTTCTTGCCTCTCCTATCCTTTCGCAGAACATAAGATGGGTTAAATAGAATGTTCACAATATTCCTGTTTTTCTGCTCATGACCAACAAGTTGTTGTCATTTGTACCTGCCTGTCTCACAAAGTTAGCTGCAAGATTTTTCTTAGACAATGGGTTAGTCACAGCAGGTAGTTTAGCTTCATTAAGACAGGAGTGTAACCAAGGCCCTTCAAGCCATTGTTTCTTCTAAACATTTCAGTTCTTATCTTCTGATAATTTTACATACCAATATTAGCAGTGTATAGACCTTTCCTCATAAGCCTTTTTAGCTCTTCAAGCTCCTCCTTGAGCTTGTTGTGCTCAGCTGCATCCACAGAGTTAGTTGCAATAGATGTTGAAGCCTCATTAGAGTTATCAGTCACAACACCTATGGAAGTTAAAACATTTATGTGAGTAGCACAGTTCAAGCATGTTTCAACAGTAGCAGGAGCAGGCAAATGTGTAATACTAGAAGTAACAGAAGAGTTATGAGCATTAGTATCATCAATGTACTTGGCATGCTTTGCCTTCACTTCTCATGCTCCTTAAGAAGAAGCTCATGAGCTATCTTAAGCTAGTCATGAGTAATCTCCAGGTTCTCCTGATCAAGCTTGAGATTTTCCTGTCGTCCATGACCTCATCATAGATTTCCCTGAGCTTTCTAAGCTTATCCCTTAGGGATATGTTCTCCTTCCTCTCCTTCTCATAGGCCTTATCTGTTCTTTTCAGGAAAGCCATCTTCAGTAAGTACCTTTGATCCTTTTGCCATAAGGCACATAGGAGCAGAGATGGATGACGATTGATCAGTCTTGGCGTTGATCTTAGAGCTGTGTGACTTGGCTGTGTCACAGCTGGACACATCAGTCATGCTGATGGCAATCCCAGCAACTTCACCTTCATCTTCAAATTCTTCCTCTGATCCTGAATCATCAGACACCCAGGCTTGACCAACATAAACTCTTGTAGTAGTTTTGTTCTTGGCATAGGTTAGATGCTTGTTGTTGAAGGTCTTCTTCTTGCCACGGAAGTCTTTCTTCTTTTTGTACTTGTTGTTGTCCTTCTTCTTGGTTGGACAGTCAGCAACAAACTGACCTTCTTTTTCACATTCAAAGCACTTGTTGTCCTTGAACAGCTTCTTTCCCTTAAACTTGTCACTTGAGCCGAATTGCTTCTTCTTTCTATAGAACTTTCTGAAGTTCCTTGTAAGGAGGTTCAGTTCATTTTCTTCTTCACTGGTGATCTCCTCATCAAGGTCTTCACTACTATCATTCTCTGGTTGTGAAGTTGAGACAGTGGTCTTCAAAGCAATGTTCTTCTTGAGTGAGGAGGATGGGCTATGCTTGCTCTCCTACTTGATCTCCATCTCATGTGTTAGTATTCTCCCTAACACTTCAGTGGGCTTTATCTGATCAAAACCATCCTTCTCCTTCAACATCAGCACAAGAGTTCTGTAGGGCTTTGGCAGCACAGACAGAAACTTCTTGATGACATCCTCATCATCTACTCTGTTTGATCCAAGAGCCCTCAACTGATTGGTGATGATGGTGAGTTTTGAGAACAAGGAGTTTATGTTTTCACCATATCCATACTCAAACCTCTCAAGTTTTGATTCCAGCAAGCTTCTCTTAGACTTCTTCAGAGTGTTGCTGCCCTCATAGATTTGCTCCAAGGTATCCCAAATTTTCTTGATTGAGTCCATGGTGCTGACCCTGTTGAAATCATGTTCTTGGAGATTCATGAATATACCTATGGCAGCCCTTGCATTATTCTGGATGTTTCTCTTGTCATTGATGCTTGGCATTATGGTGTTCTCCAACCTGTAACCTGAATTGATAACCTCCCAATCATCTGGATCAATTGCGATAAGATGCATTTGCATCTTTCTTTTCCAGAATGCATAGTTAGATCTATCAAAAACAGGAATTCTATCCTCATAGCCTGACATCCTTTAACTCTGGCTGTTAAGCCAATTCAAAGAGCAGCCTGTTCTGATACCAATTGAAAGGATTGCATGAGCCGACTAGAGGGGGGTGAATAGGAGGCTAGCCAGTTTTGAATTAACTACTCAATTTAAGCAAGTATAAATCTTAACAGGTAAAGAGGTTCAGCTAGCTGTGTAACAGACAGACTACTCATGTAGTAAGTGGTATGAAGATTAACACGTAGCTGTCACACAGGTAGCTAACACAGGTGAAAGAAAACTCTAAACAGACTGATATAAGATATGACTGTGAAACAGGTAGCTAGCACAGATGGCAGATAAGCTAAAGAGCAACTGTGACACAGCTAGATAACACAGGTATAGAATAAAGATTATAGTTATATCAGATATCTATATTAGAGAGTTATACAAGCATGCTGACAAGTAAGTGCACAATGCAAACACACAAAGAGACAAGAGATTTCTCACCGAAGTTCTCACTCTTTTCAGAGAGGTACGTCTCCGTTGGAGAAGCTACTCCTAAGAGATAGCCAGCACTGAAACGTGCTTGTTCTCCGAGTACCTGAATCTTCAGGTCTCTTTCTTTTGCTCGTGGAAGTCATTTTGCTTGCGGCAGGTAGACTTCAGATCACCTTCACAAACGTCCGGACCAACCCACACAAGTTTGGGTGATCACCGGCGACTCCTACACCTGTCTAGGAGTAGACACTCCAACAATAACAGAATCTGCTGCAACAATCACTTGGAGGAACCAATTGCTCTTGCTCAAAGCTCTAACTCTCCAGGACAGAAACTTAGACACGCTCACATGAAGGTTTGGTTCTGTTCTGGAGGAGAGGTTCGCTAAGGTTGAAAGACAAACAAAGATTTGCAAAGGTTGAGGTCGAAGACCTCCCCTGGTCCCCTATATAGGGTCCACATGCACCTGACCGTTACACTCATGCCACGTAGAATTAAGTGAGTCACCAGTGACAGGCACCGGTGACACAGTTACCACAACGCACAACGGTAACAAGACTTCAGGCAGATCGACACCTGTGTCACCGGTGGCTGACACTGGTGAAACCCTAACTGACGTAGACTCCCTACTCAGCCCGGTCTTGGCACATTACATGCCCTCAGCGCACACAACAAACTCTGATGCTTAACAGGAGAGAACCTCCAACGGTTTTCTGACTCAGCAGACAAACCATTGCAGTGCAGTTCCCTTAACATTTTCAAGCAGTGCCATTGTCCAACACTCTGAGCATTGAGCATAAGAATTCCAAATGAGCTTGCAACTTCAACCCTCTTGATAGTACAGGTGTTACCTAAGGACTCAAGGAAACTAGCAAATCTAGACTTCAGCTTCTACTAACTGTAGTCAGGGTTCTTGACATCTTCAAGCAACCATCACCTTGCTAGCAACTCTTTGCTCAGCACCGGCTTCATCACAGCTGTGACACAGCTGCCTAGCACAGCCATCTCCTGGACCTGAGTAACCATCCTTGTACTTTTTTGGTGGTCATCCTTCCTGGATGAATCATTCTTCCTGAAACCTAACTTTCCTGTTAACACTCAAGATAACTGTTAGATCCCAGTTGAGTTGCCATTAACCATCAAAACCATTTAGAGGCCTAGATGCTCTTTCGTATGTGACCCTGTTGGCTCTACCTCCGCCTTCGAGCACTGTGCTCCACCTCTTTCAACATGTGTAACCCTGTGTCACCCTTGGCCACACATCCATCATGTCTTGGTCTCTAGCTGTGCCTCTGATTCTGCTGAATGAATGGGAGACATTCATGCCCCCACATTTGCCTCCATCGGTGTTGCCTCTGCCATGCCTCCAACTACGCACCCCATCATCCCCCTCGGTTTATGTCTTTGTTGCCGCGTCCTTACTTGATTGTGACTCCCAGCAGCTCTGCAATTGGCAATAGTAAATATATTGATGAAAATTCTGGTTCTCTCAAAATAAAGTTATGGAAGTACTTGTGAGCAATTCACTAAAAATATCGGAATTCTTTTAAAGTTTCACGGATAGTATAATGTTGTAATTCGAGAGAAGATTAGAGGACCTCTCTGAAATTACGGATATATACGAAAACAACGCAGCGGCATCCTCACAGAAGCTGACGTGGCATAGCCACCGCGCAACCACCTACGCATTACACGCCGCCAGGTGGGCCCCACCTCCGCTGCTCTTCAGCTGCTCGACTTCGCCGGCCCGGGCTCGCAGCCACTCTCGCTAGTACCCGACGACCACCACCGCCCGTCTCATCGCGCTCTTCTAGAAGCTTCTCGGTGGCGCCGCCGCCGCCGCCGCCATGGGCCCCGTCCGGCTCGCTCTCCTCCCCCTCGCCGTCTCCGCCGCCGTCGTCTTGCTCGGCCCCATCGGCGGGAGCGAGGGAGTGTACATCCCCTACAACACGTCGGCGGGAGTGGTGGAGGGAAAGCTGAACGTGCACGTGGTCCCCCACACCCACGACGACGTCGGCTGGCTCAAGACCGTCGACCAGTACTACGTCGGATCCAATAACTCCATCCAGGTTTCTGCTGCTCCAATGCCCCACCCCCCGAGTTCTCCGAGATTTCTCCTCTCTCTTTATAGATTTTCTGACCCTTGTTTCGTTGTAGCTTTGGAATGGTTTCATGCCATGTTATCTTGTGATTTTTGTTATTTTTTCACTAAATTTCAAGTTGCCTTTCTAGTTTTCGTCAACTTTGGATATTGTTGAACCGGAATTTGGCTGTTTTTGGACGCTCGCAGGGTGCGTGCGTGCAGAACGTGCTGGATTCGCTGGTGCCGGCGCTGCTTAAGGACGAGAACCGCAAGTTCATCTACGTCGAGCAGGTAAGGAATTTTTTATCTAGGCAAGCGTCAAAAATTACATTCTGAGAAGCTTGGAGGTGTGGAATTGGGAGGTCGGAAGCAATGCACAATTACCTGTAATCATTTTGTTGCTTCTGCAAGCATTTCGTGTTTCTCAGAGTAATATGGGAACTCTATTCCCTGCTGTTAGTTTCAACAATTTGAGCTAGTTCAGCAATTCAACATCCAAATGGATGGTGTGGTGCTACATTGTGGGTTCCTTTTTGGGTTCGGTGGTTCGATTTTTCTTTAGCAACCGTTTATGTATGGCTGCAGGCTTTTTTCCAGAGATGGTGGAGGCAGCAGAACGACATTATTAAGGATACGGTGAAGGGGCTCATCAGCTCTGGACGGTTGGAGTTAATGTATGCTCCTTCATGTTCCAAAGATGTCCTTTGTAGCTTGCATTGGCAATCGTGCCCCTGTTCTATATTGCATGACGTATTGCTGCTTGTGATGTTGAAGAAATGGGGGGCATGTGCATGCATGACGAGGCGGCTGTACATTACATCGACATGATAGATCAGACTACACTTGGGCACAGATTCATCAAGCAGGAATTCGGTCAGATTCCAAGGATTGGTTGGCAGATTGATCCATTTGGGCACTCTGCGGTTCAGGCTTACCTCCTTGGTGCAGAAGTAATTCAATTGTATCCATTTATGTCATGCTTTCTGATTTCTTGTGACTTCCAATGCTTTCGCAGGAAGAAACTAAGTCAAATTTCCTATATGGTGCACTGCTACTTTTGCATGCTTCCCATTTGCATGTTAAGATGATTTCACACTCTCAATGATAAATCTTGTGCCATTATGATAGCAACTAACCATTGCTCATCATAGCTAGTTATGAATGTACTCAATACAGTAATACCGTTTTAGATGTTAATACAATAATACCTAAACATTGACATATAGTACTGTGTATATGTACTTACATCAAGCACACATAACAAGAATTTCAAGAGCTATGCCCTCAAGGGTGATGTGACTGACAACACTTCTTGACCACCCAACAGATTATTGAATTTACAGAACTCGATCACTTAATAGTATTCACAATTGTGCCTGAGTGTTTTGACAGACATATCAGAGTTACCAGAAAAGAGATAGCTCAGTAAACATTTTATTATGTTTTAGGTTGGATTTGATGCTTTTTACTTTTTCCGGATTGATTACCAAGACCGTGACACACGAAAGGGTACAAAAGAACTTGAGGTTGTATGGAGGGGCTCCAAGACCTTTGGCTCATCAGCTGATGTAAGTGGCCTTTTCCATTGTAAATGTTCTTAAATTTAGGCAAACCACATTTCATATGTATTGTTGGAAATCTGTTCATTTCCTTTCAGATCTTTGCTGGCATCTTTCCAAAAAACTATGAACCACCTCCAGGTGGGTTTTATTTTGAAGTTGATGATGATTCCCCCATCGTCCAGGTAAATTAATGAGAAACTCAGTTATTACATTCTATGCAGCACCAGGGATGAACCAATTCTTGCTTTCCTCTATGCAGGATGACCCCCTTCTTTTTGATTATAATGTTGAACAACGGGTGAATGATTTTGTTGCTGCAGCTCTAGCGCAGGTACATTAGGGTCCCACACTTTGTGCCGATGTACCATCTTTGCAGCTAATACATTGCATGAATATCTATCAGTCTCATGCCGATTGATGTTACTACAAACTTCTTATTTAATTTAGAATGGCCATCTGGGTGTTGCAGTGATAAGTTTATATCAGAAATTGAGAATAGAGCTTTGGTGTTCTATGTTACTTTGACCTATTCGCATTTCATTCTGAAGAATCATTATTTTTACCATAACATTTCATATTAAAGTTGTAGTTCTATTTGACTTTACAGGTGTCCCTCCTAAGTTGTGCTCATTTCTTTTTTTTTAGGCAAATATCACAAGGACAAACCATATCATGTTTACAATGGGAACAGACTTCAAATATCAATATGCAGAAAGTTGGTTCAGACAGATGGACAAATTAATTCACTATGTGAACAAGGTAAAGGATGGGCTTGGATATTATAGAAGATGACTATTTACTTTTTAGTTCCATCATGAAGTCATAATCACGGGATTACTTAATGCACATCTCTTGAGCTCTCGCCATGATGGTCTTTCCAGTTATGAGTCATGCAATACCTGCGAAATGTTTCAATTTTCGCACACTAATCTGTGTGTACATCTGATGGGATGCATTTGATTTTTTTCCCTTGTGTCAACGTAAATGTTTAAGCAAATGTTCCATACTTTCTTTTCTTCTTATTGATGCAACCATTTATTTTGAGCATTTTAAACTGACAAATACGTACATAGTGCTGAAGTTTTATCTAAAATACCAATTAATGCATATAATTCACCATGCCTGTTCCATTTGACCATACATCAGGATGGCCGTGTCAATGCTCTGTATTCCACACCTTCCATTTACACTGATGCAAAATATGCTGCAAGTGAGCCGTGGCCTCTGAAGACCAATGATTTTTTCCCGTATGTTTCGTTTTATATTCATAATTGGTAGGATTAACTTTTCTTGTTCCTTTCACATGCATATGACTATTTCTTCCTCCAGATATGCAGATAACCCAAATGCATACTGGACAGGTTACTTCACAAGCAGACCTGCCTTAAAACAATATGTCCGCACGATGAGTGGATATTACTTGGTAGTTTTACCTCCCTCTTTCACTATGCTATCCTCCAGATATCCAACATGAATATGATTTACTTCCTTGGTCAGTTGGTAGAGTTCATATGCCTAAAGCTCAATATGTTTTCACTTTTCAGGCAGCTAGGCAGCTGGAATTTTTCAAAGGGAGAAGCAACTCAGGTCTCACAACAGATAGTTTAGCTGATGCTCTAGCTCTTGCTCAGCACCACGATGCTGTTACAGGAACAGAGAAGCAACATGTTGCAAATGATTATGCAAAGAGATTATCAATTGGCTATAAGAAAGTGAGCTTCTCGAGAGGATTGTTATAATTCATATTTGATGTTTTCTTTTGGAATTTGATCGCATCATTTGGTTTGATTCTTTTCCAGACTGAGGAGCTGGTTTCGACTTCTCTCGCTTGCTTGAGTGAGTCAGGCTCAAAATCTCGTTGTTCGTCCCCAATGACGAACTTTGGACAGGTTGGTTTGCAGGGTTTTTTCCTTCTTATGAAAAAATAATGAATATGGAGTGATTTCGCAATTTCCCATGTTAGTTAAAAATGACTTAGTATTTACTATTTACTGTATATCTCCTTTTTTCAGTGTCCTCTCCTAAACATTACATATTGCCCCCCTTCTGAGATTAACTTTTCTCAAGGCAAAAGCTTGGTGAGTTCTGTTCTCAACTCATGCATGGATCTTTTTAAGATGAAATTTGTATAGGTTTTCATTCATCCCCCTACTTTTGTAGAAAATAAACCCATATAACATCGATCATTTTGTTTTCAACATTTCTGTTACAGGTTGTTCTTGTGTACAACTCTCTTGGATGGAAACGAGAGGATGTCCTTCGCATTCCAGTATGCAAATTTTTGTTCCGTGAAAAACAAGATATTTTGTTGGTTTTTGATTGCTCATTCATACATCTGTCCATTTTGTATACGCATAAGATGTGTGTAATGAATGGTGTGGCTACCATCAAACTACTTAACTTTACAATGAAACTAAATGTGCCAATTTATGGAATTAACAGGTTATGAGTGACTCAATTGTTGTTCATGATTCTGAGGGAAGAGAAATTGAATCGCAACTTCTGCCTATAGCTAATGCCTCATTGTACATGCGAGACAAACATGTCAAGGCTTACTTGGGCACATCGCCTTCTGCAAAGCCCAAGTTTTGGCTTGCTTTTCATGCTTCTGTACCACCACTTGGTTTCAATACTTATTTTGTCTCAAGCGGGAAGAAATCAGGTGAATTCATATCTTTCATCTTGATATGCACCAATTTAGAAAGGATTACTCAAAAAGTTTGACAATTGTTCTCATGCAATACATACATTCCAGCATCTGTCTCTTCGACATCCACTCTATACTCTCAGGAAAGTAAAAATCGCAATCTGCAAGTTGGGCAAGGGAATTTGAAACTTCAATATGATGCAACTGGAGCATTATCTCTGTACTCCGATAGCAAGACTCAGGTAATTTGCCAAAGGCCAATATTATTTTCAATCTGGAATGATTTTATTTCTTGCCTTTGCTTTCATCTTAAAGAAATAAAGTTGCATACTCATAAGATTACCCAGGTTATCTTCCCTAGCAGCTCATATGTGCATGCTTGGTATTGGATTTTGAATTGTGCTTTTAGTTTTGCTTGTGATCTAAAATCACTCGTACTCAAACACCATAAACACATTTCAAGGTTGAAGCAAATTTGGAGCAGAAGTACAAGTATTACATAGGACAGGATGGAAACGGAAGTGATCCTCAGGTGCACTATGGATTCTGAAGTAATCTATTTTACCCCAAAGTAGCAATTACTTATACTGGCGTTTGTTTGCTTTTTCCTGGACTGTAGGCTTCTGGAGCATACATATTCGCCCTAATGGTACCGTTCCTATCAAGACTGATGATCAGGTATGAAGAAGGGATCTCTAAAATAACAGATACACTGCAGCATCTGTTAAGAGATTTTAAAAAGATGCATTATCAGTCTTACTTGAATTTATGTTTCCCACTTCAAGGTTCCTCTGACAATTCTGCGTGGGCCCATATTGGATGAAGTGCATCAGCAAATTAATTCATGGATATATCAGGTTATTCATATGAGAATCGCTTGCCTGAATCACCACTCATGTAGATTTTATGTGCTTCCTTTATGTTCCAAATCTTAAGGTTCTCAATGAATTTTAGCCTACATTTCTTTGGCTACAGCAACAGTGAGAATGATCTTTTGTTCGTAACGCTATTCGTTCTCAACTAGCGATACAATTTATACTCATACACTTACTATTAATCACTCAACATCGTTTGCATAATATTTAAGAGTCACCTATGATTAGATCAGAGATACTCATATAGATGGCTTTTGGTGAATTGGCATATGTGAAAGAAATGTGAGATTAATAGTACTAAAAATATGAAGTTTATTCTGTTCTTTCAATCCTTGTCAATCGACTAGTAAATATTTTTTGTATTCGTGATAATTGATATAACTTTTCTTATTGTTGCACAGATCACCAGAGTTTACAAGGGAAAGGACTATGTGGAAACCGAATTCATAGTGAGTGCTCTGTCAATAAGATGCACCTTGCATTGGTTTCTTCTGTGAAAGCTTCACATTTTGCATGATAATTTGTTCCTATCTTATATTTTTCTCTCTTTGCATATTTCTAACATCTTATGAATAATTGTTCTTATGCATAGATTGGACCAATACCAGTGGATGATGGAGATGGAAAAGAACTATCAACTGAAATTTCTACAAACATGGCAACAAACAGAACATTTTATACCGATTCTAGTGGACGTGATTTCATCAAAAGAGTATGATGCACTGGAACTTTACCCCTTTTCCCAGACAAAGCATATTATTGTCCTTCCCATAACTATTGTGAACTTAAAATAGTTCAGAAACAATTGTGTTAGTGATTCCTGTGCTAGTTTTGAGAGGGCGAAGGAACTAAAGAATATCATAAAAGATGAATGCAACAGAAAATACGTGTTGTAATGGTGCACGATTATGTCATACTTATATTAGTATATAAGTTACCTTTTTTTCTTCCAGATACGGGATTATCGCTCGGAATGGAAGATCGAAGTGCACCAACCTATTGCTGGAAA
Organism: Stipa capillata; assembly: GCA_019208055.1. Taxonomy (NCBI): domain Eukaryota; kingdom Viridiplantae; phylum Streptophyta; class Magnoliopsida; order Poales; family Poaceae; genus Stipa; species Stipa capillata. The sequence goes on from JAGXJF010003986.1 coordinate 152,350, forward strand.
CTATTATCCTGTGAGCTTTTGTTTGCTCTATTTATATTTTCAAGAAGGAAGTTTAGTTCATTCTTTTTCTGTCATTGAGCCAATAACTGAAGTCGTCAGGAGTTCAGTTTGCATTTTCCACGCAGTTGATACACTTTTGGCTTGATTCGGTTTTTGGTCATTTTTCTTAAGAGGGTTTTTGGTTTATTTTGAAGTCAATATGTCTTTGATTATTGATTGTACTGGAGGATGGCAACAAACATTTAATGCCAACTAAATCAGCTCTCTGCATCTGGTGGCATAAGAAGTTAACATTTAGCGATCTTTTGGAAATTTTGGTAGGCGAGGGGTTATTGATGATTATAAAAGGCTGATAATTTAACATGTGCACAGCCAGGTTATTTCATAGTTTTCTCAACATTTGAAAAAATTAGGAATTGTGTAGTGTTGAATTGTGGGAGGATCCGCAATTGCAAATTATTCTGTAGTTTCACTTGTAGATTGTGTTGGGGTTGATTTATACACAGATTGATGATCCTGTATCTATTCAGGTTAATCTTGGCATTTATGTGGAAGATGGCAGCATGGAGTTGTCTGTACTTGTAGACAGGTCTGTTGGAGGTTCCAGCATAAAGGACGGACAAATAGAGCTAATGCTGCACAGGTACATCGTCAAGAACAGTTGCACAGTATTTTGTTGCTTCTTTCATACTTTAGTATTTCCCTTTTTCTACCTCTGCTTGGTTAAACCCTTCTTACTCCTTGTGTAGGAGGCTACTCCATGATGATGGCCGTGGTGTTGCTGAAGCATTAATGAAACAGTCTGTTTCGATAATCAATGTGAAGGACTAGTTGTAAGTAGAAGTAAATGTTTTCCTGACCATGTGCTTTGGATAGCTTATCAGCAGCAGAAGAACATATTACATTGTTTCTGAAGAAAATACATTGTTGAAGAGGACAGTTAGATTGATTGCTTGATAAGGACAATAAGCCAATGGCATGAAAGTAATATTGATATTTATAACATATTGGTTTGGTCAACTCATGTCATAGAGGAAGCAATATACTTATCTATAACCAAATCCTATTGGCATATGTGTTGCAGATATACTTGCTGTGGCATTACAGACAAATTTGTTAGATTACATTTGCAAGCATGTTATGATGTGCAGAAATATTATTTAAAGCATCTTATTACGATATTGACAGATTCAAGGAAAACACTATCTCAATATACTTATCTATAACCAAATCCTATTGGCATATGTGTTGCAGATATACTTGCTGTGGCATTACAGACAAATTTGTTAGATTACATTTGCAAGCACGTTATGATGTGCAGAAATATTAAGCATCTTATTACGATATTGACAGATTCAAGGAAAACACTATCTCAAAATTGACCCACAAGGAGAAGGAGCTAGGTGGCGTCGTACATTTGGTCAGGAAGTATACTCCCCTCTTCTTCTTGCTTTCTCAGAGCAGGTACAACATGAAACTTATTGCACTCGTGATTGATCAAGCAGTTATTCTCATATTCCAGAGTAGGTTATTCTCATATTGAACATTCCCCTACTTGTATATTCAGGATGGAGGCAATTGGATGAATTCGCATGTTCCAATATTCTCTGCAATGGATCCCACCTACAGCTTACCTGATAATGTTGCATTGCTTACCCTTGAGGTATGTCCCTCCTATACAAAATGGACCATTGTTGTCATATCTGCTTAAAAGGTAAAGATGTTCCTGAGTCTAGAAAAAGAAGCAAAGATACTTTATTATGCATGTCTATTCACCAATGACTAAAGATTTTCTCACCTTCTCTTCTCTAGCCGAACAGTATAGTACTCACAAGATCATAGTTTATGTGAACCAGAACTTTGCCCAATTTTTTGTTATGGACTAGCCAACAGATTGATATGATACCTCTTTGAGTAGTTTACTCTTTTATATCTTTATTTATTTTTTGCATTGATGCAAGCTAGTTCTTTATCCTTCTTGTTTATATCAGCCAGTTAGTTGCAACAAGTGCATCCATGTGCTCATGTAGGTTTATATCACAGAAAATTGACGAAAATGCTATCTAGATTTATTTCTGCTGGCAATCACTATAACATCTGTGTGTCAAATGCTTGCGTATTGTACAGGAACTTGAAGACGGAAGTGTTCTTCTTCGGTTGGCTCACCTATATGAGGTCTCATACTATGATCCTTTACTTTCTCTTGCTCCAACTAGATCCTATTTTCTTTTGTAAGTCTTGTCCTATGCATATAGGCTGGAGAACATAAGGATCTCTCAGCTCTGGCGAGTGTTGACCTCAAGAGGGTATTCCCAGATAAAAAGGTTATCTTCATTAACCTTGTTTAAATTTACGTTTTTATTTGAATCTTCATGAATATTCTCATTCTCTTTCCAATTCTAATGCTCCAGATTGGGAAGATCATTGAAACAAACCTATCAGCAAACCAAGAACGCACTGCCATGGAGAAGAAGAGGCTGAAATGGAAGGTGGAAGGGCCTTCCCCTGAAGAAAATGTGGTCCGTGGAGGATCTGTGGATCCTTCCAAGCTAGTCGTTGAGCTGGGGCCGATGGAGATCCGCACATTCGTTATCAGCTTCGACCACGGATTCACCAAACATCTGATCTGAGCTTGTGCAAGAGGCAGCATGGCATGATGGCCGATGTTGTAATGTTCTTATTTTGACTCCAATGTTGTAGTGGTAAGCCTGACTCTTGTGATTAGCAATAAGAAAGATTGCGGCCCTGGTGGCCTCGAGCAATAAGCATCATCAGCTTCTGCTAGTGGAGAGTGCATGTATGAGTTGCTTGTGAGGTTGTGGATGGCAGGTGGCACCCACCTACCAGATCTCGAGATAGTTAATCAAGCTGAGCTCGAGCGGTTGTGCACCGAAGGAGCAGAATTTGGTCAGATACGGCCATGCCGGTCGGTTTCTACGAGTGGCTTGGTTTACTTGGTTTGGTTCATTCATGCTTGACCAAGATTAATAAAATTCAGTCCGAGAAAGAACTATCCTTCACCAAAACGATTTGTTTTTCTGATGAACACAAAAAAAATTTAAACTTTGATCAAATAAACATAGAGTATCATTCCGTGTGTAAAGACTCACCTTTGTAAACACATGGAAATGAGATCCTTGCTCATCTTGCAAATTTGACCTAAAATTAACTTAAATAAAAGTTGTAAAACCAAAATCATCAAATTTTTGTTCTGATAATTTTTATAAGTTCTAAACATCCTAAAGAAACCCTCTAAATTTTTTAAGTAATTTAGAACTAATTTGTATATTTAAATAAAATAATTTTCAAACTACTTCTAAATAGGTAGAATTGTAATATCTTAATTGAGTGAATTTTTCCTTATTTAAAATTTATGAGATTTATATATGTGGCTTATTTATCTTATTGAATAAAAAAATTATTTTTTTTGAAACCATTTTTACCGTTCAAACCTAAATTTGAGAAAATTTTCCTTTGTATTTAAATAACATTAAAAAAGAACTTAGTTTAATCAAAAAATTCATAAAGGTTATAAATACTCTAGATACCATCTGTGAATTTTCTAGATTTAAAAAGTTAGGTTTGAACCCTCTGCTAATTCAAAACCTAAAACATAATAAAAATAAAAAGAAAAAGAAAAGAGGAAACCTTACCTCTTGGGCTAGCGTCCGACACAACTCCTCCCACTTGCTGGGCCAGGCCCAGCTTCACCTCCACCTTGCCCGCGCCCCAACTGTGGACGCCTTCACCACGGGAAGGGGCCCCCAAACCAAAACCACCTCCTCCCGCTGGCTGCTAGGGCCAGCGCGGCAGGCGTCATCTTCACGGGCCTCACCACATGCTAGGCAGCTTCTGAGCAGGGAGACGAGCATGGCTGATGGCCAACTGCCCTGTTGCACGCGTCGTTGCCCACCACTGGCCGCCTTGTGTCTCCGCCTTCGTCTAATTATTTACTTGAATTGTAAGTGATCTTAAAACTGTATGGCACGCTGAATATCAATACTGAACTAGAGTCACACGATCGATTTCAGAAACATGGCAACGAAACTGAACCTACACACTTAAATTACAGCAAAGTTTTATTGTTACCTATACTCATAAATCACTTTTCTTTTGAACTAACTCATAATTCACTTAGTAAACAGTAACGCTCCAGCCAAAATGAGTTTCGCTGGTTGTTGTAGTTGTATCGGTCAACTTCCTAGTGATTCTGAACGGCTCAATAATAACGTTCTTTTAATTATATCATTATAACATCTTTGTAGGTAATGCTGGTTTCCTTCTTTCTATACAAAAATACCACCTGGTGCTAGTGCCGAGTCGGTCAAGGTTTTTTTTTAATTAAAACATCGTAAAATTAAATAATCAGAAAATCTAACTGGGGCACGTGCCCCCAGTTAGTCTTGCCGTGTGATGCTGAATTTAAATACTACCATATGTATTTTTCTAAATCACTATGTGTACTCCAATAATTGACGTGAAATTGCTACGTGTACACCAATAGTTTACCAAAGATTGCTAATTCATATGCAAGTTTGTCCAAAATAATGACATCAGCAAGATTCTTTCAAAATCAAAACTTGTAAATGCAATAATGCTTAAACCATTAATCTTATTTGTGATTCATTTTCACTGTTGGGTTCGTCTCGATGAGGGCTTCAAAACTAGATCCTATTTCAATATGTTTCGATGAAATAATTTTTGTTGTCACCAGTTGCCAAATTACAGTATGTTGGCTACCAAGTTAAAAATAAATATGTAACAATGTATTAGTGAATGGTTACCACATAATAGTTGAACTAATTGGGGCATTTTCGCACAATTATGTTAGTTTAAAAAGAAATATATCAACTATTATCAAGTAGCAATTGGTATTATCAGACCACTAGAGTATTATAATGTAGTTTTAAAAGTATTGGAGAGATGTTCAATAATCTGGTAACACAAAACTATAATATGGTAACTTACCGCTGTCAATATGATAACTCGTTCATTATAACATGGTAACTATTAGCCAAAAAAAATATCATCCAAACATATCAACATGTGATTTAGTTTTCAAGCTCTCGTTACGACTAACCCAATGTTAAAAGCAGATTGTCAACCGGACTAATGGTTTAAGAGATAAAATATTTTGAATTTTGTATTTAAGAGAATCTTAGATGATATTAGCCTTTTTATACTATAGTGCATGGTATGCAAACTAAGTCCTATTTTCTTTATGCTGGTTCAGGATGAATTTTTTGGACACTCCAACATGTACGAGATGATACTATTTCATGTATTTTTACCGAGTTGCGAGAGCACTATGTTTCCATTTTTTGTCTGTCAGAACTCATTGGTTAAGCATAACAAAGGCACGTCGCCGTGTAGTTCTGTCCATAAATAATTACACCAAATATACGTATAATTGTGCAATTCATCACATTTTAACACAGCAATAACTTCAGAAACCAACTGAAGCGACTAAATGTATTCACGGTAAAAGACATAAATTACAGAACTTCTAGGCCATCTACCAAATAGTAGTCTTAAGGCTCCACGCCTCCACCTGCCTAAATAAGTCATGTTGGCCGGAATTTGACAATGGTTGTGTTTCACTCTACGTCGTTAGACATTGCAAATTTGCATGTGGAACACCCACAGAATTAATATGTGATGATCAGAAGCAGTGTCAATATATATACAGAGATGCTATTCTTTTATGGTATTCTCTATGAACAAAATTTATTACACGAACTCTACTCATCTACTGATCATCGATTACATATGAGCTCTCCATCTTCTTCTCTAGTGACAATGGGGCAGAGAAATTTAACGGTGAGAACATATCGTCATAATTGGACTTGGGAGCAGGCTTGAACTCATAAGGGCCAGCCTTGGTTCCCCAAACCTGAGAATAAGTGGGTGAATTGTCAAAATAATACTCTTTTCAGAAGCATAGCAACTGATAGAACCATCGTAGGAAAAATACTTGATTTCCTTCGTCATCAAAACCCTTGTCCCAAATGTGTATTTCACCATTCTTGTGAATGGACAGATCGGATGTACAATATGCTGCACCGCTCTGTTAAAATATTGATCTTGAGATGGGAACAATAGCAAAACATTGTAAACAAGGATAACCCCTAGGTGGGGTTTGATATTGATTTAAGACAAGCGACTTCAAATTATTCTTGGTCAGAGAAAGAAGAACAAAAATATTGATAGAGAAAAGAGAATAAGTAGCTCACCCAACTATTGGGAAAACCTCCAGGTGGAGTTGATCCTTCATATAAGCAGCGTTTTCCACGCTCACATCGCGACAAGTGTATGGTGGTCAGATGCTCTGCGATATCCTGAACACCAAATATATACTTGAGTGTTAGGATAGTTGTATATGCCACAAGCTGGGATGTGTTAGTGTAAACCACTTTCGTGGGTAGGTGAGTGAAAATTTTGCCTATTGTGTTTCTTCTACCAGACTACCACAAATAGAGGTAGGAGTTGAAGCTTTATAGGATGATAGGTCAGTTTACTGCCATACTTTAAAAGATTTCACACACATTGCCGAGGTGTTTCAAACTATATAGTATCTATGCACATGACTACACTAGCACTGTAAATTTGTAGTCCACAAAACTCAAACATTTACATGGCAAAACTTTAAAAGAAATGTTTGGTCACTATCAACAACAGGAAAAAGAAAACTCAAGTTCTGAACACAATTATTATCTAAAAAAAGTTCTGAACACAATTCAGATATTGATATTAGCTGCCATAAAAATGCTTCAAGAATGAACATTTTACATTAGCAGCATTCTATTATAGCCCACTGCAGCTACACTGAGCTATTAAGACTCCATTCTGGTAGCAAGAGTTACCACCCTATCACCCAACTGAAGGTCCTATCTAGTTAACATTACAGTGTGATCAAAACCAGCATCTAGAACCCAATGAATTTGTAGAGAGGAATGTATTATATGAGGCCAATTTGTAGCAGACTGTACTATACAAAGCTAGCTAACTACCTGTCAACACCTGATTTCATGTGGAGTACAAATGTAGTACATAGCTTCAAAATGCATCATATGATTATGATTTAGGACACTTAACAAGAGAGACAGCCTCAACAAGAGAGACAGCCTCTATCCATTGAGATACCAAGTGCTGGTCCTAGCAATGCACTAAGGGCCTGTTTGGTTGGGCTGTGGCTGTTGACAAAGCTGCTGTTGACTGACTGTCTGGAAAAGCTGCTGTAGCTGTGGGAAAGTGAGCATATGGCTTTTGGTTTATCCAAATCATCTATAGCATTTTGGAAAATGAGCACAGAAGCTTCAACACATTGCAAAAAGCTGGCAGAAGGCAGCTTTTTCAAACAGCTGAAATTTGCACTGCAAAGCTCACAGCTACTATTGGCAAAAGCTGCTGAAAAGCTGGCCGTTTGGTTGGGCTGCAGCTTTTTCCAGTGAAAAGCTGCTGAAAAGCCCAACCAAACACCCCCTAAGTGAAGCCCACAATGACCTAAATTATGTCAGCAGTGTCACTGATAAAAGTATTACATTCCATGATATTAAAATGATTAAAAGGCTGGACATGAAATGATAATTGATAAGATCAAACATATGATGAGCCGGCACTGTAACATATATATCACAACTACAGCCCATTCAACCCCCCCGTATCATCTTTGGTACTAAATTATTGGGACTTCAACCAATGTTCATCTCGCTACATTTCCCTTTCAAAATACCATCACCAAGATATAGCATAGTATGTTTTAGTCATGGTAGATTGCATGCATTTGGTAGACCATTGTTCAATCAGTAATCACCTAAGCAACTACAGCCCATTCAAAATTAGATTCGAACCTGAACGCCACTTCTCATTCCTATGGAATATTTTGCTTGAGCTAGACAGTGGAGCAACCTACATGACTCTGTGATGCTACAAATTAGGTAGACGAACAGAAATTGGAAGAGGATCCCGCACTCCCAACCTGGGAAACGTAGCTGACAGTCCATGAGATCTGAAGGTCAGATCAATAGAGGCAAAAGCAGTTCCAAGGATGCCAATGAGTTAAAAGATGTTACATAGAAAAATGAGTATAAATTATTCTAATATTTGGACCTTACAAACACCAAGCTGATTAACTGGTGATGTCACTACGCTAGAACCTGTCATGACGAAAAGTATCACATGGATTCATGGGTAAATGAAATAAAATATCACACCACAATTGTAAAAGTAAACGGAAAAATCCCTCAAGTATGAGTTCTAAAAAGTATGATTTTGATTGGAGACAAGACATACCGCAATTACTTCTTCTGGCTGTGGCCTCTGATCCTTTGGACGGTCACAAAAATTCCTGTACTCTTCAACATCTCTAATCGCATATGAACTCAACTGTCCATTGGAAATAATTCAAAATGTTGTCTAATCTTATCAAGGGTTGTTTTAAGTTACAATATTTTTCAATCAGGCTTGCTCAGAGCAGAAACATGGTTAAATTAAAGGCCCATTGTTTCAAACCATTATAGTGCTTTTGTTAATGCCAAATGTTAAAATTCACTGGGCTAAATATCAACCTATCTTCATGTTAAGGTTGTTCAATGGCCAAAAGCAAGTAATGGTCGGTTACACTCAAAATATGAAGTAGCAAATTTCCGAGATTATAACCAGATCATTTTATGCATTATCCACTTAAGAAATGTTGCATGGAGACGACAGGTAAACGTACTTACTTATATTTTGAACATTGTAACTCAAAAGGCAAATGAGCTCATCTCATGTCAAATGTGGATATTTGTGAATAAAATGCCTCTTCTATAGTTAAATATGAGATTCCATTTGCTCAGATGATCTCATCCTGACAATACCACAGCTTAAAGTTAAAATTGGGGGATGATGAATTGAATGCGTCTAGAAACTTTATAAAATATTGGTATGCTTGTATTTATTCATTTAGTATTTTGGTTTCACCACAACAGTGAAAATGGATCTCACATGAAGACACGGGAAAAGATTCGGTAAGAACTGAATTGCAAACAACTATATAAATTTAAGCTCACCTCAACTTCACATTTCATCTCCTTCGGACATGGCTTTACCATGTAGAATCTCTGCAGGGACCACGAGCTTATAAGTCTTTGCACATATATTTAAAGAACATAAGAGACCAGAAACATAGAAAGAACAAACTAATGAGCTGAAAACAAATTTCACTGTTAAATCATCCAAATAACATGCTACAAATGGGTATATGAATTTCTACCGTATGTCAATAAACAGCCTTGTTCGAAATATATTATTCAGTTGAGTTACATCTTATTATGTCAAATGAGTTAAACATCTTAGTTTTATCCTGTTAGCAAAGTAATGCAACACTTTTTGCACTATCTCCAAACTAACAATATAAAATGCCAGACAAAAGCAATGCAGACATACCAAGAAGGAAGTATGCAAAATGGCTTTACAAATTGTTAACCTGGTTATAGCTACCATAAAGATAGGGATGAACAGAGACATGAAATGGACACCATTTATATGGGTGAATTGAATGTCCACGAAAAGAGTGGAATGAGGAAAAAGAGTTCAATTGATCACAGAGGATCAGTTAGTATAAGCTTACTAATTATATGTGTTTACATATGATAAATTCTTGCAGAGGGACAAGCCAAGGCTTCTATATAGCCAATTAGGACATATATATCCAATGAATCAAAAAATCTGAGACTTATAAGAGTGAGCTCTACTGTTTAGAAGTTACCATACTTGTCGGAAAGGTTTTTCAGGAGTTCTCCAAAATGCCTGCACAGCAAAAGTATGACATTGAAGTTCCTGAAAGGGCGCTATGAAATTGAAGGATTTGAGAAAAAAAATGATGGCCATACCTGCTCAAAGTAAAGCACTCCGGAACCATCCACCATCTCGGTTGCAGGGCATGTCAGCATTCTAAAAGAAAAGGAAGATCAGGTTATAACACAAGATGTTTAGATGACATAAGGCACATTAGCAATAGTTAACACTGTATTCCATAACTGAAAGCCAAAAATGATGAATTTGAAAGGATTCCATAATGAAAGCAAACACGCATGATTCTGCGTGTGTAAATGGAAGTTTCCGCATCATAAGAGCACAAAATTTACATCACTTCTACCATGTTATATTCAATCAGTTACAATATTTATTTTTATTTCTAAAATGGTATCTTGGAATCACATAAAAGAAACTGTATTTTCATACAAGACAGCCTAATGGCCTGATATCCTCCTATGGTTTGGCAAACTGGTGGCTTGGAGCGCGTGAATTAGGAATCAGTTTTGAGAAAAAAATTATGAGAGTGGATTTTGTACATGTACATGTGGGTACATGAGTTAAGGATTTAGGTCAATTCTCATATTTATGCATCTCAAAAAATTCTCCAAAAATTCATAGATGTTCATCATGTTATAATGTACAAACTCACAAAATTTCATGCAAAAATATAATCAAGAGTGCCCTACACAAAAAAGACAAAAAATTCAACTTATTTTTAAAACAACGTAGTAACAATTTTTTGTCTTTTTTGTGTAGGGCACTCTTGATTATATTTTTGCATGAAATTTTGTGGGTTTGTACAATATAATATGATGAACATCTATGAATTTTTGGAGAATTTTTTGAGATGCATAAATATGAGAATTGAACTAAATTCTTAACTCATGTACCCACATGTACATGTACATTTGCTTTTCTCAAAAATTATTGAGAATTTTAGGAAAACAGTCTGAAACATGTTATTCTGTCAAGATGAGTTTATACAATATATAGTTTGGATTGTGTACAATAGTAGTTCTTTTAGGGTTTTGATCACATGGTGTTTGGCTAAGATCACAACAAAACACATTTATAATTAGTATTACAACCATGGGACAGTGTTGGACTCATGTTCTCAGTCAAGACAATGACCACGATGCTATAACATTGGTAACCGGCAGCTACAACTGCATGTTCGAGAGAAGATTCAGCATGGTGCTTTAATTGTAATTATTTATTTGATTATTTCTGTGACAGCAGCCAGAAACAGAAAGTACAACAGTTAAATCATTTGCAGAAGTTAGCCACTAATCTACCATATATCACTAAGTTTGTACTACCAGATGATCACAATGCACATTTATATTCAGAATCCAGCAAATAAATAATCAAATAAAAATACTCTGCCGTGCTCACACTAATTATGCTATCAAAGCATTACTATTTCTGAATTCAATTCCCCAATCATTACCACTACCCAACAACATGTAAAAATTCAGGCAGCTGTCACCACCAAAGCTAATAATTTAAAAATCTAAAATAATCCTCGGCACCAGGCATGTATGCACATTAACAGTGTGAATTGCACCAATGCAACAGGAAAGAACCACTTCCTATGCATATTCTAACGATTAGGGAAGCACAATTTTACCAAATTCCTAACAAAGTAACAGGTAAAAACCCAGGAACAGCATAAGCTGCTGTCATTTCACCCATCCACAACTACTCAAAAGAAGCCCCCTTCTTGCAATTTGCAAACACCAGAACAACCCTAATCAAATGGATAGTGCAAGCGCGAATGTGCATAAAAGAATGCTTACGAAAGGCATCATTCTCACCTCAAGTTGAAGTAGTTTCCAGGATCCTTCCTCGCCTGCTCCCTCGAGAACTGCACAGCGAACCAATCAAATGCCAACACACACTAACAAACGCATCAAGGCACGGATTTTTTCTTTCCCTTCGTTTAAAGTTGCGAAACTTTTCTGAGGAATTCTCAGTGGCAGCCACTCTACACGATCCGGAGGGTAAAATAATTTATAAGGGGATGTGTACTCACTTTCTCGCCGGAGAGGGCGTCGGCGACGGCGCGGGCGTGGTCCCACCGAGTGGTGGAGCGGCGCAGCCGCCGGATCAGCAGGACGCCCCCGAAGACGACGAGCGCCTTAAGCACCGCGCCTCGGACTATCCCGCCGACTCCTCCGCCGGTTCTGCCGGGGGTGTCCTCGCCGGAGCCCATGGGGTGTTCCACGGCGAACTCGCGAGGGCCGAGAGGGGTGGGGAGGAGCGAGAGAGAGAAATCACATGTTTGTGGGGGTAAGATGAGAAAAGTGTGTCTGTGGACTGCAGTACGGCGTCCATCCACTCGTGGTTTTTGCATTCGGGCTTTTTGTCTGATTTTGAGCCATTATTCATTGGATTTGCACTGAAATCCACAATACAACCTCCACTGCCGGGTCCGGCTCCAAATCCAACACCGGAGCCGGAGTAGGTCTCCGACTCCGCTACTTTGTGGTGTGTGATCCCGAACATTTCGTTGATATTTGTGTTCGTCTTAAACTCTGCTTCACGTGTCATCAGTCAGGCCACCATGTTGATAAGTGTCCTGAGTGGGTCAGCCATAGAGCAGGGAGCCGGGCCGTGCTTTTTCGGGCCAGCCCGAGACCCGGCCGGCCCGGCACGGCCCACGGCACGGCACGGCACGGACCACAACGGGCCGGGCCGGCACGGCCTGAACAGCCAGGCCGTGTCGGGCCTCATTTCTTGGCCCATCGGGCGGCACGGCCCGGCACGGCCACCTCCTCCTCCTACACCCGCGCGCCTCCTCCTCCTCCTACACCTCCTCCCGCGCCGCCGTCCCCTCGCCGCCCCCTCTCGGCCTCTCCTGCGCCTCGTCCTCCCCCACCCGCGCCGCGCCTCGTCCTCCCCCACCCGCGCCGCGCCTCGTCCTCCTCCACCCGCGCCGCCGCCCCCCCTCGCCGCCTCCCTCCTCCTCCTCCTCCTCCACGCGCGCTGCCGCCCCCTCGCCGCTGCCCTCGTCCTCATCCCGCCCCCTCGCGCCGCCGCCCCTCGCCGCCGCGCCCTCGCGACCTCACGCCGCTGCTCTCCTCCCCATCCCGCCCCCTCGCGCCCTCACGCCGCCTCCTCGCCGCCGCCCCCTCGCTGCCTCCTCGCCCGGCTCCCCCTCCGCCGTGCCCCCGCTACTACCGCCTCCCCTGGCCTGGGCCGTGCCCGTGCCGGCACGACCCGATGGCCGCCCGGCGTGCCGCGGGGCCGGGGTTCGGCGCCTCCGTCCGGCGGCCGGCACAGCACGGCACGGCACGGCAGCGCTGCCGGGCTCGGCCAGGCACGGCCCGACTCGGCCCGAGGTCCGACGGGTCCGTGCCGTGCCGGCCCGGCCCGGCCCAAGTCTCAGGTCTAGTCAGGCAGCATCTCATCTCTTCATATTTTGGCAGTGCAGTTTCTGGTCTTTTTTTTACCACATAGATGTCCCAGCTGAACTTGAAACCTGTTGGATAAATTTCAGAAACGGTGGGGTTGTTACCACTTGAACAACACTTGACTGCTGCTTTTTGTAAACAACAACAATGGCCCGGGCAAATCAAACAGCTTAACGATAAGGAGTTTTTGGTAAGGTTTCCTCCCTGGAAGGAAGTGACTGAACTTATTGATTTACCTGCGTTTGCCTTGGTGACTTGGTAGATTGGCGTTGGGAACTGACTGAGCATGGCACAGAGTTCCTAACCAAGTTTCCTTCTCATATTGGGCTTGTCAGGCTAACCGTATCGGTGAATTTCGAGTTAAGCCGAAAGGGGCTAACAATGCCACTATTGTTGTCGATGAATGGGTCCAAAAACTTGAACCAAAATTTTATCTTAAAAAGGTATGGGTGCATGTTTATGACGTGCCATATGTGATTCGTGATTTCTTGAGCTTGTTTGTTGTCGGCTCAATTGGGCAAACAACCAAAGTTGACATGGTCACTATTTGTAAGGAGGAGGTGGTGCGTTTACAAGTTGTCGTGGTTGATCCCAAAGGCATTCCACCAAATCTGAAACTGCTGTTGGACATGCACTTATTCTTTGTTTTCAAAGTCGAGAGTGATGAGCATATCATCGAACAAATTGATGATGATGATAATAATCCGGATAAAGATGGTGATGCTCATATGGGTGATGGAGATCAAAAATATCCTAAAAATTATGAGAAGGAACATGATTTCTCTGATAATGGTGACTCCAACAATGTGGATCAGGACAAATACATTTCTGCAGGTCAAGGCGTCATAGACTCGGCTGCTTTAGGAGCTCAAGCCATGGTTGACTCAGCCATGGAGCTTGAATCGCTAGCTGTGGAGATGGAGCCAGGGGAGCAAGCTTTGCTAGGGCAGCCGTTGCCCAGTTTGGCTCCTAGGGAGCCCATCTCTGCCTAGGCTGGAACCGTTGGTATCAGCATGCCGTTGGAGGTAATAGCGGCCAACTCTGCTCCCTAGCCAAAGGCTACTCCCAGTGGCACCCCCTGCTGTGGACATGAGGAGGAGTGGACGGATCAGCACACAGCCTGACTCCGACTTGGATAGCTTGGAAAGGGCACAACTCCGAGCAAAGATCAAAAACTTGGAGAAGGTGGCTCATGGTGTTCTTGTGTGGATTCTTTCTTCGTACTTAGACACCATTGCAGTATGTTGCGGGTGTTTCGCGGTAATACTCATTTTTATGTAGGATTAGGGGCGCAAGAGGATGATCCAAGGGTGGTTCACACAAGTATTTTACCCAGATTCAGGCCCTCTATGGAAGAGGTAATACCCTACTCCTACCGAATATCTTCCTGGTCTTGTGTGAGGAGGATTACAGAAATGGTGGTTGTTGTTCTTGTTCAGAGGAAGAAGAAGCTAAAAAAACTCTGTCTCTCTTCTTTTTTCTGTCTCCCTCGCGTGGGAGCCCTAGCCTTGCCTTGGCAAGGCTAGGCTTTACAAGTGCCGACTCGGCCAGTCGGCTGGGTCGTGGTTATGGCTCACTTAATGTGCGCCATAACTCTACTTATTGCGCCCGGGTAACGTCTGCTTTGATGTCGTCGTAACGCCTGGTCTTGATGGCACCCGGACGTTACATCCGAGTGGGCTGCGCGAGGCTGCTCCGCCGAATGGGCCTCCTGCAGTGGATTTGGGCCACCCTAGGCTTATTGGGCCGACTCCTTGTCTTGGGCCTATCCCTTGGGGATCCCGCTGTCACAGTAGGTGGAGCATAGACAATCCATGGTGGATGGGGGTAATGCTCTGAGATCAATGGTGCTCTAGCTCTTTTCGTCTAGTGCGTGAAGGCAATGGCCACAACTTGATGATGGAAGCACACCCTAGTTGTTGTTTCTTTGCTTTTGGATGTTTTGAACTTGGTTGTATGACGGTTTGTTAAACTTTTATTGGTTGTGTTGGTTGAACATTGTAATAATCAACTATGGGTTCTGTGCATTCTCGAATGCAGAGGCCGGGAGTAATGGAATCTTCCATTATCTTAAAAAAACTATGAAGATCACTAAGTGGGAAGGGGATGTAAATCCATTTCATGAGTTGCATGAAGTTTAGGTTCAAGTAGAAGGATTATCATCTAAATGGTATGCATGGTTTGTTTTTGCTCAATTGGCATCCTGTTTTGGGCTATTGATCGATGTTTATGGAATGGTCTCTATAGGAGCTTTTATTTGCAAATTGCTTGTAGGGATCCTAGTAAATTACCTACTGAAAGGGTGGTGGACATGAATAAAAAGCTATATGTCCTAACAATCCATGTGGAAGATGTTGAACAGATGGGTGCTCTTGATCCTGATGAAATAAGTGATGATGATGATGAGAATTATGATGGATTAGATGATGAGGAAGGTCCCCCATATGACCTTGTACCTGATTTAATGGATACTGATAAAGCAAAGACACCTGCCACCTCCAATTACACATCCCTCAATCTTGGTCCTTTGTCTGCTACTAAAGGGGATTCTGCTAAAGGTGGTACCACTGCTACCTTTGCTCAGATATCTGCTTCTATACCAGTTAGCAAATGGGAGATTTGTCACATAATAAGACTCCATTATATCCTTTGCACAAAGCCCACATCTGGTCTGAACTTACTGGATTCGGAGATAACAATATTGAATACTGGTGTCCTGAGACTGGGCCTCTTTCTTCATATACTCTTGCTCAGACAACACCTTTTGATGAAGATCCATATATCCAGTCCATAGACATTAGTAAGCTATCCTCACCCCTGAGGGTGGATACAGTGAACCAAGCCTACTGTACTCAACTTCTTAGAGATCTGGATCCCCAGGAATCTAAATCTGACTCTAAACAAGACTCTGAATCTGCTATTATAGACTTTGGTGTCGTATCCTTAATGATTTTGGCTCTGTTAAGCACAGTTATTTCCTTTGCTTAATGACTTCTCAACTCCCTCTCACAAGCAAGCTCAAGTTGATTTAATCAGATGCCAAAGACTGTGGTTCAGAAAAGTTGGGGGCCAACTTTAGCAATTAAACAATGCTCCATGACAAAGGTGAAAGTGCATCTAGTGCCCCCTAGTGGGTTTTGATGATTAATGATAAACGATTAAGGGACTAATGGTTTACTGAGTGTATTCAGGTGTATAGTCCCCAAGTAATTGGTTTAACCAGCGGATGTCGACCCCTAAAAAGTTAAAGGTGAAGGAAGGTTTGGATCTAGAAGATTAGTGGTGATTTTCTAGTCTTTAATATAATCAAAAGATCATTTGAGTCTATAGGACAAGCCGCCTATTAAGAGGGGTGAGATATCTAAGTTACAGGAAGAATTTTCATGTGTGCTCAATCAAATCTCAGAAGACTTCTTTGAAATCTCTTTCTGAGTCACAGACAGTAATTCTCGGTAATACCGGTTTGAAGAGCTTCAATTGCGGCATGACCGGTCTTCAACCCGGTGCTGCCGAGAATGGCCTCTGTGTCGGAGAGTTGGGAAACCCTGCCGCTTAGGGTTTGCCCTAGTTTCATATTTCGGAAACCGGTATTTCCGTTCTTGAAGACCGGTGCTTCCGAGATATGCTTCTGTTGTCTCAGACCAAGTCCCATGTGTTTTGTCTTCGGTTCTACCGAGTTCGTTTCTGGTTGTACCGAGAATCTATTCTGGATTTGGGTCTCATGCCGTCGTAGACTAAGTCCCATTCTCGATGTCTTCAGTTTCACCGGTTTCATTTCCGGATGTACCTAGAATCCTTTCTAGAGTTAGGTCTTATGTTATCTCAGACTAAGTCCCATTCTTGATGTCCTCGGTTCTACCGGTTTCGTTTCCGGTTACACCGAGAATCTCTTCTGGACTTATGTCTTCTGTTGCCCTAGACTAAGTCCCATGTGTGTTCTCTTCGGTTCTACCGGTTCTGTTTCTGGTGGTACCGAGAATCTCTTCTGAACTTAAATCTATTTGAGAAGCTGTGTTATCGAGTTGGTTTCCGATTTGACCGAGTTTCTTCTCTGTGGGAGAAGAACGTGTCAATACTTCAAATCTCGGTTTAACCGTTCTTCAAAGTTGGCACTACCGGGAATCGTTTCTGGAAGTTACTCTAAGGAGTTCAATCTTCAATCCCGGTGTGACCGTGTTCCTTTCAGAACTACCGACTTTGTTGAAGACTTTCGCTATGCATCTGAGTTCCGTAGATCTGACCGTTGGTTTGAAACTCAGTGCTTCCGGTTTTGAATTCCGGTTGCTCCGAAGAAGAATCTTTGTGCCCAACGACTCTTTTCTGAGCAGTGCCTATATATGATCCCTGACCCCCTGCGGGCTCCGCAGGACACTCAGCGCTAAAAGACATTCTCTCACATCTGTGTTCCCCTTTCCTCTTGACTCCATTGAGATCTACTTTGAGAGAGGAAAGCCTTGAGAGATTTGAGACTTGATTGAGCATTCAAGCAAGAGCTTCTTCGAGCCTAGAGTTCAAACTTGTTACTCTTGGAGATTTGGCATCTCCTAGCCGGTTAGGCGTCGTTGAAGAGCTCCAATTTATGGATTCGCCTCCAACAGTTTCTGAAAGTTCGGGGATCACCTCAAGATCCACCACGAGTGATTGAGCAAGCCCTAAGGTGAAGACTGTGTGTCTTCAGAGCTAATGCTCAGCCTCTCCAAACGAAGACGTAGAGTTGTTGCCAACAATTTGAACTTGGATTAAATCTTGTGTCTTCTCCCTAGCTCTTTACTTGCTTGTTATTCTTCAATTGAGCTAGATCTAGTTTGCCATTTGTTGCTTCATCCCTAATCTGCTTCACTCTTGTATGCTAAACAACTAATTTGAGTAAAATTTGATAATCTCCTATTCACCCCCCTCTAGTCGATAGACCTCGATCTTTCAATTGGTATCAGAGCAAGGTCTCCTCTTTGCTACTGATTTGGTTTAACCACCAACGGAGAAAGGTATGTTGACTTCCAGGAATTATAGGAGTTCTTCACATAGACCTATCTTCGATGGTACTAACTATGCAGGATGGAAGCACAAGATGAGGATGTATCTTGAAGCAATTGACTTCGAGACCTGGAGAGTCATTGAACAAGGAGTAGTTATCCTCAATGAAGATGAGCTGACTGAGAATGACAAGAAGAACAAGCAGCTGAATGCTCAAGCTTATGACATCCTCTTCGGTGTGCTCAACGATGATAAGTTTCGAAGAATCAGCACACTAAGAAGCGCGAAGAAGATCTGGGACACGCTTGAAGAAGTATATGAAGGAACTGAGTCAGTCAAGGACTCTAGAACCGACGTTCTTCGAAATCAATTCAACCGGTTCAGGGGCTCAGATCAAGAATCAGTCCGAAGCATCTACTCAAGACTAACAATCATCACAAATGAGCTTCGAGGACTTGGTGCCATAGATATCACCGACACTGTCATCTTCAAGAAGCTTCTTATGTCTCTTGATGAGAAATATGACACTCTGTGCATCCTCATTCAAGAAAGAGCTGACTTCAAATCATTGACCCCATCTCAAGCTCTTGGAAGACTCAATGCTCATGAGATGATCATTGAAGAGAAGAAAGAGCTACACTCTACAAGATCAGGCCCTCAAAGAAGCATTGCTTTGAAGGCCAAGAAGGCAGATTCCTCATCCGATGAAGAACTAGAAGAATCCAGTGATGAAGCTGATGTCAGGGACTCTTTTGGGAAGGACTTGACCCTTTTGGTCAGAAGATTCAACAAGTTCCAAAAGGGTGAAAGATTCAAGAAATATGACTTGAGAAGAAAAGGAAGTTCCTCCTCAAGAGACCCCAAGAAGAGAAATTGCTATAAGTGTGGGGAGCCCGGCCACTTCATTGCCAATTGCCCTCTCCACAAGAAGGACAAGAGAAAAGAGAAAGGTCACAAAGGAGACAAGGATGAAAAGAAGGAGAAGTCTTACAAGAAGGAGCATCACTCCAAGGCCAACCACTACAAGAAGAACAAGTACAAGGCGAAAGCATACCTTGGCAAGGAGTGGGATTCAAACGCCAGTGATTCTTCAAGCTCCGAAGCTTCTTCCTCGAACTCTGAAACAGGAATGGCGGGACTCGCATGGTCTACACCGACAAAGGCACGGTCAATCTTCGACATGCCAAGCGACAACAAGTCTCCCACATGCCTTATGGCTAAAGGGTCCAAGGTAACTTCAAAATCTCCTAACTATGATGATAGTGATGATGACCTTATGAGTGATAAGCTAGAAAATATAAAACCTACCTATAGAACTCTTGCTAAAACTCTTATGAAACAAGAAATCATCCTTGAAGATCAAGAAAGTTTTCTTGTTGATGAGATGGAGAAAAACAAGGAATTGACTCGTGAGTTGAATAAACTCAAGTCAAAACACTTTGATCTTGCTAAGGCTCATGAATCATTAGTTGAGAATCATGAGAAGCTTGGTGTTGAGTTCTTCAACAAAAAGCAAGATCTTGAATCTCTAAAAGTGGCTCATGATGAATTTAGATTTGAAAACGATTCTCTTATCGCCAAACAACTTAGTGAGAATCAAGAAGATTTTAATCCTCCATGCTTAAAATGTATTGCATCATCTAATGCCATGCCTCCATCTACATCATCTAGCAATATGCATTCAAATGCTTCATCTTCAAATGCTATTATAGTCTCTTGTTCTCCTAACACTCCATCTATGGAGACCATAACAATTATGAATGAGAATGCTAGGATGAAGAACCTCCTCGAATTTGGTTTCTTCAAATGTTGCAAAGGAAGCGAATCTCTGAGAGAGCTTCTTAGCAAGCAATCAATGAATTCGAAGAAAGAAGGGTTAGGCTTCATCCCAAGCTACAACTCCGATGGAACCAAGTGGAAACCCGAGCAATATCCCAAGACCAAGTGGATCCTTGGAAGAGGGAAGAATATCGAACTTACTCACTACAATGGCTATGCTCGTAAAGATTATGCATCCATGCATGCTAACTATGATGCCAACTATAGATTAGCTAAAATCCAAAAGGGTAAAGTATATGCCAAATACGTTGGGCACAAGAGTAGAGATGTGGCTTCTTGCAAAACTATTTGGGTACGCAAAGACCACATCGCTAGCCTTAGACCCAATGTATTTGATACATCTAACAGTGTCTCAGCCGCTAACAAATATGGACCCAAAAAGATATGGGTATCTAAAAGAAACTGAATTGTTTTGTAGAGCTACGCCTCCGGAGGACGAAAATGGGTGCTTGATAGTGGATACACCGATCACGTGACCGGAGACGAAAGCATGTTTGATGAATTCACGCCAAATGTTTCACCTACTCGAAGCATTACATTTGGAGATAATGGTAAAGGAAAGGTAATGGGACTAGGTAAAGTTGCTATATCCAAGGACAAGTCTATTGCAAATATTATGCTTGTTAAGTCCCTTAGATTCAATTTAATGTCCATTGCTCAATTAACCGATCTTGATCTTGATGTACTATTTACTAAAATTGATTGCTAAGTATTCAAAAGGGATGATCAATCCCTGATCTTCAAAGGGGTAAGAAAAGACAATCTATATCTTGTTGACTTTTCTAAAGGTCCTCAAGTCACCACATGCTTAATTGCAAAATCTTTAAAAGGATGGCTATGGCATCGAAGACTTGGACACGTAAGAATGAGGAACCTAGAAAAATTGGTCAAAGGTAAGCACATCCTTGGAATTCCTAATGTATCATTTGAAAAGGATCGCCTTTGTAGTGCATGCCAAGCTGGGAAGCAAGTGAAGTCAAAGCATCCCACCAAGACCGTCATGACAACGACAAGCCCTCTCGAGCTACTTCACATGAACTTGTTTGGTCTAAACACCTACAAGAACTTCGGAGGTAACGCTTACGGTCTTGTCATTGTTGATGACTTTACTAGATTCACTTGGGTATATTTTCTTGAGGATAAAGCTAGAACCCAAAAGTGCTTCAAACAATTTGCAAGAAAAGCACAAAATGAATTCGAACTAAAGATCAAGAAGGTGCGAAGCAACAACGGGACGGAGTTCAAGAACACCAACGTTGATGACTTCCTTGATGAAGAAGGCATTGATCATGAGTTCTCCGCCGCCTACACGCCTCAACAAAACGGTGTTGTTGAAAATAAAAATAGAACCCTAATCGAGATGGCGCGTACAATGCTTGAAGAATACAACACGCCAAGTCAATTTTGGGCGGATGCCATCAACATCGCATGTCACGTCATCAATCGTCTCTATCTTCACAAGTTCATGAAGAAGACGTCATATGAGCTCCTAACCGGTAACAAACCTAACGTTGCATACTTTTGTGTATTTGGATCGAAATGCTATATTCTAGATAAGCACCGCACATCTAAATTTTCTCCAAAATCACACGAGGATTTCTTTCTCGGTTATGGCTCGAGTTCGCACACTTACCGTGTCTTCAACAACTTCACATGAAAAGTTGAAGAAACGGTGGCTGTGCAATTCGATGAAACTAATGGCTCCCAAGTAGAGCAACTGCCAAGTCTTGTAGACGAACTTATCCCCACTGAAGCATTGAAGAATATAGCTATTGGGTAAGTAAAGCCAATTGAAATCAAAGAAAGCACTTCATCTCTAGAAGTCACACCACCCTCCTCAAGTCAAGAACCTCAAGAGGGAAGTGATGACATTGAAGCAAATGCCGAAGATGAAGCGCAAACAAGACTTCAAGCTCAAAGTGGTCCACATCACCCAAGACTTGCAAAACAGATTCAAGATAGTCATCCCGTCGACAAAAGCATAAGTGATATATCCAAAGGTCCACAAATTCGCTCACGTGCTAGACTTTCAAATTTTTGTGAGCACTACTCGTTTCTTTCCTCTTTGGAACCAATTAGGATCGACGAAGCCATGGATGATGAAGATTGGGTGATTGCGATGCAAGAAGAATTGAATAACTTCGAACGCAACAAAGTGTGGACATTGGTTGATAGACCGAACCCCAAGGAGCACAACGTCATAGGAACAAAATGGGTGTATCGGAACAAGCAAGATGAAGATGGTCAAATGGTGCGCAACAAAGCACGTCTCGTTGCCCAAGGCTACACGCAAGTAGAAGGTTTAGACTTCGGTGAGACTTATGCACCCGTAGCTAGGCTAGAAACTATTTGAATTTTGCTAGCTTATGCAAATCATCATAATATCTTGCTATATCAAATGGATGTTAAAAGTGCTTTTCTAAATGGTGAAATTGAAGAATTAGTATACGTTGAACAACCTTTTGGTTTTGATGACCCAAAATTTCCAAACAGCGTATATAAACTTCATAAGGCACTATATGGACTCAAACAAGCTCCTAGAGCATGGTATGAGTATCTTAAGAAGTTTCTACTCGCCAAAGGATTCAAAACTGGGAAAATTGATTGTACTTTTTTCACTAAAATTATGGATGGTGAACTCTTTGTGTGCTAAATATATGTGGACGATATTATTTTTGGATCAACTAACCACAATTTCAGCAAAGAGTTTGGAGAAATGATGGCTGAGAAATTTGAGATGTCCATGATGGGAGAGTTGAAGTTCTTCCTAGGTCTTCAAGTGAAGCAACTCAGAAATGGAATCTTCATCTCTCAAGAGAAGTACATACGGGACATGCTCAAGAAGTTCGACATGGAGAAAGCAAAAGGAATACGTACTCCAATGCAAACGAACGGCCACCTCGACCTAAATGAAGACGGTAAATCCGTTGATCAAAAGGTATACCATTCTATGATTGGTTCCCTGCTGTATCTTTGTGCATCTAGGTCCGACATCATGTTAAGTGTTTGCATGTGTACACGGTTTCAAGCAGCTCCTAAGGAGTGCCACCTCACGGCTGTTAAGAAAATTTTTCGATATCTAGTTCATACTCCCAACTTAGTTCATACTCCCAACTAAGGAGTGCCACCTCACTTCGAAGACAATTCAACCGGTTCAGAGGTTCAGATCAAGAATCAGTCCGAAACATCTACTCAAGACTCACAACCATCACAAATGAGCTTCGAGGACTTGGTGCAACGGACATCACCAACACTGTCATCGTCAAGAAACTTCTCATGTCTCTTGATGAAAAGTATGACACCTTGTGCACCCTCATTCAAGAAAGAGCGGATTTCAAGTCATTGACTCCCTCTCAAGCTCTTGGAAGACTCAATGCTCATGAGATGATCATTAAAGAGAAGAAAGAGCTGCACTCTACAAGATCAGGGTCTCAAAGAGCCATCGCTTTGAAGGCCAAGAAGACAGATTCCTCATCTGAAGAAGAATCTGAAGAATCAAGTGATGAAACAGATATGAGAGACTCTTTTGGGAAGGACTTAGCTCTTTTGGTCAGAAGATTCAACAGGTTCCAAAAGGGTGGAAGATTCAAGAAGCATGACTTGAGAAGAAAAGAAAGTTCCTCCTCAAGGGACCCCAAGAAGAGAAAGTGCTATAAGTGTGGGGAGACCGGCCACTTCATCACCAACTGTCCTCTCCACAAGAAGGACAAGAGAAAAGAGAAAGGTCACAAAGGAGATAAGGATGAGAAAAAAGAGAAATCTTACAAGAAGGAGCATCACTCGAAGACCAAACACTACAAGAAGAACAAGTACAAGGCCAAAGCCTATCTTGGCAAGGAGTGGGATTCAAACGCAAGCGATTCCTCAAGCTCTGAAGCTTCTTCCTCGGACTCCGAAACAGGAATGGCGGGACTCGCATGGTCTTCACCGACAAAGACAAGGTCAATCTTTGACATGCCAAGCGACAACGAGTCTCCCACATGCCTTATGGCTAAAGGGTCCAAGGTACTTCAAAATCTCCTAACTATGATGATAGTGATGATGACCTTATGAGCGAAGAGTTAGAAAACGAAAAACCAAGCTATAGAACTCTTGCTAAAAATCTTATGGAACAAGAAATCATTCTTGAAGATCAAGAAAGTTTGCTTGTTGATGAGATGGAGAAAAATAAGGAATTGACTCATTAGTTGAACAAACTCAAGTCAAAATACATAACACTCACTAAGGCTCACGAATCACTAGTAGAGAATCATGAGAAGCTTGGAGTTGAGTTCCTCAACAAGAAGCAAGACCTTGAATCTCTAAAAGTGGTTCATGATGAACTTAGATTTGAGAATGATTCTCTCATCGCCAAGCAAATTAGTGAGAACCAAAAAGGCTTTAATCCTCCATGCTTGAAATGCATTGCATCATCCAATGACATCGGTTAGGAATCCAAGGGACCCAAGAATGCTTCAAGAGATTTGCAAGAAAAGCACAAAATGAATTCGAGTTGAAGATCAAGAAAGTGCGAAGCGACAATGGGACAGAGTTCAAGAACACAAATGTAGATGACTTCCTTGATGAAGAAGGCATCAACCATGAGTTCTCTGCCGCCTACACGCTTCAAAAAATGGTGTTGTTGAAAGGAAAAATCGAACCCTAATCGAGATGGCGCGTACAATGCTTGAAGAATACAACACGTCAAGCAGATTTTGGGCGGATGCCATCAACACCGCATGCCATGCAATCAACCATCTTTATCTTCACAAGTTTATGAAGAAGACATCATATGAGCTACTAACTGGTAACAAACCAAACGTTGCATACTTTCATGTATTTGGATCTAAATGCTATATTTTAGATAAGCACCGAACATCTAAATTTGCTCTAAAATCACACGAGGGTTTCTTTCTCGGTTATGGCTCGAGTTCGCACACTTACCGCGTCTTCAACAATTTCACACGAAAAGTAGAAGAAATGGTGGATGTGCAATTCGATGAAACTAATGGCTCCTAAGTAGAGCAACTACCAATGTTGCAGATGAGCTCATCCCCACTGAAGCATTGAAGAACATGGCTATTGGGGAAGTAAAGCCAATTGAAGTCAAAGAAAGCACTTCATCTCTAGAAGTCACACCACCTTCTTCAAGTCAAGATCCTCAGGTGGAAAGTGACAACACTGAAGCAAGTGCCGAAGATGAAGTGCAAACAAGGCTTCAAGCTCAAAGTGGTCCACATCACCCAAGGCTCATGAAGCAAATCCAAGACAGTCATCCAGTCGACAAAATCATAAGTGACATAAACAAAGGTCCACAAACTTGCTCACGTACTAGACTTTCAAACTTTTGTGAGCACTACTCGTTTGTGTCTTCTTTGGAACCAACTAGGATCGACGAAGCAATGGATGATGAAGACTGGGTGATTGCGATGCAAGAAGAGTTGAATAACTTCGAACGCAACAAGGTGTGGACACTAGTTGATAGACCGAACCCCAAAGAGCACAACGTTATAGGAACAAAATGGGTGTTTCGGAACAAGCAAGATGAAGATGGTCAAGTGGTGTGCAACAAAGCACGTCTCATCGCCCAAGGCTACACTCAAGTGGAAGTTTTAGACTTCGGTGAGACTTATGCACCCGTAGCTAGATTAGAAGCTATTAGAGTCTTGTTAGCATATGCAAATCATCATAATATCTTGCTATATCAAATGGATGTTAAAAGTGCATTCTTAAATGGTGAAATTGAAGAATTAGTATATGTTGAACAACCACCAGGTTTTGAAGACCTAAAATTTCCAAATAATGTGTATAAACTTCATAAAGCTCTATATGGACTTAAACAAGCTCCTAGAGCATGGTATGAATGTCTTAAGAAGTTTCTACTAGCTAAGGGCTTTAAAACTGGAAAAATTGATTGCACTCTCTTCACCAAAGTAATGGATGGTGAACTCTTTGTATGTCAAATATATGTGGACGATATTATTTTTGGATCAACTAACCACAATTTCAGCAAAGAGTTTGGAGAGATGATGGCAGAAAAATTTGAGATGTCCATGATGGGAGAGTTGAAGTTCTTCCTACATGCGGGACATGCTCAAGAAGTTCGACATGGAGAAAGCAAAGGGGAATACTTACTCCAATGCAAACGAACGGCCACCTCGACCTAAATGAAGACGGTAAATCCGTTGATCAAAAGGTATACCGTTCTATGATTGGTTCCCTGCTGTATCTTTGTGCATCTAGGCCCGACATCATGTTAAGTGTTTGCATGTGTGCACGGTTTCAAGCCGCTCCTAAGGAGTGCCACCTCACGGCTATTAAGAGAATACTTCGACATCTAGTTCATACACCCAACTTAGGGCTGTGGTATCCCAAAGGGGCTAGTTTTAATCTTGTTGGATATTCGGATTCGGATTATGCAGGAAACAAGGTTGATAGGAATTCCACCTCCGGAACATGCCAATTCCTAGGTAGATCATTAGTTAGTTGGTCTTCCAAGAAACAAAATTCTGTTTCCCTATCCACCGCCGAAGCCGAATACATATCCGCAGGTGCTTGTTGCGCTCAATTATTATGGATGAGGCAAACCTTGAAGGATTATGGGATTGTGATAAAAGAAGTGCCTCTTTTGTGTGACAACGAAAGCGCAATCAAGATAGCCAACAACCCAGTTCAACATTCCCGCACAAAACACATAGACATCCGTCATCACTTCATTAGGGATCTTGTTGCAAAGGGTGATATTGTTATTAGCCATGTGAGAATGGATAAACAATTAGCGGATATCTTCACAAAACCCTTAGATGAGCATAGGTTTTGCGAGTTGCAAAGTGAGCTAAATATCTTGGATTCTCGAAACATAACTTGAAACCATGCATACATGTTTATATCATGACTTGATGTTGATGCTCTAGATATAAACACATTAAAGGAAAGTATAATTCTCTCAATGAATGTGTACATCCAAGAATGTGAGAAAAGAAATATATATGCTTATTGATGAATATGATTCATAGAACCCTCTTCACAAAATTGATATGTGGTTCTAAGTCTATACATTCATACATGGTGGCTTCAAACCACCACATTTGATATAGATCTTATCTATCCTTGATCTTAGTCCTATTGTTCATCCAACTTATAGCTCACTTTTCTTTTAGTTGGTATTTCTCTAAGTGGATGACAAAGGACCCTAACCTCAGATCTATCTAAACCTTATCTAAAGTCTTCATGCTGTTCTTCACAAGTGCACTGTTGAAACTCATCCCGGCATCACCAATTTTCTCTTCCAGTGCTACCGCGATGAAACTCTAGAGTCAGTTTCCTCTTTAAAAGCAAATTCTTCGGTCATACCGGTTTTTCAAACCCGGCACAACCGAAAATCCTTTCTGTTGAGACTCTGAAGAACTATGAGTCAAGTTCCAGTACTCAATTCCGGTGCTACCGAGATTTATCCTGGCACCACCGCTTTTGATGACTTCAAACGGCAGATCCGGTTTCTTCGCGAACCGCATCTCCGGCTCTTCCGGGTACCTCGAGCTATAAATAGACCCAAGTACTCGCTCCTTACCGCTTGAACTTCCAGAAACCCTAAAATTCTCAGCGCCGCCGCTGTTCTTCATCCGACTCACCGGCTCCACCAGCTTTCGAAGCTCGGACTCACCGCCGTCGCCGGACTTCTTCACGTCCGCTGCCGCCGTAGCAGCACCGCCGCTGCCGAGTTAGGGCACGGCAGTGGAACCCGCGACCTCCTCTTCACATTTCCCGTCGCGCGAGTTCAATCTCCACGGTACATTTTCCCTCCAAAATTCTAGTACCTGTCAAATCAAAATATCTCAGGACTTTTCATGTGTTTTTAGATTCCGTTCAATCTCTACGCTATTAGATTGAGTGCTTTGTTCTTCAAGAATTTCTAGTACAACCGATTTTCAAACCGGTAGTTCCGCGTTTGTGCTCTGCAATGCTGAAGCACAAGCCCGGCACTTCCGGAAGTGAAACCGGTTGCATCAACTTTGAAGAAACCACTCATTCTTCAGCCAAAAATATTTTCTTCAAAATTGTGTCTGCTGAGTGCTCTTGTGATCTTATCTTCTCTCCTCTTATCCCTTATGCTTCACAGGAGTAACAATGTCTTCAGATCAAAGTGACTCAAATGCTGAGAGAAGCTATGACATCCAGATCAGTGATAGTGACCCAGATAGGGCCACCAGCAGCTCCAGGGAAAGTTCACCTCCTCCTCCTCTTCCTCCTCAGAAGAAGTCCAGAACTCAGGCTGGTTCTTCAGGAACCTCTACCAGAAGAAAGCTGCAGAACATGGCATATGAAGTGCCCAAAGAATTGAAGATGCACACTCCTCCTCATGAGTCAGCCATGGAGAGAAAGCACAGGCACCAAAGAATCAGAAGATATTGGGAGAAGCAGCAAAAAAAAGGCAGATATATGACTGCGTACTGGAAGAATGTCTTTGAAGAAAAAGCTGCTTAACAGACCCCTGTCAAGTCCAAGAAACCATCTTCTTCAACCCTTGAAGAAGTTAGAAAAAAAAAGGAGGCAGCCAGTGCTACAAAGTCCATTCTTCAGAAGAAGAAATCTCCTCAAAAGGAGAGGGAGAGTAGTTGCTAAGAGAAGTGAGAGCAGAGCTCAAACTGCTCTAAAGTCTTCAGCCCCCCAAGCCATCTGCTCCTCCGGCTGCTGAGTCAGATTCAGACATTGGGGATGACATCCCAATAGGGCTCAGGGCCTCTTAAGAATGAAAAAGGCTGAAGAACAATGGGAAAGCTGCCAAAGCTCAAAAGCTTGGCAAAGAGCTAGAGGCCAAAGAGCAAGCTACAAAAAGAATCTTCAGCTGGTCCATTGACCATCTTCTCTTCAGAAGAATTGGCCAAACAAGATGTCTTAGCCCTAGAGAGGCTAGAAA
Source organism: Stipa capillata (assembly GCA_019208055.1). Classification (NCBI taxonomy): domain Eukaryota; kingdom Viridiplantae; phylum Streptophyta; class Magnoliopsida; order Poales; family Poaceae; genus Stipa; species Stipa capillata. The sequence continues at coordinate 181,273 of JAGXJF010003986.1, forward strand.
TCTATGGAGAAGCCAGAAAGAGTCAAGCTAAGCTCAAAGAATTTCACAGACAAAAGGAAATGAGAGAAGCTGAATTGAAGAAGCTAAAAGCTGCTCAAGGCAAAAGCAAAGAAAAGCTTTCAGAGATACAAGACTCTCATAGCAGTGCAAGCCTCAGAAGAAGAACGTGGCAAGGCTCTAACTAGATCTGCCACTCTAGCTGGTATAAGAAAGAAGAAAGCAATTTCAGAGACTGCTAAGTTTAGAGAAGAGAAGGAAGCAAGACTCGCCAGATCCTCTAAGCCTACGGGCATTGTGATTAGGGAACCTCAGCAACAACTTCCATCACCTCCAAGAGTGAGGCCTCTTCACCACTGGCAAGTCCAGCAAGGACCTCTGCACCAGAAGAAACCCCTCTGAAAGAGCATCTAGGCCCCCAATATGGTTTTGATGGTTAATGGCAACCTAAACTGGAATCTAATGTTTATATTTAGTGTAAGCAGATCTTACAGGTTCCATGATGAAGGGTTATCCAGAGAAGGATGGCCACCAAAAAGGGTACATAGTGGGTTCAAGGACAAAGAGATGGCTGTGCTAGGCAGCTGTGCCACAGCTGAGAAGAAGCCGGTGCTGTGCAGGGAGATGCAAGCAAGGTGATGGTGGCTTGATGCGTCAAGGGCCGTGACTTCAGCTGGTGGCAAGTGAAGCCTAGGTTTGCTAGTTTCTTTGAGTCCATAGGAACCACCCGTACTATCAAGAGGGATGAAATAGTAGCAGTTGTCTAAGGGAACCTTGCTCATTGCTCAGAGTGTTGGTCAAGGGGGTTGGTGCTTTGAGGCCAATTGCCCTGTGTCAATAGCTTTGCTCAAAAGTATATTGCTGTGTGAAAACCCTAGAGCTTTAGGCACCTGTGTGACACAGCTGTGTCACAGGTGGTCTTTCGCTCTGTGACTCAGGTACACCTCTGTACCGGGAGAGAGCTTGTAAAAGCTAAGGGATCTGCTCTACGATAGGGTCTGCTGTGTCAGGGGTCTATTGGAGGTTCTCTCCTTTTCAGGTAGCTTAGGTAGAGTATGCTGAGGGCATGTAGTGTGCCAGGACCGGGCTAAGTAGTGCTGCTATCAGCTGAGGGTTCACCTGTGTGTGCCGTCAGTGACACAGGTGTCGGTCTGTCTGAGCCGGGTACAGTTGGGCGTAGGGTGTAGCTGTGTCACCGGTGGTTGACACCGGTGGCTCACTTAATCCTATGTGGCAACAGGGTAACGGTCAGGTGCCTGTGGACCCTATATATAGGGGACCAGGGGAGGACTCTGTCCTCAACCTTGCTCAAATCAGTGATTCACATACGACCGTTGCAAAGCCTCCAACCACTCCACAAGAGCCAAGCGCCTAAGGGTTAGTTCGAGTGGGTTTGTGAGCTAGAGCACGAGCAAAGGTTCCTCCAAGAGATTGCTGCTGGATCATCTGTTACTCTTGGAGTTTGTCTGCTCCTAGACGGGTGTAGGAGTTGCTGGTATCACCCAAGCTTGTGTGGGCTGAACCAGTAGTTTGTGAAGGTGCTCTGAGGTCTACCTGCTGCAAGGCAAAAGGATCTCCACAAGCAAAAGGAAGAGTCCTGAAAGATCAGGTACTCGGAGAACTAGCACGATTCAGTGCTGGCCAACTCTTAGGAGTGGTCTCTCCAACGGAGATGTACCTTCTCTGCAAAGAGTTGGGAACTTCGGTGAAAAATCCTCTGAGTCTCTTTTACTTCCTGTATTGCATGCATATCTGCTCATACTTACCTGCTTGTGTCTCTTAGACTTGATCTGCTAAGCTTACCTTTTCACTTGTGCTAGATTACCTTTATACCTGTGTGTGATCATCTGTTACTCAGCTATTTCATTCACTTGTATTCACCTGTGCTAGCACCTGTGTCAAAGTTAGTCTAAGTAGAGCACCTGTGTCAGGTTATCTCTTTACCTATGTCTTTCACCTGTGTGACAGCTGTGTGTTAATTTACATATAGTTTTCATCTGTGTCACTCACCTGTGTCACAGCTGTCCACTATTAACTTGTGAAGTTAATCTGATAACTTAAACAGAAGATTAAAAGAGGAAATTTTATAAGCCAACTATTCACCCCCCCTCTAGTCGGCATCTCGGTCCTTTCACCCTCAGATTCCTCAAGCTTCAACATCTGATATTCATATCGAAGAACCACAGGTTGAAGAACCTGGAGCTTCAAGTGCACCACATGTAGAAGCTCCTGAAGAACAACCTGTAGAGAGCCCCAAGGCTCCAGAACAATCCCCTAAGGTTGAAGAACACAGGGAAGAACCAGTTGCACAAGCTGAAACTCAGGCTGAAGGACAAGGAACTCAGCCTGAAGAGAATATCCAGGCCCCTGAGGCCCCAGAAGCAGAGCTCCCTACTGAAGAAGTAGAAATTCCACAGGCTAAAGAGCAGCAAGTTCAGTCAGAGGCAGTCATTGAAGAACAAGCAGCTGTCACTACTACTGCTGAATTCTCTGAGTCTCCTGAAGCTCAAGCTCAAACTCACCAATATGAGCGAAGACTAAGAAAACAGACTGTCACTCTCAGACCAACTGCTCCAGCCGCCAAGAAGAAGAAGGCTGATAAATTGCCTCCCAGACCTAGTCAATGAACCAGATCCGCACTGAAGAAGGCCAGACTTCATGAAGATGACGAAGATATTGAAATAAGGGAGCAGCAGAACATTGAAGACAATGCCACCTTGGTGGTACTTGCTCCCACACAGATGATTCCTCGGCAAGGGAGAAGGCATCAGCTAGTTGTGGAATACAATAAATTGACAAATGAAGAGTTAAGAGAGATTAGATGCGATGTAAATCCCTATGAATTTGCAAGGGATGCTTCAGATCCCAGGTTCTGGGCTAGAACCCAACAAGACTTCTATCAAACCACTCTCTTCAAGAAAAACAGGATCTTCAAGCATCAATATGTGACCCAGCTTATCTTCAGAAGCACATATGCTTTGCACCTGTTCTGGATGCCCTTCGACAAGTCAACCTTGAAGACTTTGTCACCTTTAGACAAGATTGGAATGAAGAGCTTATTCTTCAGTTCTATGCAACTCTCTATATATCAGGAAGTGAAGCTCATTCCAACACATGAAAACTTGAATGGATGACAGGGTATTCCAGGTATGAAGCAACTTTTGAAGAATTTGTTGCCCGAACAGGGCTGGGGATGGACATCAATTCTGAAGATGCAAAGATTCATGATGAAGATATTCTACCAAAAGAAGGGTTGACTCCTCTGTACTATGAAGACAGAGAATTTATCCTTGGCAAAACAGCTAATCTAATCTATGCTGCCAGGACTGTTCTAAAGATTCTGAGGAAGACACTTGCTCCGAAGAAAGGCAATCAAGATGAAATTCATCACAGAGCAAGGAACCTTCTCTTGAAGATCATGACCCACGTCCCCTTCAACCTGGCCGATTTCTTTGGCAACTTCATGTGTGAAGCCTATGCCGATCATATCAAGCAGCTGCCTTATGCCCCCTACTTAATGAAGTTCATCCTCAACAAGACAGAGATTGCTTTCCATTGTGATTCAACTCACACAAAGTTCACACCTACCTTATATGAAGATTTGGTGAAGAAAGCAACTCTGGTCAAAGGCAAAGGGAAAGCCCCTGCTGTTCCACTTCCTCCGCCCTCAACACCTCAGGCAGGTGAAGAACGACAACCCATGGCGAGTGATGACCCTCAATTCTATCAGTCTGACAGTCATCCTCATACACCTGAAGTGCCAAGGCCTACAGAACCTTCAAAGCTTGATCAGATTCTTCAAAGCCTTCATCACATGAGGACGGAACAACAGCTTATGAGGCAAGAACACAAGCTCATGCGCCATGATCTTAATGCTCTATTCAACATGGTCAAAGTATCCCAAACAGCTGACAGAGAGGCTCTAAAGAGATCTTGGATATTCTTGAAGAAACACTACACTGAAGAAGAACTCGCAGCACAAGGAATTAAAGAAACTTACTCTTGGTGTGATCTGCCTCTTTCTTCACCCCATTACAGAGTCACTCCAAGCCTCTCAGCCTCCTCTGTTCAGCCGGCGCCTCATCATTCTCCTCGAGTTGAAGACACTGCAACGTCTCCTCCTATGCCACCTTCTGCTCCAGCTCCTCATGCTTCTGCTTCTAGAGCTCCTCCAGCCTAGATCTTTTTGGTTATTTGATGCCAAAGGGGGAGTGATACGAAGCTTCAACGAAAGGAGAGTGAGCTCAGTTGAAAATCAAAGAAAGGGAAGTGGAAGTGATGAAAAAGAAGACTAGGATTAGAAGAGTTACAAACCTCGTCTTTTTATTGATAATTCTTGTATTGGTTTGTAAACTCTAAGTAGTGATCTTTTGTGTTTGATACAGTTTTTCTTTACATACTCTGAGTAATTTCCATGCTCTGATTAATGCTCTGATTAACATGCATGTTTATTTGCTCTGATCACCACTTGTGCATTGTTCTATTATTGATTATTCTCATTCAATGCACTTCCATGGGTTCCAAGATATAGGGGGAGCTCCTCAAAACTCCTCAAAGATGTGCACTTCTATTCGAAGCAATATTTAAAATAGTGCATATGTTTAGGGGGAGCTATCTCTATATCACGAAACTCAAAACACAAATCATTTTATCCAATTTGAAGCTTTAATCGTGTTGTCATCAATCACCAAAAAGGGGGAGATTGAAAGTGCATCTAGTGCCCCTAGTAGATTTTGATGATTAATGACAAACGATTAAGGGACTAATGGTTTACTAAGTGTACACAGGTGATTAGTCCCCAAGTGATTGGTTTAACCAGTGAATGTCGACCCCTAAAAATTGATGTTGAAGAAAGGCTTGGATCTAGAAAATTAGTGGAGATTTTCTAGTGTTTATATGATCAAAGATCATTTGAGTCTATAGGGCAAGCCGCCTATTAAGAGGGGTCAGATAGTTATGTTATAGGAAGGATTTTCTTAAGTGTCAGTCTAAATCTCTGAAGAAATCCTTTGAAGTCTCTTTCTGAGACACAGACAGTGACTCTCGGTTGTACCGGTTTGAAAAATCGGTTGTACCGGGATTGGCCTCTGTTGCAAGGTTTGAGGACTCAGTCGTCTCAACCTTGAAGAGCTTCAATTGCGGCATGACCGGTCTTGAATCCGGTGCTGCCGAGAATGGCTTCTGTGTTGGAGAGTTAGGGAACCCTGCCGCTTAGGGTTTGCCCTAGTTTCATATTCCGGAAATCGGTATGACCGGTCTCTGAAGACCGGTGCTACCGGAATATGCTTCTGATACCCTAGACCAAGTCCTGTTCGTTTATCTTCGGTTGCACCGGTTTCGTATCCGGCTACACCGGGAATCTTCTCTGGACTTAGGTCATTTGTTGCCCTAGTCTAAGTCGCATTCTGAGTTGTCGGCGGTTGCACCGGTTTTGTATCCGGTTGCACCAAGAATCTCTTCTGGACTTAGGGCCAAGTTCGTCTCAGACTAAGTCCCATTCTTTGTGTATCTGCGGTTGCACCGGTTTCGTCTTCCGGCTGCACCGAGAATCTGTTCTGGACTTACGTCTTCTTGTTGAAGCGGTAGTACCGGGTTATGTTTTCGGTTGGACCGTTTTTCTTCTCTGTGGAGAAGAACGTGTCATCTTTTCATACCCGGCACAACCGCCCTCAAAGTCGGCACTACCGGAAATTGCCTCTGGAAGTTGCTCTGATGAGTACATTCTTCAATTTCGGTGTGATCGAGTTTCCTCCGGACCTACCGCCTTTGTGGTGAAGCATTTTGCTGTGCATCTGATGTTCTTCAGATCTGACCGTTGGTTTGAATCCCGGTGCTTTCGGGTTTGTCTTCCGGTTGCACCGAAAGAGCATCTTTGTGCCCAACGACTCTTTTCTGCAGAACGGCTATAAATAGCCCCCGACCCCCTGCGGGCTCGGGAGGACACTTAGCGCAAAAAGACATTCTCTCCACTGTGTGTTCCCTTTCCTCTTTGACTCCTTGAGATCTACTTTGAGAGAGGAAAGCCTTTGAGAGATTTGAGACTTGGATTGAGCATTCAAGCAAGAGCTTCTTCGAGCCTAGCAGATCTGACTTGTTACCAACTTATGGATCCGCCTCCAAAGTTTGTGAAGGTCCGGGGATCACCTCAAGATCCACCACGAGTGTTTGAGCAGATCCTAAGTGGACATAAACTCAAGGAGAAAAAGGTGAAGACTGTGTGTCTTCAGAGCTGAGTGCTCAACCTCTCCAAACGAAGACGTAGAGTTGTTGCCAACAACTTAAACTTCGGGTTAAATCATTGTGTCTTTGATTCTTGCTCTTTACTTTGTGCTATTCTTCAATTGAGTTGAATCTTGTTTGTTTCCTATTGCTTCATCTATAAATTGCTTCACCTTTTGCATGCTAAGCAACAAATTTGTTAAAATTTGATAATCTCCTATTCACCCCCCCCCCTAGTCGATAAACCTCGATCTTTCACAAGATAAGGCAGGAGAATATGTGACTGAATATTGGAAAAGGATATTTGAAGAAAGGGCTACCAAGAAGGCTCCTACCAGATCAAAAAGGCCATCTGTTGCTATTCTTGAAGAAGTTAGGAAGAGAAAGGAGGTAGCTAAGGCTCGCCCATCTGTCCCTCAGAAGGAGGAAACTTCTCGCCCTCAAAAGGTGAAAAGACAGCTGCTAAAGTGAAAGAGTCTTCAGTTACAAAGACAGCCACTCCTCAAAAGTCCTCAGTAGCCAAGACAACTGCTCCTCAAATGTCTTCAGCTATAGATAGTGATGATGACATCCCTATAGGACTAAGACACACTCTAGTTGCCAAAAAGCAACAAGAAGAATGGGAAGCAGCTGAAGCTCAAAGAATTGGCAGAGAATTAGAGGCCAAAGAGAGAGCTGCTAAATAAGCACAAGCTGGCACAATGGTCATCATCTCTCCTGAGGAGATGGCCAGAAAGGAAGCCCTAGTCCAAGAGAGATTAGAAATCTATGCCGAGGCTAGAAGAAGCAAGGCCAATCTAGAAGCCTTTCAGAAAGAAAAAGCAAACAGAGAAGCTGAGTTGAAGAAACTCAAAACTGCAACCTCCAAGAGCAAAGAGAGCTTTGCAAGATTTAAAGCTCTTATAGCAGAGCAAGCTGCTAAAGAAGAAAGAGGCCAAGAATTGGCCAGAGCTGCTCTGTTTGCAGGCATTAAGAAGAAGAAAGCAGATAAGAAAGCGGCTACCTTGAGGAAACAGATGGAAGCATAACTTCCCAAGGTTCCAAAGCCTAAGGGCATTGTGATCAGGGAACCTTGACCACCATCTTCTTCACCTCCAAGAGCTGCTAGCTCTCCAGTGAGGCCCTCTTCACCCCAAGTCAGTCCAGTAAGGACTCCTACTCCAGCAAGTCCAGTTGCTCAGGTTGAAGAACCTGCAGCACACAATGAGCCACAGGCTGAAGCACAAGTAGAGCAGCCTGCAGAAAGCTCCAGAGTTCCAAAAAGCTCTCCTACTCAGGTTGAAGCACCTACAGCACAAGTTGAGGTAGAGGCTGAAGAACAAGAAGCTCAACCTGAAGAAAGCACCAAGGCCCCTGAGGCTCCAATAGAGGATTTGCCTACTGAAGAACCAGCAGTAGAACATGCTAGAGAACCAGCAGAAGAACATGGTGAAGAACAAGCCACTGCTGCTGAGTCTACTCCTGAAGATCAGGATTCTGCACTTCGCTATGAGCGAAGGAACAGAAAGCAAGTTGTGTCTCCAAGGCCAACTGCCCCTGCAGAGAAGAAGAAAAAGGCCGACGAGTTGCCACCCAGGCCCAGCCAAAGGACAAGGTCAGCTCTGAAGAAAGGCAAAGTTCATCTGGATGAAGAAGATTTAAAAATAAGGGAGCAACAGAATATTGAAGACAATGCCACCTTAGTGGTGCTAGCTCCCACTCAAATGATTCCTAAACAAGGCAAGAAGCCCCAGCCAGTTGTGAAATACAACAAAATGACTAATGAAGAGCTGAGGGAAATAAGATGGGATGTTAATCCCTATGAATATGCCAGAGATGCATCTGACCCAAGGTTTTGGGCTAGGACTCAACAGGATTTCTATTAGACAACTCTCTTCAAGAAGAACAGAATCTTCAAACATCAGTATGTTGACCTAGCATACCTTGAGAAGCACAGATGTTTTGCTCCAGTCCTGGAACTCTCAGATAAGTTGGAATTGAAGATTTCATAACTTTCAGGCAGGACTGGAATGAAGAGATCATTCTTCAATTCTATACTACAATCTATATCTCTGGCAGTGAGACTCACTCCAATACTTGGAAGCTGGAGTGGATGACAGGGCATTCCAAATATGAAGCGACATTTGAAGAATTTGTTGCAAGGATAGGCCTCGGAATGGATATCAACTCTGAAGACATCAAAATCCATGATGAAGACATTCTGCCCAAGGAAGGTCTGAAACCTCTCTATCCTGAAGACAGAGATTGTGTCCTTGGCAAGACTACCAAATTTACATATGCTGCCAAGACTGTCTTCAAGATTCTGAGGAAGACCCTTGCTCCCAAGAAAGGCAACCAAGATGAAATCCATCATCGAGCAAGGAATCTCCTTCTCAAGATTATGACCCATGTTCCATTCAACTTGGCAGATTTCTTTGAAAACTTCATGTCAGAGGCCATGGCTGATCATGTTAAGCAGCTGCCTTATGCACCTTACCTGATGAAATTCATTCTGAACAAGACAGACATTGCTTTCCACTGTGACTCTACTAATTCCAAATTCACACCCTCTCTCTATGAAGATCTTGTGAGGAAAGCAACCCAAGTTCAGGGCAAAGGCAAGCAAGCTGCTACTCCCTCCCCACCTCCCCAGACATCTGTCCCTTATGCTCAGGCTGGCGAAGAACAAGAACCAATGGCTAGTGATGACCCTCATTTCTATCACTCAGAAAGCCTACCAAAATCGCTTGACGTGCAACAACCTGAAGAAACTTCCAAGCTTGATCAAATTCTTTAGGGACTGCACCAGATGAGGACAGAACAGAAGCTAATGAGGAAAGAACAAAAGCACATGAGGCATGATCTTAATGCCCTCTACAACATGGCCATGGTGTCTTAGACAGCTGATAGGGAAGCCCAGAAGAGGTCTTGGATGCTCCTGAAGAAGCATTACTCTGAAGCAGAATTGGCTGCCCAGGGTATCCAAGAAACCTATCCTTGGTGTGAATAACCACTTTCTTCTCTACATTATTGCCTCACACCTAGTGCTTCAGCTTCCACTGAAGAAATAGCTACCTCGCCTCATCAAGCTCAAGCCTCAGCTCAAGTTCCTCCAGCTTCTCCTCATGCCTCTGCCTCTGGTGCTCCTCCAACTGCTTAAATCTTTTTGGTTCCTTGATGCCAAAGGGCGAGAGATTAAAAAGGAGAGAGGAAGAGGATATCAGAAGATGAAGATCTTCAAGAAGACAGGGGGAGATTGAAGAAGGATAGGAATAGAAGAGTTACAAAGCTTGCCTTTTTATTCGATGTTTCTTGTATTGGTTTGTAAACTCTATTTTGTGATCATGTGTGTTTGCTACATTTCTTAGACATGTTTGCTAAATTTTTATCATATGCATGTCTATATCTCTAAGATCACCTCTTATGCATTTCGTTGTTAATGTTTATTTTTTTTATAATGCATTCCCACGAGTTCCAAGATGTAGGGGGAGCTCTTCAAACTTCCTCAAAAATGTGCACTCGCATTCAAAGCTATTTCAAATAGTGCACATATTTAGGGGGATCTATCTCTACATCATGGAACTCAAAACACAAACTTTTTATATATCCTAATTGAAGCTTTAATCGAGTTGTCATCAATCACCAAAAAGGGGGAGATTGAAAGTGCATCTAGTGCCCCCTAGTGGGTTTTGATGATTAATGACAAATGATTAAGGGGCTAATGGTTTACTGAGTGTATACAGATGAATAGTCCCTAAGTAATTGGTTTAACCAGTGGATGTCGACCCCTAAAAAGTTAATGATAAAGGAAGGCTTAGACCTAGAAGATTAGTGGTGATTTTCTAGTGTTTATCACAATCAAAGATCATTTGAGTCAATAGGACAAGCCGCCTATCAAGAGGGGTAAGATATCTAAGTTATAGAAAGAATCTTCATGTATGCTTAGTCAAAATCTTAGAAGACTTCTTTGAAAATCTCTTTTGAGACACAGACAGTGATTCTCGGTTATACCGGTTTGAAGAATCGGATGTACCGAGATTGGCCTCTGTTGCAAGGTTGATGACTTAGTCGTCTCAAGCCTCGAAGAGTTTCAATGGCGGCATGACTAGTCTTCAACCCTGGTGCTACTGAGAATGGCCTCTATGTCGGAGAGTTAGGGAACCCTGCCGCTTAGTGTTTGCCCTAGTTTCATATTTTGAAAATCGGTGTGTCCGGTCTTGAAGACCGGTGCTTTCGGGATATGCTTCTGGTGTCTCAGGCTAAGTCCCACTAGATTTGTCTTCGGTTCTACCGATTTTGTTTCCGCTTATACCGAGAATCCCTTCTAGACTTAGGTCTTCTGTTGCCCTAGACTAAGTCCTATTTGCCTTGTCTTCAGTTCTACTAGTTTCGTTTCCGGTTGTACCGAGAATCTCTTCTGGACTTAGGTCTTATGTTGTCTCAGACTAAGCTCCATCTGAATTGTTTTCGGTTCTACCGGCCTCGTTTCTGGTTGTACCGAGAATTCATTCTGGACTTAGGTCTTCTGTTACCCTAGACTAAGTCCCATGTGTATTGTCTTCGGTTCTACCGGTTCTTTTTCCGGTGGTACCGAGAATCTCTTCTGGACTTAGATCTATTTGAGAAGCTGTGTTACTGAGTTGGTTTCCGGTTTGACTGAGTTTCTTCTCTATGGGAGAAGAACGTGTCAGTACTTCAAATCTCGGTTTAACCGTTCTTCAAAGTCGGCACTACCGGGAATCATTTCTGGAAGTTACTCTGCAGAGTAGAATCTTCAATCCCGGTGTGACCGTGTTCCTTCGGAACTACCAACTTTGAGTTGAAGACTTTCGCCGTGCACCTGAGTTCCTCAGAATCTGACCGTTGGTTTGAAACTCGGTGCTTTCGATTTTGTGTTCCGGTTGTTCCGAAGAAGAATCTTTGTGCCCAACGACTCATTTCTGAGTTGCGGCTATAAATAGCCCCCGACCCCCTGCGGGCTCGGGAGGACACTTTGCGCAAAAAGACATTCTCTCCACCTTGTGTTCCCCTTTCCTCTTGACTCTTTGAGATCTACTTTGAGAGAGGAAAGCCTTGAGAAATCTGATACTTGATTTCGCATTCAAGCAAGAGCTTCTTCAAGGCTAGAGTTCTTTACTCGTTACTTTTGGAGATTTGGCATCTCCTAGCCGGCTAGGCGTCGTTGAGAGTTCCAATTTGTGGATTCGCCTCCAACAGTTTGTGAAGGTTCGAGGATCACCTCAAGATCCACCACGAGTGATTGAGCAAGCGCAAAGTGGACTTGGCTCAAGGAGAAGAAGGTGAAGACTGTGTGTCTTCGGAGCTAAGTGCTCAGCCTCTCCAAACGAAGACGTAGAGTTGTTGCCAACAACTTGAACTTCGGGATAAATCTTGAGTCTTGTTCCTAGCTCTTTGCTTAGCTGTTTTTCTTCATTTGAGCTAGGCCTAGTTTGGTATTTGTAGCTTCATCCTTAAACTGCTTCACTCTTGCATGCTAAACAACTAATTTGAGTAAAATTTGATAATCTCCTATTCACCCCCCTCCTCTAGTCGATAAACCTCGATCTTTCAATTACAAAAATTGCACACAGCCTAAGATTTCCATCAACACAATACGTACATCAACACATCTCAAATTGATTATCATTCAAAATAGATTTAGATGAGCATCTCATCATTACACTAAACAAAATGAGAACTACAGAAAAGAGGTGAACCCCAGAAGAATCGACCCAACAATCTCATTGCAATATCAAGACATTTTGTACTGCTCATACAACAATCAAGATATTTTGTACTGCTCACACAACAATCTCATTGCATTAGCATTGAAAAAGCTAACAATCAGCACAAATTGGACAAAAGGTAGACAAAAAATTCACCACTGGTATGGTTCGGTGGTCGGGGTCGGTGGGAGGGCAGCAGCGCTCGTCAGCATGGGCGACAGGGCTTGTCGGCAAAGGTGGCTTAGCTCATCTGTATGGGCAACTACGCTCATCAGCATGGGTGGAGGCGCTCCTCTGTAGGGGCGGCAGCAATGCTCTAGGCAGGGCGACGGCACACCTCCACGGGCAAGGTACGCACGGGAGCGAGGGAGGGAAGGGCTGGGGTGAGGGCGACGCATGGCAGCGTAGGAGGGTGCAGACGGAGGCGGCAGCCGACACGAAGGACGGTGAGGATGGTTGGGAGGGTGCGGACGGAGACAGCGCCCGGCGTGAAGGACGGCAAGTATGCCAGCGACAAAGCTCGGGGATGCCGGCGGTGGAGGCTAGATTGACGAGGTCTGTGCTCGGGGAGGACGGGGAAAAGCCAGCCGGTGGTGGAGAAGGAGGTGCGGCGAACGGTCATGCCGGTGGTGGGGTAGGACATTGAGGAGACAGTGGCATTGAGGGGAGGGTGGCGGCGGTTCCTCCCTGCTGCGCACGAGAAAGAGGATGGGGCGAGGGCAAGCAGAGCAGGGGTGGCGTGGGGGCTGTGCACGGGATGAGAGCAAGGAGTTTTTTTTGCTTCGGTGTCTGTGCTAGGAGTTGTATCACTGGAAAGAACCGGCTCCTGCCTCACTCCTCTTTAATTATCTGCCACTTCAGATTTTTGTTTACATGGTATGGGTTAAGAGACTGCTGATCTAGTGTATTGGGCTTGCCCTTACAACGTCAGAGACGAGAATGTGAATTCATCTTTTCAAGTTTCCAACTAATTGAAGCACTTGCTACTGCTTGGAATTGACATCGACACTGGGATCTTTGAATGCAGATGATCGATTTTGTAACTAAAATCACCAATAAATAAAGATCCATGAGAATCAATTCAATTGCAATAAAGGCATGTATGATGGAGGAAGTCAGTATTCTCTTGAAAATATCACATATGAGTTTTACTGAGTTAGAAGAGAAGGAAGAAAGAGGGAAAAGACTATCTTCCCTTGATGATCCCTTCAACCCAAGCAATCTTTTTTTCTTCATTGCACCTGGAGTCATCACTTGGTCATGAGCTTCTAATGTAATTTTCATCGTCACATACTTTTAGATATTTTAGAGATTCATACGAGAATTAGTTGTTAGAAATGACAATAAAAGACAATTCATTATATAATATAATTTTATTATTCTCTAGATGATAAAAATATTTTTTATTTTTACAGAGTCATGCAAGTATTAATTGTTAGAAATGACACTAAGAAATAATCCATTATATAACATATTTTTATTATTCTCTAGGTGATGTGGAGGGCATAAAAAACTATATTTTTTCCTTAAAAGAATCATTACTTTCTCTATCACCGTATACTCTATAAAGATTTTGACAGTGACTCAACCTCAAGCATCTAGATTGAGTGGGCAAATAAAAACTTACAACTAGTTGCAGTGGCAACCCATTCCAAATATATATTTGTGCGTTTCAAAAAATATATAGAAAAACAAGTATGTATAACATGTGCACTTGCAAAAGAAACTGTGAAAAAAGTATAACCATCTGTGTAGTTTAAAAAAAGCTAAAGGTGTGCACGCTACTTCAGGCATTTATCTTTTGTCTTTTTTCAGTACAGCATGCAAGTAGCCGTATTTCCTATGAACTTTTGCAGTCGGATCATGTTATAGCATGTTGTTTGTTATTTCTTATCATATTTATTGGAATCTTTCGAGTCCATATTGTTGAAATAGGGTGCAGACATGACTAACTGCGAAAAATCCACGTTTCCAGTTTAGGCAAAAAGCCAAAACTAGTCCTATTATGACAGGTCAATAGCTAAAATAGCCCTGTATCTTAATCAATACCAAAAACTCAGCACGACTCGTCCTAGAGTTGACACGCGTCTCCTGCCGCACCTGGGAGCCACGGCACGCTCCTGCCACACATCGAACTCGCGGCACACGGGTCGGGCCCACAGGTGGGTGGACTCCCCTGAATGTTTCTTCTCCTCATCCCTTTTCTGGTGTTTTAGTGTCAAAGGGGGGAGAGAAGTAATAGTGCAAGGGGGAGAAGTGCTAAAGGGGGAGAGAGAGAGAGAGAGAGAGAGAGAGAGAATATTTTGGATATAGGGGGAGTAAGCATTTTACTGTATCAAGACTTGTGTTTTAATTACAATTAATCTTCGTGATATGCTCTAATATCGTAATGTTCATTTTTAATGAGTTTAATGAGCTCTGATGCAGTATTGTGAGCCTTATTCAGCTTTGATCTGATACATATGCTTATTCTGAATAATTGCTCTGATGCTTTTCGTATAAATTTACTCTGATTCATATGTCTACTCTAAATTTGTGCTCTATTTGTGCTCTGATACACATCTATATGCTCTGTTATCATAACTGGAACGCTCTGATTAAAACTCATATACTCTAGTTATTATAACTGCATCAGAAGAAAAATATATCAGTTCAGATATATCCTTTATGTCATACGCTCTGATACATATGCTCTGAAATGACATATGCTCTGATACACATTCTCTGAACTGATAAAAGTGTAAGTTGTAAGAACATACTGCTCATATCCAAAATTAAGATCTGTGCACTAGACTGATAAAAGCAAATCTATTATGCACAGCTTCAGGGAGAGTATTTTCTAACAACCTGCACATGTATCTCTCATTCAACCTTTGTGAGAATTTGTTGAATGGGTTGCCACTAACCACCAAAAAGGGGGAGATTGAAAGAGCATCTAGATCCCTAAGTGGTTTTGATGGTTAATGGCAACTCAATCTAGGATCTAATGTAATGAGTGTAAGCTTAAATAGGTTCTAGGAAGAAGGGTCATTAAGGGAATGATGACCACCCAAAAGGTACAAAGGTGGTTTCCAGGACAAGGGAATGGCTGTGTTAGACAGCTGTGTCACAGCTGTGAAGAAGCCGGTGCTGTGCAAGGAGTTGCAAGCAAGGTGATGGTGGCTTGATGCATCAAGAGCCGTGAATACAGTTGGTGGCAGGTAAAGCCTAGATTTGCTAGTTTCTTTGAGTCCATAGGAAACATCCGTACTATCAAGATGGATGAAGTAGTAATAATCTGTGGAGGATCTTTTGCTCAATGCTCAGGGTGTTGGACAGTGGCACTGATGCTTTGAGGTCAGTGGCCCTGTGTCAACAGTTTTGCACAAGTGTGAAACTGGTTTTTGTTAGCACTCTGCAGTGCTAGCAGTAGAAAACCATAGGGGTTAGAGTCACCGGTGTGACACAGCTGTGTCACAGGTGGTCTAGCGCTCTATGACTCATGTACATCTCTGTACCAGGGGAGAGCTTGTAAATGCTAAGGGACCTGCACTGCGATGGTTTGTCTGCTGAGTCAGAAGACTGTCGGAGGTTCTCTTCTTATTAGGGATCAGAGTAGTTGTATGCTGAGGGCATGTCATGTGCCAAGACCGGGCTGAGTAGTGCTGCTACGTCAGTTAAGGGTTCACCTGTGTCAGCCTCCGGTGACACAGGTGTCGGTCTGCCCAAGCCGGTTATAGGTTGGGCGTAGTGTGTAGCTGTGTCACCGGTGCCTGTCACCGATGGCTCACTTAATCCTACGTGGCAACAGTGTAACGGTCGGGTTCCTGCGAACCCTATATATAGGGGACCAGGGGAGGTCTTCGACCTCAACCATTCAAGCTAGCTCAAACCAGTAAAGCATATTCGACCGTTGCAAGCCTCTTTCACTCGGAACAAAAGCAAACCTTCCTAAGAGAGTTAGAGTCCTTGAACAAAAGAGCATTTGGTTCCTCCAAGATTCGTTGCTGCTGAATCTATTACTCTTGGAGTATCTACTCCTAGACGGGCGTAGGAGTTGCTGGTATCACCCAAGCTTGTGTGAGCTAAACCAGTAGTTTGTGAAGGTGATCTGAAGTCTACCTGCTGCAAGGCAAAAGGACTTCCACAAGCAAAGCAAGAGGTTTGATCGTCAGGTACTCGGAGAACAAGCACGATTCAGTGCTGGCGATCTCTTCGGAGTAGCCTCTCCAACAGAGACGTACCTCTTTGAGAAGAGCAGGGAACTTCGGTGAAAAACACATTGTCTCTGAGTACTTACTGTATTACTTTTAGTACTTGCTATTCTTGCATATTTGTGTGATCTTAGACTTATTCTGTTCATCTGTTGTAGATCACCTTTTTACCTGTGCTATCTTAGCTGTGTCTCAGTTGTTATTGATCATATCTCTTACCTGTGTTAGCTACCTGTTACACAGCCAGTTAGGTTGTACATTATTTCTAAGTCTTTAGTTCACCTGTGTTAGCCACCTGTGTGACAGCTACTTATTAAATCATACATAATATCTTGCTTGTGCTGTTCACCTGTTACACAGTTAGCTCACCCTGCAACTAGCTAAGACTTAATCTGTTCAACAAGGTTAAAAGAAGTAATTTTAATTAGCCTCCTATTCACCCCCTCTCCTTCTAGTCGGCACCTTCGGTCCTTTCAGTGGGGCGCGTGCCACCTCACCTGCCGTAGGTCAGACCTGTGGTAGGTGAGGTGCTGCGGATCCGATGTGCTGCACGAGCATGCCACGGATCCCGGTGTGGCAAGAGGTACTTTTTTGACATTGTTTCACATAAGGAGCTATTTTTGCTATGTAAGGGGCTACTTTTAGCTTTTTCCCTCCATTTTAAGCCTGGGTGTAACCATTTCCGGACTTTTAATGACGAGTAACAACTTTGACATTCCCGGTACTTAATTAATTACGGTTTACTCATGGAGAAGAAAAGGAGAGAATCAAGATCCAAAATTACACACGCTCAGCCTAAAAATCGAAATACTGTACAAAATGAGTTCATTTTCGCCAAAAGAAATTTACATAGTACACGTAAGAAACGGATGGCCGGTGTATGACAATCTGTCTGATGAAGCGGGCCCATGCAGTCTCTGCAAGTCTGCAGGCCACCAGCTGCTTGCGCCTTCCTCCTTCGCAAAGCCGCTCCGTTGCTACACACCTTGGCCCTTTTTCTCGGCTCACTCGATCGCTGAAAAGGAAGCTCATGACCCATGGACTTCACGCACGAACCCTACCCCCGGTTCCGACACCGAAGTCAAACGCGGACACGCGAGCGAGAGGGAAGGAGGAGAGCGAAAGGCGCTGGCACCTGGTGAGGGCTCGCCACCGGTGTAGGCGCCGCCCCGTCGCCGGCAGCAATGCCACCGCCGCCCACCATCGCGTCCCCGCCGCGCTTCCCCTTTTTTCTTTTCTCCCTCCTGGGCAGTTGCCGGATGCCGAGCGCTTCATTCTTCCTAGATGTGGTGGAGGGTATAGCGAGCTGACAAATTTAGCAAGGAGGTTGCCGAGCCGGCTGGAGCCAGATTTGGCGATAACAAGCCGGTTGCCAAGCACGCCGGAGTTGCTCTTACAGTAGGTTCACACTTCCCAGGTTGTTGATTGCTCGCCTGATCAGAAGCTGCGCATCATATCGAACGCGTTGTTGCAAAAGCGGAATGACCAAAGACAACTTTCCTAATCCTAGTTTGGTGAAAAATGACTACTCTTTGGTGGACAACAACTGATCCATCATGTACATGCAGATCACAAACATTTGGCAGCTACACACAGATGTATCGCGTTATTGAGTTTGGTGCAGGTAGCCGAAACAGAAGGCACTATCGACATTTAATCGAGGATCAGTCATTCAATAAAACATTAACACTGAGTGTAACGTATACACATGTCAATTATGGGGAAGTATCGGTGTTGGATCATCCTGTGGATTCTTTTCCCTAATCTTGTGAGTTGCTAATCCTTCCAGATATTTGCCATTTGCGTTTATACCACATCATTTGAAAGCACATGTTTCGGAAAGCCCTCTCTGGGGTTAGACGGGAGAGACCTAGCACCTAGAGTGGAAGAACAGAAATTAGTTGCATACATAACAATACACTCCTAGTTAACAAAGCAGTATTAATATGATGGATGATAATGAATCTATTACCGCAGCAGTATTTGATACTTCTGTAGTGACAAGGCATTAACCGAAATTCGTGTTTTGGATTGTGTTGTGCAGACGCCCCTGATATCCTCTTAGCAGAAAGTGGGCTGGTCAGTTGATTGCCCTGGACCCGTGCTCAAGTACAGAACAGGCCCAGCCTCAGCACCAGCCTCAGCAAACTAAGTGTGGAGTCTCTTTCCCACTGGAACAGACCAGACTTCTCAATATCACCAAGTGACAACACCGGAATACCTGGTGGCAACCCAGCATTGAAGGCATTAGAAATTATAATCAAGAGGCTTCTGCAGGCTTGCTCTACTTCCATGCGCTCTATTGCAGTGTGCTGCAAAGCAGGGTCCCTCCAAGGTTGATAATAATGCCTAAGATAGAACAAACACGATTAGAATCTGCAATGTGCGTACCCAGCACTTGTGTCATCATAACAGAAACATATGCAAATATGAATGGTTCACACACTAGATCCCATACCATCTCCATGCAGGATTAGATTCAGCGGGACAGTGTATCTTTGAGCAAAGCATTTCAATTTCTTCATGACTATCAACCAAATCTGCTTCAACAAGGTTAAAAGTAATGAGTAGAATGTGTCACTATTCCAGCAATGACATGAGAAGAGAACACAGGCACATACCGCAATGATATCTTAATAGAATAACCTAGAGTTGATAACTAATTTAGAAATATAGAAATCTTCTTACTTTGAATCAGAATGCAGTAAGTCAAAATGTCAAAATGTACCTTGTTTACTGGATCTTTCGTGAAGCAACAAGCAAAGAGCCGTCACAACTGATGGCAAAGTGTCACTGTTCTTTTTCACATGATCTTGAAGGTAAAGTATGATGACAGCTAGTGTCTCATTTGCAACGTCATTGTCCACCATCTCAACCCTTTCATATGTATGGTTCAAGAAAGACTGAAGATTTCGGGGACCATTGGTGCTCCTGGCAAGATTTCCCCTCTTTTCAGGAGAGATGCGGGAGATTCTCCCAAGTATAACGGAAGCAACTAACCAACGCAATATCTTTGAAAGTAGACACTCGTTTTTTACCAGCACTTCACATGGCATTTCCAGTACAGATATTTGGTTACAGAACCAGAAGATATTAGAAGCTGCCCATGAAACAACCATCGCGGCTCTTGACTTATCCTGTTATTGCCAAAAAAAAAGCAGAATTCACAGATCCCATTGCATTTATAATCCTTGAGAAGATAAAAAAATGTTAGATAATTTGTATGCATAAATAAGAGGTTAACATCGTTCATGGTGCTGCACGTTACTAGTTATTATTAAACTTCAGCATATGATTATATACGTAAACATACAATGAAATCAATTGAAGTCCTAATGAATCAACAAAAAAAGGAAAAAAGGATTATTCAGATTTAGATAGTAAACACAATATTAATTTTAAACACTCATAAAATGAAGGCATGGCACAAAAAAAGTACCATTTCAGACAAAATTGGCAGAGGGCCATTCATAAGAATGACATCAGTACCAAATTCCATTGTAAGCTTAAGTTCTATGCTTCTTGAGTTGTCATCAATAGCTTGGCACAACTTAAATATGCCATGGAGGGACAAGGTAAAATGTGGTTGGTATATCTTCCTTTTCATAGACAACCTCATTGTTGATGCAATCACATTTAGCACTGAAGTTAACATGGGAATATTTCCTTTCAATAATTTGGAATTTTCAACTAGGACATACAGGTATTTGGATATTTCTGAGAGTTGCTCAAGTGCAGTTTCTTGGAGCCATTCTGTAATGAATCTTGATGACATCAAAGCATTGAGTACCTGCAGAAAGAACAGAAAATTAAAGAGACAGATGAGAGCATAGCTTTAACAAAACTGTTACAAAGCATATATATGTCATAGAACATGGCTAGAAAAACTTATTAATATAATCTTCAGTTATTTATGAAGGTGTCCAAACCATAAACAAGAAAACTTTGGGTCAAAGCTGATGGATAAGTCTCATGTGCTGGTCTTTGTGGGGCTGGCTGTAGGACAGCACTTTAGCATCTTAGACTAGCATCTTAGACTAGCATAGGACAGCACTTTAGCACCTTAGACTAGCATCTTGGCATATGCTTGGCTGGCTAGCAGCCTATAAATATGTATCCCCAACCCCTCAGGTTGGCATGTCATTGAGAAATAAACCAGAAAATTGTCCCAACTCCTAGTGTCATCCTCTCTCGATGAGTGTGAGAGTTCTGCTCCTACCAGGAGTGAGAATTCAGCGACTAACAACTGGTATCAGAGCCATACTATCCTGTAGCCTGAGCATCTCCTGCTCATCTCCTCTCCCAACCACACAACAGCCCCAGCTGCGAGCAGCAGCTCCGGCCGCTCCTGCTCACTCCTCCCCCGCGCAGACGAGCAGCAGCTCGTCTGAAGCAGCCCTCTCCCCACACAGCAGCCCCCCGGTAGCGCGTCATGTCCGCAGGGCAGTCTCAGCGCTCGGTCGCCTCGAGCACGCGGCGTCGGCAGGAGGCCGAACTTGCCGCGGCAGAGGAACGCGAGCGAGCGGCGGCAGAGACCGCTGCTGCGGCGGCAAGGGCGTCGAGGCTGGCAGCGGCGGAGCTGGCAGCAGCCAGAGCGGAGGCGGAAGCAGCGGCGGCGGCGGACGCAGCACGTGCGGCGGCAGCGGAGGTCGAGGCTCTGCGCGGCAGCATCGGCAGCTCCATCTCCGCTGACGACACCGCCGACGCGGACCTCGAGCTGCTAGAGAGGGACGCAGCGCGAGCGCGGTCGGCGCAGTGGGCAGCCGCGCACGCCCACGAGCGTGGCGGCAGCCCAGACAGGCGCGGACGCGCTGGCGGCGCTCCTGGAGGGGGCGCGCACGGCGGTGGCGCTCCTGGGGCAGCCGCGCACGCCCACGAGCGCGGCGGCAGCCCAGACAGGCGCGGACGCGCTGGCGGCGCTCCTGGAGGAGGCGCGCACAGCAACGGTGGCGGACGGGTCAATGGAGAGCGCGACCTTCACAGGCAGCGTGGCTCTCTCCCCGGATCGGTACCATGGTTACCACGGTTTCCAGGCTGTTGTCAGGGACGTCGGCCCCGGCAGTGGGTGGCCTACCCTCACCAAGACCAACTACGTTGAGTGGGCTGCGGTGATGAGGGTAAAGCTCCAGGTGCGGCACATGTGGGAGGCAGTCCGGTACGGCGACGTCGACTACGACCAGGATCGACGGGCGCTGGATGCTCTCATCGCTGCAGTCCCGTCCGAGATGCAGTTCTCGCTCACCAACAAGCGGACTGCCAAGGAGGCTTGGGACGCCATCGCTGCGGCACGCATCGGCAGCGACCGCGCCCGCAAGTCCACACTGCAGGCACTTCGCAAGGAGTGGGAGAACCTGGCCTTCAAGCCAGGTGAGGACGTTGATGACTTTGCTCTCCGTCTCAACACTCTGTTGCAGAAGATGGTGCAGTTCGGCGATGACACCTACGGCGAGGAGAGAGCTGTCGAAAAGCTCTTCCGCTGCGTCCCCGAGAAGTACAAGCAGATGGCTCGCTCGATCGAGTCTCTGCTGGATCTCTCCACGATGTCGATCGAGGAGGCGATAGGTCGCCTCAAGGTCGTCGACAGCGATGAGCCACAGCCTCTCTCGGGGCCCATCACCACTGGCGGGAAGCTCCTTCTCACTCGGGAGCAGTGGGATACCCGCCAAGGTGACCGGAAAAAGGGGAGCCTTCTTCCGCGATAGGCGGCCGCAAGCGTGGCAAGCCGCGCAAGGTGCGCAGAGACGCCCAGGCCGGGGCGCGAGGACGTGCCGAGGGCGATGCCCGCGGAGGCGCCCAGGGCGGCGCCGCCGGCAAGCACAAGCCGGCAAGCACAAGCCGGCACGAGACGACACCTGCCACAACTGCGGCCAGCTTGGCCATTGGGCCAAGGACTGTCGACAGCCACGACGCGGCCAGGCCCACGTCGCACAGGCGGAGGAGGAGCCGGCTCTGTTCATGGCACATGCAAGCATCAAGCTACCTCTAGCGGCACCGGCCGCAGCGGCTCTCCTCCACCTTGACGAGCCAAAAGCACACGCCCTCCTCGGCGACAGCTCCGACAACGACAAGACCGACGGGTGGTGCCTCGACACCGGCGCCACCCATCACATGACCGGTCGACGGGAGTTCTTCACCAAGCTTGACTCTAGCGTCCGAGGCTCCGTCAAGTTTGGGGATGCCTCTGGCGTGGAGATCAAGGGCGTCGGCTCCGTCATCTTCACCGCCGTGTCTGGTGAGCACAGACTGCTCACCGGAGTCTACTACATCCCCGCGTTGAGGAACTCTATCATCAGCTTGGGACAGCTGGATGAGAACGGTTCGCGCGTGGTAGTTGAGGATGGAGTCATGAGGATTTGGGATCGCCGTCGTCGCCTTCTTGCCAAGGTAACCAGAAGCGCAAATCGACTCTACGTCCTCAACGTGCAGGTGGCACAACCCCTCTGTCTCGCTGCTCGTCGGGACGACGAGGCGTGGCAGTGGCACAAGCGCTTCGGGCACCTTCACTTCGAGGCCCTGAAGCGGCTCAGTGCCACGGAGATGGTGCGAGGCCTGCCGTGCCTCGATCACGTGGAGCAGCTCTGCGACGTCTGCGTGTTGACGAAGCAGAGGCGACTCCCCTTTCCCCAGCGGGCGAGCTTTCGAGCCAAGGAGAGGCTCGAGCTTGTGCACGGGGACTTGTGTGGCCCGGTGACGCCGGCCACACCGGGAGGACGACGCTACTTCCTGCTGCTCGTCGACGACCTCTCCCGCTACATGTGGGTGATGGTCCTCGGCAGCAAGGGAGAGGCTGCGGACGCCATCAGGCGCGCGCAGGCTGCTGCGGAGGCGGAGTGCGGCTGCAAGCTGCGCGTGCTGCGCACCGACAACAGCGGCGAATTCACGGCGGCTGAATTCGCGTCGTACTGCGCTGATAAGGGCATTCAGCGCCACTACTCCGCGCCGTACAGCCCGCAGCAGAACGGCGTCGTCGAGCGGCGCAACCAGACGGTTGTGGGGATGGCTCGGGCCCTTCTCAAGCAGAGGGGGATGCCGGCTGTCTTCTGGGGAGAGGCGGTGGTGTCGGCCGTCTACATCCTCAACCGCTCGCCTACCAAGGCACTCGACGGCAAGACGCCGTACGAGTCTTGGCATGGGCGCAAGCCGGCGGTCTCCCACTTGCGGGTCTTCGGCTGCCTCGCGTTCGCCAAGGAGCTTGGCCACATCAGCAAGCTCGACGACAGGAGCACTCCGGGAGTGTTCATCGGCTACGCGGAGGGCTCGAAGGCCTACCGCATCCTCGACCCGAAGACACAGCGTGTGCGCACGGCGCGCGACGTTGTGTTCAACGAAGGACGAGGATGGGCGTGGGACAAGGCGGTGGACGACGGCTCGGCTCCGACGTACGACGACTTCACTGTCGAGTACGTCTACTTCGAGGGAGCTGGGGGAGTAGGCAGCTCTTCTTCGACGAGCGCGTCTACCCCAGTCCCCGAGCCTCCACCGACCCCGGCACCTACTACTCCGACAGCACCACGCTCTCCAGCCAGGACCTCGGCTGCGATGAGCTCCTCGCCGGCTCCACCACAGCCGGCAACGCCACGCACTCCAGCACCGACAGGCCCCTCTCCGGGCACGTCTACTCCACCACCAGCTCGTGTCGAGCACAGCCCGGTTGAGCTCGCTACTCCGCTCTCTCACGACGAGGAGCGCATCGACGCGTACCACGACGGCGAGTCGTTGCGGTACCGTATGATGGAGAACCTTCTCGGCGACCAGCCGGTGCCGGGACCGGTGCCTCACGACCTGGAGGCGCAGTTGCACCTTGTGTGTGACGACGGCGAGCCTCGGTCGTTTGCAGAGGCCGAGAAACACGCGGCATGGCGCGCCGCGATGCAGTTGGAGATGGATGCGGTTGAGAAGAACCGCACCTGGGAACTTGCTGACCTCCCTCGTGGTCACCGCGCGATCACCCTTAAGTGGGTGTACAAGCTGAAGAGGGATGAAGCCGGCGCCATCGTCAAGCACAAGGCTCGCTTGGTGGCACGAGGTTTCGTGCAGCAGGAGGGGGTCGACTTTGACGACGCCTTCGCTCCCGTGGCACGGATGGAGTCCGTGCGACTCCTCCTTGCGCTAGCTGCCCAGGAGGGCTGGCGTGTTCATCACATGGATGTCAAGTCGGCGTTCCTTAACGGCGACTTGAAGGAGGAGGTCTACGTGCACCAGCCGCCGGGATTTGCGATCCCCGGCAAGGAGGGCAAGGTGCTCCGCCTGCGCAAGGCCCTCTATGGCTTGCGGCAGGCACCGAGGGCGTGGAATGCCAAGTTGGATTCCACGCTAAAGGGGATGGGCTTCGAGCAAAGCCCGCACGAGGCGGCCATCTACCGACGGGGCAGTGGAGGAACTGCTCTGCTGGTAGGTGTCTACGTCGACGACTTGGTGATCACCGGCACCAAGGATGCGGAGGTGGCGGCATTCAAGGAAGAGATGAAGGCCACCTTCCAGATGAGTGACCTGGGGCCTCTCTCCTTCTATCTGGGAATCGAGGTGCACCAGGATGACTCCGGGATCACGCTCCGACAGACCGCCTACGCCAAGCGCGTCGTTGAGCTAGCTGGGCTCACCGACTGCAACCCAGCTCTCACTCCGATGGAGGAGAGGCTGAAGCTGAGCCGCGACAGCACGGCGGAGGAGGTGGACGCTACGCAGTACCGGCGTCTTGTGGGGAGCCTTCGCTACCTCGCCCACACACGGCCGGACTTGGCATTCTCCGTCGGCTACGTTAGTCGGTTCATGCAGCGACCGACGACGGAGCACCAGCAGGCTGTGAAGAGGATCATCCGCTACGTTGCGGGGACTCTCGACCACGGCCTCTACTACCCTAGGTGCCCTGGGGCGGCACACTTCGTCGGGTACAGCGACAGCGACCACGCCGGCGACATCGACACCAGCAAGAGCACAAGCGGGATCCTCTTCTTCCTCGGCAAGTGCCTCGTTAGCTGGCAGTCGGTCAAGCAGCAGGTGGTGGCCCTGTCCAGCTGCGAGGCCGAGTACATAGCAGCCTCCACTGTTTCGACTCAGGCGCTCTGGCTCGCTCGACTGCTTGGTGATCTCCTCGGCAGAGACACTAGAGCGGTGGAGCTCAGAGTGGACAGCAAGTCCGCTCTGGCCCTGGCAAAGAACCCCGTTTTCCATGAACGGAGTAAGCACATCCGGGTGAGGTACCACTTCATCCGAGGCTGCTTGGAGGAAGGGAGCATCAAGGCGAGCTACATCAACACCAAGGACCAGCTTGCGGACCTGCTTACCAAGCCCCTTGGGAGGATCAAGTTCCTTGAGCTCTGCTCCAGGACCGGGATGGTTCAACTTTCCCACAAGACGACGCACAAGACTTAGGGGGAGAATGATGGATAAGTCTCATGTGCTGGTCTTTGTGGGGCTGGCTGTAGGACAGCACTTTAGCATCTTAGACTAGCATCTTAGACTAGCATAGGACAGCACTTTAGCATCTTAGACTAGCATCTTGGCATATGCTTGGCTGGCTAGCAGCCTATAAATATGTATCCCCAACCCCTCAGGTTGGCATGGCATTGAGAAATAAACCAGAAAATTGTCCCAACTCCTAGTGTCATCCTCTCTCGATGAGTGTGAGAGTTCTGCTCCTACCAAGAGTGAGAATTCAGCGACTAACAAAAGCTGGCCATTCATGAAAAGACGAAGGTATAGAATGGCCATATGCAAAAATTGTATACAGGAAGTAGTCATAACTGACGAAGTAACCCCTGCAATTATAGAAGGTATAGCTGGCCATGTGCCTAGTTAATTGTCTGAAAAGACCAACATTACAAGTGAATAAGGAACCTATATATAGAACTGCATGCACCAACTAATGTCAATATATCAAATAAGGATGACTGGAATCCCATCTGTTCCACCCCTTATACCATGACATGCCTAAAGGGTATTTATATTATTTTGCAAAGTATTTAATGTAAGGGAACATCATGTACTGTTGCAGAGTCAGTTTGAGCAAAGGAACCAAATTCAGCAAAAATAACAAAGTAATCAGTCCTATTTAATATAGAAAGCAGCACCTAACAATCAGTGCAACAAAAAAAATGTTGTTAATTGAAATGATCCTCATGTTCACCAACAGAACTCTCATGAAATAATTGATGGATTGCAAATTACAATCAAGATTCACAAGAAATGAAGACAAATCATGTACTCTGTTATTGCTTCCATGAAAGGTGTGCATCACAGTCGAAATAATCTAAAACAGTGATTTACCTCCAATGCTAACCCGACTGTTCCAGAACTAGAGTTTTTAACACTGTCCGGTCCTTCACCATAAGATAAAATAACAGAGGATAACCACGACAGAAGGCCACAATCTTTTATTAAGTGCTGAGCTAGAACTGGCAGCTTCACACACTTCTTTAGCACCTACAATGCAAAGGGAGAATTCTAAATGAAATAAATATTTGAAAATTTACTGAATTATTACATTCCAAGTAAGTCAAAAAGAAGAAAGAACACATTTCACAGATAAAAGATCAATACATGCCAAAATGGACGAGACCAAATGACATAACAGTAGAAAATATGCATGAAGTGTTGCTTAACATCAAGTGCAGTTCAGAATGGTAAATTAATGTTAACTGACAACTCTATTTGTCATACAATTCTACACTCTTTTAAGTTTTATATTTCGGACTGTGCTTCAGCTCCTGGCATATACAAAACTAAACAAGATAGTAAGCATATAAAGGAATCCCAGATACTGCTGACAGCACACTGCACACTAACTACTTTAACGCACACAGCCGAAGTCAGTTAAACTTTAATGAGAAAAATAGAGTTACCTGAAGGATTAGAAGCTTCGATTCAGGATCTGAAACAGCCGAAGAACAAAAGGTAAGAGCAAGCTCTAAGACACTTCCTCTCTTGCATATTATAGCATCATCAGCTAGATTTGATCCAGCATATAATAACCGAAGCATCCACAAGCGATCAGCTTTGAAATGCACAGAAGTGCTCCTCAGTAATGTTGGAAACATTGGAATGCTCTGCAACAAAAAAGATGATATAGATAAATGCAATACCACCAAATTCATAGCTCGAGATATTTTGCCTGTGTAAGTAAAAATAAACCACCTGCAAGTTGACAGAGGCTGAATTCATCAAAAATTTGCTAATGGTAGTGAATTGAGTATGCGAGGTATCCAGCAGTATCAAAGACGCTTCTGCGGCAAAAATAGCAACAACGGAAGGTATCCTCTGCCATGGTTCGAATATCCCATTCTGTAGATATGTCAAAAGAAGCTGGAGGTGCCATTTTTCTTTGCTTTTCTGAGAAGCCTGTACAGATGTCACAAGTGCAGAACATAGTATAAACATAGTATATAAGTGGACTTCTCAAATAAAATTACAGATACGAGATGTATTTCATACTCAGATCTATCGGGCATCAAACTGCTCGCAGAATGTTGATAATAATAATCTTTTCACAGTAGTTCAAGTTAAATAAACATAAAATCCATGGCATGTGCATAAGATCATCGCCCACACATCAAGAAATGTGAAGTATAACTGGAACATAGATATATTGATATAAGAACATGAATGTGCTTAGAAAAGTTAGAAGCAGTATAACAATTATAAATTATTACATTTATATTATGCATATCCTAGAACACTAACAAAATTTTGTTTGCAATGTGGCGCTAAGGTTACATGGTGACTAAGCAAATAAAACATCACAGACAACTGTAGGCAGAGCAAGACAATAACTAATTAGCAGTACTTACAATCAATAAATAAGTCAACTGACATAACATCAGATTCAAGAAATAACGGTGCATTACCTCAAGCGATTTTTTGAATGTTCCTAGAGATTCATAACCCAGCTTCCTCAATTCTTCATCGGGAGATGATATGCTAACAAACGTTATTGCAAGCAGCCCAAGTCGGGAAAATTCAGCAGGTTCAATGTACTCCATGAGAAGAGTATGAATTGAGAACCGCAAGATAAACATAGGATCATAAATCCAAACCATATCCATGCTCCGTGATGTTGTCTGTCAACCAATGTCAGAGTGGATTAAGAACATGAGACACAGATGAATCAGGTAGACAAAAAGAGTGTAATTGTGAAAGCACAAATAAAGAACAATAATGAATCCAAAACTTTAATTGACACCACTATTCAACAAATTACCTTCAGAGTATCACCAAAGTTATCCTGACGAAGCTGTTCCAATGAAAAAACAGAAGTCCTTGAAGACCTTTTATAGCAAAATTGCAAGACAGTCATGACACAGAGCTTAGAATCAACGGGTATGTTCTCCCGAAATAGCGCCCTTCGCCTACCATTGCTTTCGGCATTCTCTGTTTTATGAATTTCTGATGTCGAAGAATCTAGTTTCAGTTCTTCTCTATATCTAAGAGCTGCACTACCCCATAGATGATCCACTTCAGCAATGGTTTTGCACTCAGATGACTCTATCTCATTCATAAGATGAAGTATCTCCAAATCTGTTTCGCTAAGAGTTGCACCATAAACAGATAAAAGCAAGAAACTTAGCTCTCTCGATTCATTCAATAGGCTATTATTCTGTTGCTTTCTCTTAATATCATACAGTACCCTGAGTAATCTGATGATTTCTATTTTTCTCTTCTCTGGAATGCAAATTTGGGACTTGTTTTCTCTTGCAAAAGAAGAATCAACTGATTTTAAAATGCTTGATGCTGGCTGTAGAAGGCTCCCTGTAGGATTAAAAGCAGATGGATATTCAGAAACTACACTGTAGGTCATTGCCAACACAAAATGGGAGTGGCCCAGTATGAGTTCAAGAATTTCATCAGCAGGGAACTTCCCTTCTGATAATACAACAAGAACACATCGAATTGCTTTTATTACGACATGATCATTGAATCTATGCAAGAGAGATGATCTGATGAATTGGTTAAGGAAAGGTATGGACTTCAATTGGTTCAGATGAGTTTGAATCTCTGAAGACAATTCAATAATATTCTTGAGAATTGTATATTCCAAAGAACAGATAACCTTTTGTTGCTTAGCAGACTGAGATAAAAAGCCATCACTCCGAGGGAAATTTCTGAGTATTTTATCCAAAGTTCTGACCAAAATGCTTACGAAATTTAGCTTAGCATTGTTCACTCTCTTGGATTCCCTCTCCGAACCTACCTCATTGGACAACAATCTTCTGGGAGGAGATAGCAACAACCTAATCAGTGATATCTTTGCAAACAATTCATTAGTAAGCTTCAGAATGCCATGGCATGAGTCAGGATTAATATCATTAACATCAGAATCTAATAGCTCAGATGATTCTGGACAAATTGAAGCAATTATTTCCAAGCGTTGCTTCCTGGATATTTCTTTTAGAGACAAGTAGTAGTACAACATGGTAACTGACTTCCCCAAGAGAGTGTCACTGAAATAACTCATTATATCTTGAACTGATTTGTGTCTAAAGTCACTAAAATCTTCCTCAAAAATGGTCCTAGTAACAAAACTTTTCCAACATGGAAAACCACTATCGCCCAATAGCATTTCACAGTAAAAGATTGGAACTGGCTCAAGGAATTCAACAAATGGCCTATTGCCATCACTGCGATGCTTCATGTATGACAAAGCAGCAGGCAAAAGAAGTATAGCACTATCCTCATGAGCCCGTGAAGACTTAGAATCGTAATCCATGGCTTGCAGAACAGAAGTGTCCTTTTTTAGAACTTCCATCAACATCTGCCCAAAAAAGTTCATGTGCATAGGACTTACTTCCAGGAGCAACCATATCGCTTTTGCTTTAACCTTAGATGTGGGAAACATACAGTGATGAAGAATGCTAAGGGGAGTGTTGATGACCATTGTAGATAACATCATGTGGAATGCAGTATATTCAGTGTTCTGTCCTGCAGATCTTTCTGTATCATGGATACGAATCACCATCTTCAGCAAGCAAACATCAGCAAATTCAAGATTCAATTTAGTACCAAAATGAAGAATGATATGATAAACTCGCTGAATGGTTGCAATATCAGAATTTTGAATCTCCAAGCTCCATGATCCACAGGATTCTGATTTTTGATCATTTTGTTGTAGATAATCATACAGCAATTCCATGGCAATATCAGCGATATATAGACATACAAAAGCAGCGGGAGCAAATGCAGGTGAACAACTCGAACCACAACTTTCCAACTGTGAAAACATCCTCTTTGCAAGTTCCAGAAGTCTGACAGGAGACATGAATTTTGTTAGCGTGTGAACCATGTAGAAATTTGGCAAAAGCAGTCCAAAGTTCCCTTTCTCCATGCAGAGTTCAAATTTCTCCTCAAACAACAGTAGTATTCTTTCAAGCATGACCTTTGGTGCAGCAAACAGTGACTCTAGGGATCGACCATCACTATTAGAGCAGTTAGCTTCAAATCTATCAGCTAATAGTAAAAGGTCATATAGTTTACTCAGAAGATTCAAAACAAAACTATCTACCAGGTGCAGATTTTCCTTTGAAAAACTAGTAAACACTTCTTTCACATGTTCCACACTCCCATCTGCTAAGTCCGGGCAATTTGATAAGGAACATGGCAAAGACAGGCCAATTGCTTCTTCTTTTTTGCAGGGAAAAGACATGCCAATTATAGGATGCTGGAGAACAGATTCAACAATATCTTGGAAACATTCCACTGGATAGGACGCCACTGAAAACTTTAAGTCAGCAGTATCAGCAGCCAAAACTCGAATGCGCTCAAATGTGCAATCAACAAGAGTGAAGCATAGATGGCATAGTTCTTCAAGAACATTTGAACACTTCATAGTGTATGATGACAACAAGCGGTAGCTCCAAAACAAGATAACTCTCAGATAAAATGTCAATTCACTAATTGTACTTTCAGAAAGCTTAACTCGAAGACATTGTACAAGTGCATCATGTAGCAATGCATGTGCCTCCCCAATTTCAGCTGGTGCATTAAACACAAGGCTTAATACTGAAGGTAAGAGCTCACAGAACGGAGTCGCATTTAGAAATGTGCTTATTGCAGCTGATTCTGTAGAAATTGAGTGGTTTAGACATCTGTCCTCAACAGTGTAGACATGATCAACATCAAGATCATCCTTGATCCGTCTAAGATTACAGAAGAACATATCTGGCCAACAACTAGCAATTTTAGCTAGATAATCATGTTGCAGAAAAAGAACAGACGACAAGAATGGCAGATGAGAAGGAAAATGTGTTTTCACAACATTCAGAAGCTCTGGAAAGCTACGGATAATATCCTCTGTAGATGTGCACAGGATTGAAAATAAGAATGCTGTCGCTACATCGTCTGGCAAATTAGTGTGTTGCTGACTCAACATTTCTTCAACCTTTCTAGTTACAGAGCACAAAGAGTTTGCATGAATTTCAGAAGAATGCTCCAGGGTGGTGAACAAACTAGAATTTCGTTGGTCCGAGATACTCCTCACGATATGCATCATATTGATCAATGGCCTCCATTCAGCAAAATAAATCCTAGAGTTTATTTCTTCTGATGAAAATTTATCAAATCTCTCATTTAGAATGGCACCTATAAGATCAGGTAATAATTGTACATCGACCTGTTTGATCATCATTGGATCAGTCAATTGACTGTGCAATTAAGGTAAATAGGTAACAGAGTATTAGACAACATAAATGCTATACCTGAGATTGCAGAATAAGGTAGATTGTGTTGCACACATATAATGAAATTGTGGACTTCTCATGTAATTTCATACCTCCAGACTCCGAATCGAGTAGCCTAAGGCATTTCTGAAGAACGCAAACAATCAGAGGACTGAAAGCTGGAGAATAGCCTACAAACCACAATAAAAGGTTGAGAATATGAATGAGCTGGATGTCATTAGGCAATTATCTAATAGCAGAAAAGACATGGATAAGAAGTATCAGAAGAAGACTGAGTAAACTGAATTCAAAGGACAGCTGCAACAAAGTAACACATTCATAATCAGGAATTGCCAAAGAGTGATCACGACAAATTTCAGAATGAAGTACATAAGTCCGAGCAAAAATATCTGACTGCAGTTGAATTAAAAAGATGCCGGTACAATACAGTGCATAGTAGAAACAAACAACCGCATGACAAGCAGCCCATTATTTCAATAAATCTGATGATAACATGATCAGATGATAGGCGGATCGAAGATTGCATGCTCTCAAATGTAAAAATGTGATAGTTATGCTGTGTTTCAGGTGACGTGTAGGAAGTTTATCGAAAATCAACTGTCTATTTTCCATGATGTTGTGCACCTTGCATGTTCCAATAGCGTTTATATCTGGCAATACATCGGATCAAATGGAACCTAACGAACAAGCAACCGAGCTAATGGCAGATAAGACGAATTAAATAGCTTGGCATGAATTTCAGAAAAGAGGAATTGCACTCATTCATGTTCATAAAGAAAATAGTACCTTCAAACTGGCCTGATTTAGAGATAAACTTCCACATGTGCTGTTGGTATTTGTATAAATTGTTCCCAACTACTGAAATAGCATCGCAAAGGAAAGGGATCACAATGTGTGACAGTTTATTAGATGCTCCAACTCCTAGGCCCTCTCTTACACACCATTTGGCTTCGTAACCCGGTAAGGAAACCAACCATGCATCAATCTCCATGAAGTTCTGATCAAATGCACCAGAACTTGCTAGAGCAGCTTTAACTAAAATGTACGCTTGATCACGGATGCTCTTAACTTGTGAATGCAACATGATGTCAATGAGTGGTTGCAAATGCTTGTACATTGATTCTGGTACTCTCTCTGGGTCCCAACGTCCCTCACATTGCCCTGCATACTCAACTAAAAGAGATAATAAGCACTGTTGCTCATCCTTGGACAGGTCCAACGGATTAGGTGGTATAACCCTAAAGAAGTCAAATGATCCATCAAAAGAGCTGGGCATTACCCTCTGAAAGAAAAAATGAAGATAATCAGTGCACAGAATTAGAAGATCAGAATGTTAAGGCTATAAGTTGCAAAGAAACTCCATCCCTTAAACAAAGTAGAGACACAGACAGCAAAGACAGAGGCCAGGGATAGAGGAACAAGGCAGTTCATACAAACAAATTAAAAGGTATTTAGATGAAACGTAGTAAAATGTAGCTTCACCTACCAAATAGAGCCGGAGAACATCAAGCAACTTCGAGTGGAAAACATCATCTACCACTTCTGCATCTTTCATCTTCGGATCTTGCTTATCTAAGCCCCATATCTCACACAGAGTGGTAGCATGATCATTTGCCAAGTCTGGGTCTTGCTCTTCAGATTCATCCTTGGCCTGCTCAACATCAATCCCACTAATAATAATATCAGTATCCTCATCGATAGCACCACATCTCTGTTTCTTTTGAGGAGGCTCGGAAAGCTGGGCGCGTCTCTTTAGTCTACTCTGAGAACAATTTTGATGTTTCTGACTGGCAGAAGAGAGTAGCTTGAGAAGGACCTGGGGATCAGGCATAGCTCCGCGCACTTCATCTTGAATGTATTCTCTCAGAGATATCAACATTTTGACACGCATGTCGTCTCCCTGGTGAACCTTATCTACCACAGATGCGTCTGTTCCAGTGGAACAGCTTAATCCTGGGAAACCATTTATTCTGACTTTCACTTTTGTTGAGCCACTGAATTCTGACGTCAATCTCGCACTTGATACCACGCCATTAATTGTTTTGATAACATAGCACAATAGGTTCACTGACTCAAAAACAAGCCTCAGAGAACCATGCTTCACAAGATCATCAGAATGCAGCAATCCCCTATTTATCACCGCTCGAGAGCACACATGGGGCATGATGCACTTCAGAACTACCTGGACTTGTTCATCATCAACAGATACCCGATCATGTGACAAAAGACTATGAAAGATGCCATCACATTTTGCTGAAGATATTATATCCGCTGCTAGGGAGATGGCAGCAAACCTGTAAAACAGCAATTAGACAGACAAAAGTGTACTGTACTAAAAAAAATTACATACAGATGCTCAAAGAACTAACCATGAGGGGGATGACCGCGGTTCAATATTGTAAGGGAACTCATTCATGTATGCCGAACAAAGAGAAAGCCTCTTGCTCACAATAGCCAGCAACAAATTCTTGTGGTGAAGGGCCTCAGTAGCTTTCAACTTCTTCATGAGATCCAGCAAACGTTTCTTGTTACCTCTCAAGTGTGAGCATGGCATTAGTCCATTTTTTGGATCAGTGCACACCATGACCAACACTTCATGGGCAATGTCAGCCGCTTCCCCCGCATCCAGATTCCCTGATATCAAGCTCAGCTGTTCCAACGTGGCACTTCCAAAAGGACACTCCGGAGCCCTGGTGGGACAAGTGACTCCTCTACCAACACATTATCCCGCAATGTTGAGAGGACATACACAACAGTCTCGGCATCATCGTCTCCAATCCCGCGTAGCACCCCTGAGTACAGCTCCCTCTGTTGAAGGACCCATCTAAGTAGCCTGGGGTTCCCAACCTCCAGGAATGACATGGCAAACCCAACAAACGATCGCCTTGTGGACCTAAAATTAGCACCCTTCTTCCGATTCCCACCATCCCTGCCCCCTCTCTTCTTCCACATCCCTGCTAGCTGCGGCAAAATAGCCATCTTAAAATCAAAGCTCTTGGCAACCTCTGACGCCAACCCCCCACCACGCCTAACAATCGCAGCCAGCAAATCCAGCGCAGCATTCTGCCGCCGGAACTCACCACTGTTCAGCTCCAGATACACATCCCCCATCTTCTCCTTATCCTCCAGTATCGTCCTAGCAACTCCGTCCAAGCACTTCTTAACCAAACCATTCTTCCGCGACTTACCACCAAGGTGGCCCAGGACAGTGGCAAAGAGTGAGAGTATGTACGCCATCCCTGGCTTCTCCCGGTGCAACCGCCACGCCTCCATCAGCTCCACGAGCCGCGGTGACTGCTGCACAAACTCCAACACTGCCTCCCCACCAGACTCGCCATCCAATAGCTCAATGAACTCCCTCGACGCATCCGAGTAGATTTTGACCTCCAAAGTGTGGAGATTTTTAAGGATATGGACTAACCTAATCTTATAGGATGCCCCAAACGACTGGTTCCAGGTCTCCATCCCAAACTTCACCAAATTTTGCTCTCGTTTCGGCTCCACCACCTCCTCCACTATATCCTCCTCATCGAGGTTGACGTCAAAGTGATCGTCATCGTCGTCACCTAGGGTATCAAAGCAAAGGGATTAGTCAGTGTTTCCTTGAGAAAATCGTACGAATTCGAACCAAATTTGCGTCAAAATCCACTGAAAGTAGGAACAATTTCGGCGGCCTAAGGTGCTCACCGTGGTAAAAGTCCTGCGGGGAGCTGGGAAGCTCATCTTCACCGGTGGCGAGGTCCATCGGTGACGGAGTCCGGGGAGGCAGAGGGGAATAGAAGCACAAGAGGTACAGCGTCGGCGATGCGGGCTGGTGAAGGGGCGGCCGCTGCAAGCTAGGGCCCCCTCTGTTGGAGCTGGAGCTTGTGCATAAGCTAGCTGTAAGGATAAGCTCCAGTTAAGCCATTGTGGAGATAAGTTCCAGATAAGCCAACTGTCTGTTTGTTAGGGCTTAAGCAATAGCAGTTTATGGTATGAGAAGAAAGAACAAATGTCTAACGTACTCTTGGTCCAGTTGGGGCAAGCTTTTGACCAGTTAATTTATGCCAACTTTAATTAACAGCTAAACTGAACCCTTGGATGTGAGTCCCTCAATGATTAACATCCAAAACTGAAAGCAATTAGCACGTTTCATGACAGTCACCAATAGCTAACCATTTTGTGCCAACAGCTGAACCTTTCAGTGGCAGCTTATGATCCCTTCCACAATGTTCTGACTTCTCACACATCTCATATGTTCCGAGCACTTATAGTGCAAAGAAATTCACAGCAACATTTACAATGACAGGGTTGTCTATATCCAATGATCAATTGGTCATGGTTCATATACAGCACCAACTAAATAACTGAACTGTCAAAACTTCACGTTTTCACAATGAAATGCCGCTTATTGCACTAAATATGCACTCAAGATCAGATTTAAGAGATCCTCGGTTCACAAGAAGGCACAAGTAGTTAATAAAGCAAGTGCTTGATCAACCAATCGACCAATTAAATGAACTATTTCCATATTACCTTCCGATCAAGGCATGGAAAACTAGGTATTTTACAATTGCACTGCATTCATCTTGAACTTTGGCAGCCTTCAAACCAATTAACTTAGAACTTAAAAATTGAAGAGCTCCAATAATTCAGAAACTATATGACAAAGAATTAACAGGAATGGAAAGATTGGTAATAAAAACAAGGTACCATGCAGGTTGGCGATGGCGCGAGCGCGAAGAGGAGGTTGGCGATGGCGCGAGCGTGGGGGAGGGGTGCAGGGAAGAGGTGCTCGCCGGGGGCTGCTGCAGGCCGGTGGAGGCCGCGGTGGCCGGCGACTCTGCTGACCGGGGGAGGAGGCGGTCGTCGGTCTCGTTCCAGTCGACGGCGGCCAAGACCGGGGGAGCTCGGTGGCCAGGGGAGGCCGGGGAGCTCGGTGGCCGGGGAACTTGGCGCGAGGGAGGCCGGCGGCCAGGCGAGCTTGGCGCGGGGGAGGCCGGCGGCCAGGCGAGGTGGCGGCGTCCTGGAGGAAGCGAGGTGGCCAGCTTGAGGCGAGGCGGCGGCGTCCAGGGGCTCGGCGGGGGCGCGCCGGGGCCTGGAGGGGGAGGCGCGCGGCGCGACGGGGTGGAAGGGCCGGCGGGCGGCGCGACGGGGGGGTGGAGGTGGCGGCGCGACGCGGGGTGGAGGGGGCTGCGTGCTGCAGTGGGAGGGAGGGGGCGGGTTGAGGGAAAAATGCGCTAGACTGCGGCAACTTCACGTAATTTCACGCAATTTCAATTTCGAGGGCAGGCTGATAGCTGGGGGGGTGGAGAAGCTCGGGAAACTGTCCTTGGGAGCTTTTTCCTACGTACAAGAAATGAGCAAGGCTTAAAACGTAAGAGCAACTCTAGCAGATTCTCTAAATCCCCTCAATCTTTAAAAAAACTGCTATTATAAAGAATAGAGGGTAAAATTTCACTCTAGCAGATTCCCTAAACCTTTCTCTATCCCTAAAAATTTTAAAGAGCACTTTAAAAACTGAGGTCTAGCCTTTATATTTAGAGAAAGGGAGAGAGATTTTAGAGTGCACTGTATCCACGAATTTTTTGGCGCCATGGACATTTCCGCTGCTCCCTTCCCCCGCGCTGCCGGCCGCTGCTCTCTTCCCCCGTGCTGCTGCTCCCTTCACCCCCCCGCCGCCTGCCCCTACACTGCCGCCTGCCCCTGTTCCCTTCTCCCCGCGCCACCGGCCGCTCCCGCACGGGCGCCCGCCTCGCCGCCGCTGCGCACGGGGCTGCCCCGCTGCCCCCCCACGGGCCGGCCGCTCCCGCACGAGCCACGCGCCACCCCGCCGTCCCGCCGCCCGCCGCGCCGCCGGCTACCACGCGCGCCGCTGTAGCCGGGGGAGCCGTCGCGGCGTGGGGGAAGGAGCGACCGGGCGACGCTCGGCGCCGGCAAGGTGGCTGCGGCGGCCCGGCGTTGGCAAGGCGGCTGCGGCGGCCCGGCGTGGAGAAGGCGCGGCAGCGGGCTTCGACGCGCTGCAACGGGGGCTTGGGCCCTCTGTCGGACCGGGGTGGCGCGCGACGGGGGTGGCGGCGTGAGGAAGCGAGTCGCCGGCGCCGGAGCGGATCGGGAGCAGGGGCGGCGTGCGGGGAAGATGGTGGTGGCGGCGTGAAGGTGGGGTTGGGGGGAACGGGCGTCGGGGCAGGGGAAATAGAAGAGGCAAAAAAAATTATAAAGGTTGAAGTTTAGGGAATCTGACTTTACATATTTGCTTTGAAGTCTTTAAAAAATTTTAAAGAGCACTTTAAAACTGTTTTAAAGGCTCTCTTTTTAGGGAATCTGCTAGAGTTGCTCTAAGCTTGACTTCTAAATTGCCTTTGTTGGAGGGGGCCTAGGTCAACTGGGGCTTTAGGGTTTTAGGGAGACAAGGTGGACTTGGGTAACGTTTGGTTACCTGGCTGAAGTAGGATAGGATATGGCCCCTTCTCTTGCTGTCTTTCTTCCTATGTTTTTCCTTCTACTCGCGCCAGCCAAGCCTCCTTTCCTCGCCGCTCCTTCGTACTTCGCCGTTGAAAGGACCGAGATGCCGACTAAAGGGGGGTGAATAGTTGGCTTATAAAATTTTCCTCTTTTAATCTTTTGTTTGAATTATCAGATTAACTTCACAAGTTAATAGTGGACAGCTGTGACACAGGTGAGTGACACAGGTGGAAACTATGTGTAAATTAACACACAGCTGTCACACAGGTGGAAGACACAGGTGAAGAGTTAACCTAACACAGGTGCTCTACTTAGACTGCTAGTGACACAGGTGCTGAAACAGGTGAATACAGGTGAATGAAGCAACTGAGTAACAGGTGATTACACACAGGTATAAAAGAAATCTAGCACAGGTGAAAAGGTAACCTTAGCAGATCAAGTCTAAGAGACACAAGCAAACAGGTATAAGCAAATATGCATGCAATACAGGAAAGTAAAGGAGACTCAGGGGTTTTTCACCGAAGTTCCCAACTCTTTGCAGAGAAGGTACGTCTCCGTTGGAGAGACCACTCCTAAGAGCTGGCCAGCACTAAAACGTGCTTCTTCTCCGAGTACCTGATCCTTCAGGACTCTTTCTCTTGCTTGTGGAGATCCTTTTGCCTTGCAGCAGGTAGACCTCAGAACACCTTCACAAACTACTGGTTCAGCCCACACAAGCTTGGGTGATACCAGCAACTCCTACACCCGTCTAGGAGCAGACAATACTCCAAGAGTAACAGATGATGCAGCAGCAATCTCTTGGAGGAACCTTTGCTCGTGCTCTAGCTCACAAACCCACTCGAACTAACCCTTAGGCTCTCGGCTCTTGTGGAGTGGTTGGAGGCTTTGCAACGGTCGTATACGAATCACTGATTGAGCAAGGTTGAGGACAGAGTCCTCCCCTGGTCCCCTATATATAGGGTCCACAGGCACCTGACCGTTACCCTGTTGCCACGTAGGATTAAGTGAGCCACCGGTGTCAACCACCGGTGACACAGCTACACCCTACGCCCAACTGTACCCGGCTCAGGCAGACCGACACCTGTGTCACCGGCGGCGCACACAGGTGAACCCTTAGCTGATAGCTGCACTATTCAGCCCGGTCCTGGCACATGACATGCCCTCAGCATACTTCAACTCTAATACCTATAAGGAGAGAACCTCCGACAGACTTCTGACTCATCAGACCGCCTATCGCAGTGCAGGTACCTTAGCATTTACAAGCTCTCCCCTGGTACAGAGATGTACCTGAGTCATATAGCGGAAGACCACCTGTGACACAGCTGTGTCACATAGGTGCCTAAAGCTCTAGAGTTTTCACACGGCTACATACTTTTGTGCAAAGCTATTGACACAGGGCAATTGGCCTCAAAGCACCAATCCCCTTGACCAACACTCTGAGCAATGAGCAAGGTTCTCTTAGACAACTGCTACTATTTCATCCCTCTTGATAATACGGGTGGTTCCTATGGACTCAAAGAAACTAGCAAATCTAGGCTTCACCTGCCACCAGCTGAAGTCACGGCCCTTGACGCATCAAGCCACCATCACCTTGCTTGCAGCTCCCTGCACAGCACCGGCTTCTTCACAGCTGTGGCACAGCTACCTAGCACAGCCATCTCTTTGTCCTTGAAACCACCTTGTACCCTTTTTGGTGGCCATCCTTCTTTGGATAACCTTTCTTTATGGAACCTGTAGATCCTGCTTACACTAAATGTAAACATTAAATTCCAGTTTAGGTTGTCATTAACCATCAAAACCATATTGGGGCCTAGATGACCTTTCAGCCGTGAGCCGCACCGGTCCTCCTTCCTGTATCGCGCGCCGCACCACCCCTCCTACCTGCGCCGCGCCGCCGCCTCCCAGCCACGCGTGCCTCCTCGCCTCCCAACGGCCACCGCTTTCTGTTGGTGAGAGGAGAGAGAAACAAGAGAGAAACGGGAATAGCGGCGCTGCCGCCTTTGGTTTGTGAGAGGAGAGAGTCGAAGAGAAAATACAGATAGCCTGTTTGGGTATTGGGTCAGGGGAGATGGGATTTGAAAATGATCAGTGGGTTATATTCTAGTTCCCCTATTTGGAAGTGGCAATGAGAAACGAGGAGGGTTCGGGAAAGGAATCTGGAAGGCCTCGGACCATTGGTGTCCTTATGGCCTGTTTGGTTCGGCTGTGGCTGTTGACAAAGCTATTGTTGGTTGGTTGTCTCAAAAGCTATTGTGGCTATGGGAAAGTGAATATGTGACTTTTGGTTGATCCAAACCATCTACAATATTTTGGAAAATGAGTACAGAAGTTTCAGCACATTGCAAAAAGCTGGCAGAAGACAGCTTTTTCAAACAGCTGAATTTACACTGCAAAGTCCACAGCTACCGTTGGCAAAAACTGCTGAAAGCTGGTTAGGATATGGCCCCTTTCCGCGCCGCCCTCCTTCTTGCGCCTCTCTCCTACTCGCGCCGGCCAAGCCTACTTCCCTTGCCACTCCTCCATTCTTCGCTGCGAGCCACGCCGATCCTCCTTCCTGCGTTGCGTGCCGCGCCGCCCCTCCTGCCCGCGCTGTGCCGCCGCCGCTTTCTGTTGGTAAGAGGAGAGAGAAACAAGAGAGGAACAGGAATAGCGGCGCCACCGCCTTCAGTTTGTGAGAGGAGATAGTCGAAGAGAAAATACAGACAGCCTATTTGGGTAGCTCAGGGGAGATGGGATTGCAAAATGATCGGTGGGTTATATTCTAGTCCCCTTGTTTGGAGGGGGGAATGAGAAACGAGGAGGGTTCGGGAAAGGAATCTGGGAGGCCTCGGACCATCGACATCCTTAGGGCCTGTTTGGTTGGGCTGTGACTATTGAAAAAACTGATGTGGCTCTAGCGGACCCAGCGGGTGGCACGGGTGGGGCTCGACCCACCCTAAGAAAATGCCCAATATCAGAATTTGAAAGGTAAAAAGCATATTTAAATTATGTAATCCTAGCTCTGTGCATATGGTCATCATTCTTCTTGTAGTCTAGGTGGTTAGGATCCTTGTCTCTCACCTCAAAGGTGTGGGTTCAAGTCCCAACAATGGAATATTTTTATTTTTCGGTGGAAACATGATTTCGTTTTGTTCGAGACTAGATTTTTAGTTGGCTATCTTCTTTTGTTCGAGACTAGATTTTCCTACAATGAAATGATTATATACGATGACTAAAAATGAGATCTGAGTTCTGATGCATGATTGCGTCCAGTAGTAAAGGTTTTTAAAATAGTTTTATTGATCATTCGGAGTTTGTGTCGAGTTTACTGGTGTTGAATTACTAAAGTTTTGCTTTTCTTTATGCAGTCTTGTCCACATCCATAGATAGGTCAAATTGGAAAATTGTTTACTTTCTACTTCATTTGTAACAGTGAAACACAGATAATACTTTTAACTTGCTAATATGATCAGTAATCAGTGCTATAGGATAATTAACATGTTATATTATTGACTTACCTACTGGCATCAGTGAATCATTATCTTTTTTTGTCTCTTGTAGGTATCAAACTTCTTTATTGGTTCGTGCTTCTTGAGTGTCATTAGCAAGTTTAGAATTAGCACGGTGTACTTGGGATTTGCATCTGTGTGTGCTATTGCGG
This sequence comes from Stipa capillata, assembly GCA_019208055.1. Classification (NCBI taxonomy): domain Eukaryota; kingdom Viridiplantae; phylum Streptophyta; class Magnoliopsida; order Poales; family Poaceae; genus Stipa; species Stipa capillata. The sequence continues at coordinate 223,139 of JAGXJF010003986.1, forward strand.
TTCTTTACATAGCTGGATATTTCTCTAAAAATCGATTCCATATTATGTTTTTGGTAAATTGTATACTTATATGTTGGCATGTCATATTTATAGTATCAAAAATTTTTATGTAAAATTAGTCCACTCTTATTTAAAATCCTGGATCCGTCACTGTGTGGCTATGGGAAGTGAACATATAGCTTTTGGTTGATCCAAACCATCTACAATATTTTAGAAAATGAGCGCAGAAGTTTCAGCACATTGCAAAAAGCTAGCAAAAGGCAGCTTTTTCAAACAGCTGAATTTACGCTGCAAAGCTCATAGCTACCATTGACAAAAGCTGCTGAAAAGCTAGCCGTTTGGTTGAGCTGCAACTTTTTCCAGTGAAAAACTGCTGAAAAGCCCAACCAAACAGACACTTAGACATGTCTACCAGGATGTTAGAGATGAAAGAGATGGACTATCGCTAGTACTAAGAGATGTGAAGGTTGATGTTAAGATCAAAAAATTTGACACCACCACTAAGCTTAGTACCTAATGCTAAGCTAAATAGTTCGTGATAAGGGATGTAGAAAAAAGTTAAGAAAGGCGAATAGAGATAGAAAACTGACGTGTCCACCTTAGGTCTAATTTACGAATGCTAGAATACAGATGCTCCTATCTCACCAACTATATCCAGCAAGCAGGTTTGGTTACAACTAGGTTATGATCTCTGGACGAAATCACCTGCAAGTCGGGTTGTCGCTGCTGCAAAAAAAACAGGACGCCCCCACGCCTCCTCCTCCATGGCAATGGCGACTTCCTACCATCCTAGGCCTTCACATCCGTGACCAAACATGATGCCTCTCGCCTCCTCTCCCAAGCTATTGCAGGTTGTGTGTATGTTCCACTAATACTTCTAGTGCAAAACCACTAATTTTAAAAGATCTCGACCGTATACATGACATGTGTAAATACTGTATGCGCCTATAATTTTTGTGTGGAAATATGCATTTTGTGTTTTATATGCAAACAAATAACAAGGACGAAGGAGTAACTTTATGTGTATCAAATTTCGTTTGTTTATTGTACATGTCAGAAGATCCAAATTTGCTAAACACAAATTTACAAGTTGAGATAGTGACCAGATTTGTACATGTGTGATTTTTTTCAAAGAACAAAAATGAAATGCAAAAGTGAAATTTAAGACAGGTATAAGTGTGGTCCGGTCAAGTTTCTGCTCTGGATTCTACCTTGCCTACTGTCTAAGAGAGGGCATGTTTATTTCTTTACATTTTATGTAGCTAACCGCACTTGTCATGTGGTACGAGATGGATGTTCGTTGTTGTTGTCACCTGACTTGAGAGAGCTACGAATAGAAGAGAACTCATTATTGTTGGGCGGTGGACATAGCTCATCCCTGGAGTCGGAGCCGGTCATTTCTATCAACAAAGTGTCACCCGTGCACCTACTAGTCAGAACCACTTGTCGTTAGAACAAGAACTGGTCTCATTTATGACTTTTTTATCAGTTTTACAAATTATTATTTTTATCAAGAGTTTGTTTAAATCATACAGAAGGAGAAGCACACACAGAGTGCTACTCCTACTTTCTACCATATGTACATTCGAAGTCACACATATGGAGAAATTGTCATAAAAAAAAGTAGAAAGCCTATTATTCACAAAAATTTTGTAGAAATATTGCAATAATTTCATAGAAAACAGTCTGATTTCTATGAAAAAGGAGGAAAATTCCTGTGAATAAAAAACGGGCCTTAGATCGTCATTTAACCGTTACATTACACGAAATCAACTAGGAACTATGTTCTAAAGTTGGATGAATTTTCCATGTATCACTGGACAAGTCATACTAACTTCCCGTTAAGCTTACCTTACAAACCGCGAGCAAACATGAGATAAATTAGGTGTCATTTTAGTGTGGATTGACTCACAGAGGTATTTAAACATGCAATCTCCTAGGTACATATACCTAAATTTAAAGACACGCATTTCTTTGAAAATATATTAGATGCTAAACAGCGCAAAGAAGTAGGGAGGACATGGCTAAATTGTTTTCATGGAAAGACGTCGATATTCCCAGTGGATCCCTATAACGACGAGGCCCCACCTAAAATAGAGGATGATAGTTTGGACTCTCGAGAAGTTATACAGTTTCTCACAATAATTCTGAAATTCAAATGCACCATCTAGCTTCACTCAAATTCATTTTGTTGGTTTTGCATAAAAGATTCCTAGAAAGACCTATGCTCATTTCTCTATTTAACTTATTTTGGCATCGTCCCGTGGCAGGTCCACCTGTTCTTGCTCACTTTTTACATCTGTACTCTATACTACCTTATAAAAAGGAAATTTTTTTCTTTTTATCTCCGATCAGTCCACACTGTCTGATCCTAATCGTCCAACATCTAATATTATTTTGATGGACTGCCACCGAAAGTTGATAGATAATTACTCACCATTGTCATTCACTTAAAATTGATAGATAATTACCTACCAATGCCCTTATTTAATTAGATGATCTGGTTATACCATCCGACGAAACCCTAATCCCGCCCTATGCTGATCTAGGCCGTGCCACCCTCCCCTCGCCACCCTCCCAGCGCATTGCCGTCTCTTTCACTCTATAAATGACATGGTTGCTGACGAGAAACCGGCGAGCCCCGGCGACGGAAAAGGCATGCGGGACGCATGGCAGTAGACCACAGGGGCGGGATCATCTCCTCCCACTGCCGCCCCCTTCTGCATCGCCACCACCTCATTTCCTCCCGCTGTCAGCACTTGCTACCACTGAGCGCCACCCTGCCATGACTATTTAACGCCGCGACGCCATCGAGGACCATGCCGCCCTCCCCCTACCACATGACGATCTCCGCGGCCTCCTCCTCCACACCGGCCTCCCCTGCGCAGGCCTCCATCTCATGCACGCAGCCCACACCGGGGAGGGCGCGATGCCGCAACCAGCGATCTCCTCCTCGCATGGCCCAACCACCACCGCCAGCCGAAACAGCTCACATGCCAGCGGAAGCTGTGGCACGTTGACGAGATTGACGCGCTACTCGCCTACCTCGGCATCGACGGCGTGTCCTCCTCGCCGCCGCAATCTAAGACAATCCGCGATCCCAAAGATAGATTGGGTAAGAAGCATTTGTATTGTGTCATTGGTTATATTCGATGTTATATTTTTTTACAATATATATTCATTATCATTCTTTAGTATTCCATAGAAACAATAGTGTTTACTTTCTTTTTGTACCATCTCCATTTATAAGCTTTTTTAGCCACTTGAACATCATTGTGGTCAAATGCGGATAACAAACTATATTTGTAAATGTTAGAATATATCTCTCACGTTTAATTTATGTTAGTCAAGACGTGCGTTGTACGTACACAACTACTAGTGATTAAAAAATGGTGCAGAATTCACATGTATGCTTGCTAGTCAATCTACTAAATTGTTTCAAATAATTATTATACAATGTTTTCAGTAGTAATTATATTTGTATAGAAAACACATGCTCATTTTAGGCTCGCAAGGCTACTGTACAACTAGCCTATTTCAAATAATAATTATTATTATACAATGTTTTTAGTAGTAATTATATTTTTATAAGAAAACGCATGCTCATTTTAAGCTCGTAAGGCTACTATACAACCAGCCTTGTTTCCGTGAGCTATTGTTTATGTGGGCTAATTTTTTCTTGGCTAGCAAAGCAAACTGGATAGTATGGATCCAAATTAGAGACCACAATGGAGCAAATTTCCGTGCATTGCCCACCTATTCTCATCCATCAATTTAGTTCTAGATCCTCTGCTCCTAGATGAATTTTACGAAGAACGGTTACCCAGTAAGATGATACGCGGCAGGTGGGGGCCAACAGGTCGCTGTCCACGTGGAAACTCTAGGATCATCCGAAGTAAAGAATATCAGAGATTGAGGTCATAGGAACTTACCAAGGTCATGGTGTGTAAGTGCTCTGAATATTCCCGAAAGCGATCAGCAGCTGCATGTTATATGAAATATGCCATGGGGGCTAATCTGATCCCACGCATTGTATATCACACGTCGCCTTCACAAATCAACACATCGATCATCAACTCATCATGCTCGGAATCATCGATGGATAGATTACGTCACCTTTGACCAGTACGTCCATATCGTGACTAGGGCTATTAAAATAGCTCAAGCTCGACGAGCTACCAGAACTGATCAGCTCGATTCCAGCTTGGCTCGTGCCGGGCGAGGAAGTTCACTATTTAGTGAGCTGAGCCCCAATAACCAACCAGGATTCGCTTTCTCAACCAGCTAATTAGGACTCGCTCCAGTTTCGTCCACGGGACCCCGTGGTGCAACCCGAACGGACGTGTAAGCACCAAATCAAGATGCACCCCACAAGAGCTGATCGGTTTAGAAGATAGCCGCTGCAAGAGGAAACCCCTAGCAACCATCGGAGGGAACACCTCCATCATTCCACCCTCTGTTCCTGCCCCCTTTTCTTTGGGGTCCCGCCCGGTGTTAAGCAGGTGGGGAATCGTCGAGTTCTTGAAGTATTTTTTATTTATTTAGTCTTATGAGTTTTTTCCTCCTAGATCAAATTATTTATTTTTCTTCTCCAATGAGTTCTTTTTCAGCTTTTAGTTATCTGTGATGGATTTTCTCAGATTGACTCATCTAGACAATAACAGCGATGTGTGTACCGAAATCGACATCAGGCTAAATTGAATGCAAATAAATCACTTCTGACTTTCTTTCAATGAAAAATAACGCTACTAAGGTGCATGTCCTATACATCAACGCATATCATGGACAATCTAGTTTTTAGTGTCGTTGTCATCAGTAATTAAGACACTGTTGCAAGGTACATAGTAGATGTATGATAAAGAAGATAAAGAAATCCAGCATGTTTATCATCTCATGAACTTGATGGTTGCTTGCTCTTCCTCTTTATTGTTCAATGGAAACATCGGGTGCTTATGTACTCTGCTTATTGAAGTATCAATATGTATGTCATAGGATATTTCTCAAACAAAAAATCTGCATCACATGGGTCACACGTCGTTTGTTCTCTCCCGACCATAACCCAACCCTTGATCTAACCTCCCTCTCCCTTCTCAAGCACAGCCGCCATCCTTCCCCCATCTCGCCCTCTGCTCCTGCATCCATTGCCGTTGATGGGAGCCTCCATCCACGACTCCTCAATCTCCGGTGTCTGCACGGATCCTCACGACTGGTCTCTTCCGCCACATGGGCGAGGCCGCATGCTACCCCAGCTCCTGCCCGCATGGATCTACATCTAGCGTCTTAAGTCTTGACGTCCTTTTTGGTCGAATCCGATAATGATCAGTGTATAGGCTGTGGCACCGTGTAACTTAAACATAAATGAAAATATTGACAGTTCTTTCGCTATTGAGCTCGAGTTCGAGCTTTTCCTAGTTTTAAGCGAGCTGAACTTGAGCCAAACACTAGGCTCGTCTGAATCTACCGAGCTCGAACCAAGCCTGATAGTACTCACCCAAGCTCGCCTCGTCGATGGTCCTAATCGTGTCATATCAATTATGGCCATCCAAATTAGGAACTGCAGGCCCCGGCTACGTTACAGGCAATAGGAACGTATAGGCGTATAGCACGTATGCGTGTCCTGGATTCGTTGGAATCTCTCTGTCGCTCGATCTAACCGTATTTCTCCCGTGCGCACGCACAGTGTTCAGTGGCGAGAACACTGCGAGCACTGTAGATCGATATCCTCGCTTTAGACCGGAGACCAACGCTTGGTCGGGACAGTGTCCAATTCGTTTAATTGAAATTTTTTAACAAAATAGATGGCTATTTTTTTGGTTACGTGCATAGATTACCTAGTGAATTACTACGATAAAGCTCTTTTCAATTAGTAGCTAAGATTTGAGAGAGATCGTGGTTTCAAACTACGATATCATGGCATGGCACCGGCCGGGGGAGCATGCATTTGCATGATCTTCCGTCGTTCTTCAATGTCGCACGTACGGGGAAAGGATCAGGGCAGAGTTCAAGTTCCAACATCCCATGCAAGAGTGATTAGATTGATCCTGCAAGGATATCATCTTCTTTCAGCAACAGTTACCGACACTAGCACGTATGTACGCGTACCGTCTAGATCCTATTGAAATCGATGCATCGGTCGATTGAATAACCCGAGGCTCGTACGTGCTCGTACCATATGCACGCACACGCACTACTGTAGCTTCGCCTTTTCTTTTTCTTTCTGTGAGAAGACTATTTAGCTTTGCTTATACACGCATGCGTGCAGCTATCATGCATGCAGCGAATGCTTTTAATTTGTTGTGTTGCAGTGATTGACTGGTCATGGATCCGTATCTTGTACGAACGTACGTACGTAGCTAGGTTTAAAAAGTGGCGCGAGCAGTGTGATGAGTACTGTGGACGCGTCCTCGCTGTTTGACTGTATACCCGCCTGGTCGGAACGGTGTTCTTCGGCTGACTGTATTTTTGAGTGTACATATGCGAAGTTAAGTAGACCATTGTTTCATCCTGCAGGAGCTTTAATCTCTGATTAATTAACCCGCTTGTGTATTTTGAACACTGGGCAACAATGCGAGAATCATGAGTTTAACCAGCTGATCTACGGCAGGAAACCAAAAAAGAAGATTTGAAGCAGACGGGAGGGCCCGAGGGGTGAAATCTGGCCTTAGAGCATCTCCAACAGTCTCTCTAAAATCCACTCTCTATATTTCTATATAGAGAGCCATCTCTAAAAGATTCTCTCTTCATATTTATAGAAACTCTGAAAACAGGATTTGTAGTACACAAAACAATACAGCTCGCCCAAACAAATCAATGCAAGCAGCACAAAATAAGGGGCTGCTTAGTTCACTGCCCCAAATTGTCTTGTTAATGGCATGGCAAAATGCCAAAAATTGGCAACTTTGTGTTGGCAACCTTGCTTGGAAACTAGTCTCCATCTGATTACTAGCCAAATTTGTGGCCTTAGTCCAAAGTTTGGCAAGTCAATTTGACGTTGCAAACCAAGCGCCTCGTAATACTCCAATAGAAGTTTCCTTGAAAAAAATAAACCCAATACAAGTGCTTCAGGCAGCCCGTATAGCCAGATGAAATGCTTGGGATGGTAGACTACATGACAGGCAATAAGCGCCTCCAGTAGAAGTGAATTACAGGCAACTAGATTTCGTTAGTCTTAGAACTGAAAATTGATATTGATCTTAGTTGGAACTTGGGATCGGACCGAGCGGTCACACCGTCCAAACAAAAGAGGAGTGGCCTGTTCAGGGGATGGCATGTACTCTACTAATCACCAGCTCAAACTACCATTTAAGCAAACAGAGATTCTGCGTACGAGCAGTACGTACGTCACATCAGAGCGACGTCCCAGCGCGCCGATGGACACGAGCGCAGCAGCGGGACGCGCACTGTAGCGGCACGGGCGACCTGCCCCGTCCCCCACCCCCTCCTTGGGGCGCACCGCGCACACGTATCGACCTTTCAGCATCCACCGTGGCACACGTGGGCCCCGGGCACCCCCACCGCATCAACCCCGCCTCACGTCCACACGGCCATGTCCGGACCGGGCCCAGGCTCTCCACGGCCCGCGCTCGTCTGCCTTCGCCCGCAGGTGGAGGTGGGTCCCGAGGGTGTGTGTGTCAGGGCCTGTCCAGTGGGCCAGGCGCAGCAAGTACGCGGGACCCACCGCAACGACTGTCGGCTGCGCGGGAGGCACCCGCGGGGCCCACCGCCCTAGCGACGAGAACACCTTTCCCTTTCCCTCACTCGATACACTCTCTTTCTCTCTCTATCCTGCGTGATCTCTCTTTTTCTTCGGATTTTTGCGTTGGGAGGTGTGCCATCCAAGGTTTCGCTTATCATCATCATCTTCTTCTTCTTCTTTTATTGATGGATTTTTTTTCTTTTAAATAAGGGGATAATAATTGTTTTATTATATTAGGTGTAACTCCTGTTTGGGGTTTGAGGTTGGGGTTCGTGCGCCGGAGGGGCCGCAGTGTTTGCTGCATGTTGCCTTCAGTGATGCATTGGATCCGGACAGTGGTAGCTTGTCATATCATCATAGGTGGCGATTGGCTCTCACTTTGTAACTCTCCCTTTCTTGTTGTTTCAGTCGAGGTATGGCCATACTTGAGCTAAGTATCTCTCAGCCTGTTTTGCTTGAGACGGAATAGGTCAATTCAGGAGGGATTAGTAGTGAAGCAGTAATTATTTTTGGGTTTCTCATTGCTGCTCTTCATCTGGTCTTGCTGAGATTTCACCTCTTTCCTCCTTCGTCTCTGGCGTACTAGCCGTCAAGCAGGCAGTTGGTGAGAGTTCGATGCGCCACAAAATTGGACATTTGGCACGAGGGCACTCGTAGAGGAGAGATTCGATGACTGCGGGCGCACCAACTTCTTCGATGACTGCGGGCGCACCAACTTCAGTCCTGAATCACGAGCTGAGGCATCGGCACGCGGCGGCTTCAGGCGAACGATCGCGAGCCTACCAGTTAATCAACTCGTTATTATTAATAGAATTGCATTTTCCTAGTTAAATACCTGTAGGACAGATGATATATTCCGCCTGTTTAATCCTAATAGTACAGCAATAGCTTTTTATCACTCTTGTCGTGAACACATTGTCATCTACACGGTTAACTCGATGGGACGTCAGAATTGCACGGCCAAGGCTGCAGCGTGCATGCATAAATTTGTACAACAAAGGCAAGTACGAAAAATAAATCAAGTTGCATTTTCGGACGCCAGCTCGGAGGCAATTACGACCCCATTCACGTACGCGCCAACACATGCAGGTACATCTATATATATATATACTATATAGCATATATATACATAACTATACTATATAGTATATATACAAACTTATACTATATTGTATATATATAATACTACTATATATATATGGGACGACAGCTCACCATGCATGCCTGCTACGTATGTACGTACATACGTAACTTCTTTGTGCGTCGAGATCGACAGTAGTTAGTAATTAGTGGCCAGACAGGACAGATCATTTGTAGGGCTGCATGGCTCCCCGAGCCCACATGCAGGAGGACCTTGATCTAGCTCGATTCCCATTTCGCGCGATTCCTTAATGTTTGGAATCCTGGTAGAGTACAAGGCCCTATACAATGCAGGTGTTTAGACAGATGCTTCAGAAAAAAATCTGATTTTTTTTGTGAGAGGTGCTTAGACAGGTGCTTAGAAAGGGCAATCGAAGCAAAGTTTAGCACCCGGTGCTAGGCTGGTGCTTAGGGTGATACAGGTGACAGGTGCTTCAACCGGTGCCTAGCAAATAGTACTCCAAAAAACACCAAATAGTACTCATATGAAGCGCTGCATTGGAGACAACAGGTGCTAGAGTAGGTGCTACACGAATATTAAAACAACTTAAGCACCCATATAAAGCACTCTGTATTGTAAGTCACATATTTTTTTGAAACGTCACGCTACTCTCTCTCTTTAAGCACTAGGCTTTAAGCACCCTGCATTGTACATGGCCTAATGCGCTCATTCTCGCAGGAAAAAGGAAATGATTGGTGATCTATGGGGCAATGCGTGTCTAATTGTCTAGACGTGCGCTGTATTTGCGTGTCCACGGTTATGTTCATGCTCCATGACGTGTTGGCAGGTGGGACATAGTTTCCTCTTTGGCTAGTTGGTAGTGGTTGGTGTTTAAACTTTGTGAGCAGAAAAAATGGTCCAGGTGGCGATATGGTTGTTATATTAGAAAGAGCATTGGAGAGACAAAAATCATTGTCAGAAGAAGAATCGGTACAGATATACGACTCGAATTCGGAGAAAATATTTGCCATAGATCTGAAAACAGAAAAATATCCTTAAAAAACAAATATAACAAAATATAAAAAAAGTGTAAATACATCCTTCTCGTCTCCTTGTGTAAAAACATCGTCGTACACACTAACCCTCTCCCCTCCCAACCCCCTTTCCTCCACGCACCCAAAGCGCCCCACACGAGCCCATGGCAAATGGGGCACGAAGTCGTCACGTGACCCACGCTAGGTGGACCCGTTGTTCCCTAGGGTGCCATGATCCTTTGCATGCCCTATGCACACCAAGCACTAGATCCCAGCGCACGCCCGTGGAATCATGGGCTATTCATGCAGAGCCGCATGCCGCTACTACTACCCGATGCAGAGAAAAGGAGGACATGAATCTCATAGGGGAAGGTAACAAATTACGCAGTATGGTTGGACGTTACTGATCCCGAATTAGTAATCGCAGTAAGCAGAGGAATTTCACATGGGACAGGGCCCCACGAGGATAGTCCTCGACCCGCCTCCTTTGAGTGAGGTCACCGCTTGCGTTGCGGGGCCCACCTTCTCTCGAGCCTGATTGGCGAGTGTAGCAGGCGGGTTGCGTGTTCCACTGAGCACAGATGCGTCACGGACATGTGGCCTGCTTCAATCTACATGTGTCGGTTTGTTGCCACAAGAGATTTTTCCTAACATTCACAAAACAATAGAGATTTTTCTAACCCTCCCCCCAACCCCCTTTCCTCCATGCACCCAAAGCGCCCCACACGAGCGCATGGCAGGTGGAGCACGAAGCCGTCACGTGACCCGTGCTAGGTGGACCCGTTGTTCCTTGGGGTGCCATGATCCTTTGCATGCCTTATGAATACCAAGCACTGGATCATAGCGCATGCTCATGGAATCATGGGCTATTCATGCAGAGCCGAACGCTAACTGTTGGGACCCAAAATCCATAACAGAGAATGTTAAGTGAAATCACTCGCTAAGTCGAAACGTTAACCCCAACCTCAACCCTTGAGTGTCAATTCTAAGAGGAGTGGAGTGATATGACTTCGAATAGCCTGAGACGTCAACCCCGAACTTGCTCCGGCAAACTAATGCACAGATTAAGTAGGGTGATATGGTCTCCTCACTCTTTTCTCACTGAGCTGGAACATCAATCCCAAACTCGTCCCGGCAAATTAATGCTCGACCGGAGTAGGATGATATAGTTCACAGACTCCTAGTGGAAGAGTCACTTCACAGGGGTGATTAAACCTAACAATTCTATGATATAGACTCTAAAACCCTACCCGCACCATGTGCTTCAATAACATACACACAAGGCACATGAGGCAGGTGAGAACAAACAAGTATCACAACAGCAACTCTTCGACTGAAATTGCAATGCTAGTTGTTTTTTAAAACTTAACAACATAATTCACACAAAGAGTCTATTACACAGTGGAAAATTAAACATGGCTAAGAAACCAAAAAGGTAAGGCCAAAAGATGGCAGCAAAATAAACCAAACTGCCGAACCCTGGGCAGGACCACTGCCTAGGATTCCCAGCGACTATTCGTCATGGGCGTCGATCTCTATATAGAAACCATCCGTTGAGGGGATGATTTACTCTGCACAAAATTATCAGTAACTGCAAGTTGAGTATAAAAATTGTACTTTGCAAGACTTACAAGGAAAATTAGTAATAGATGCAACAGGTTTCAATAAGGGGGTAATTGTGGATTATTTTGCGGAAAGCTGATTATTCTTTTGACAATATTCTTTAAGTAGGATGAAATTCGACTATTAGATTACTTTTAAAGGAGATGGATCGAATCTTCACGATGAAATCTATTGCAGACTACCGCACACTTAACCCTCGATTCTTCCTCAATCACCAGGGAGGAAGCAATTGCTAACTTCTCATCCTTAGAGTTGGCATGTTTTAAAGTAATGTTGTAGTTGTCTAATTCAATGCTAATTCTTACCAAGTTGTCCATAACCACGGACACGGCTACTCGAATAGTTCAAACCCTGCAGGGGTGTACATCTTTATCTATACGTATCAATCGACTCTTAATGCTAGGCCAAAGACACACTTCACGAGGTGTGTTAGCAGAGTGTGATTGAACACGACCTTTACAATGTTTTCGACTTAAGTATGAGCCACCTTAATGGGCTAATCCGTGTACACCAGTCCGGTCGGTACTCCAACACGGTGCCAAAAGTTGTAGTAGGTGATACATCTCCGGTCCCGGACCGTGTGTAACCCTTACACCTATATTGAGGCACCAGATCATATCATTTTTTACTCACCCAGCAAATGGAAACGATAAACTATGCAGCTCATAACTCAAGTCTCGACAAATTATTCAGTAGTGGGTGGCCTATTATACCACCCGTGTAGAAGTACGCAAATCTTGGTTCAAAAGGACACCGGGAACCGGTCCTTATGGGAACAACGAGACAATCCACCATGCTCCCAGCCATGGCCTCTCGTCTAAGCCCGATCATTATTAATCAAGTTCATTAGTTACTTCCCGGTGAATACCCACCTATTACTTAACCCACCCAGAGTGTTGTGTTTTGTCTGCCATCCAAAGAATTATGATTTCTACATGTGTGAGGATCCGGACTTAACTTCCAGACCCTCCCTGTGTATCTCCTCATCAGTCCAGGATCAAGCTGATGAACACAGGCGAATTGATATCACTGCACACATCACGAAATATTTTAGAAACATAAACAATTGAGTTATAGCAGCGATATGACTAAATAAAGTAATTAGGACTTATGTCCCTTACCATTTAGAAACACAGCAGAAAATAAAGCGTAGATGTCTCCATCTCAACCACAGGCAGTCGACGGAGGCCACGTGACCTAAACCTCAGCATTGACGTAGAAAAACCTCATATCTTCACCACCATCTTCAAAGATATCTGAACACGTCCAACAAACAACATGCACGATGAGTACTTTACGTACTCAGCAAGCCCCCTGGCGGCAGATGGTCCTATTAAACTACATGCAAGGCTTCAACGGAAGGCTGTATGGTTCATTTGCAGAAAAACAGTTTTAGTTGAAATATTACGGTAGATTCAAAGGCATCATTTTGATGAAAACCAATTTTTATTATCAGGGGTGTTTTTCAACAAGTGTGGTCCACGACCAACACACTCGAGCAAGGACTCCCGCCTTAGCTCGACCATAGGATTCATCAGCAAATGGGTAGAGGGAAATAGCAAGGGGGAGAGGGACATGTCCTTTTCATCAAGAATGAGGCATGTGCTGTCCATAACCGTGGACACGGCTAATCGATTAGTTTATTACTCTGCAGAGTTTGTACACTTTACCTACATGACACGATCATCCCCTTATGCCAAGCTGATTGGGCTTGTACACACGCCCATCGGTGTGTCGGCAGGGTGACCGTGATGAGGTCTTTTAGCTAGATCCCCCCTAAGGTGTGACATGCCCACTGGGTCTGGCTCGGAGTCGAGAGTACATCCCCGCACTCCGATCCCCCCATCTGTGCCGAGGGTCCTCGTAGCTACGTCCACCCCTTCTGCGGTACGGCAACATCGGCACCAAAGGCTGACTAACCTACTTGACCAAGCCAGTGCCCATATAGCATGTGGTTGTACTGTTGTCACAATTCTCCAACTTCAAGACTTCGGCCTTATGCGGTACGGACGACCAATGGTTCCTTTAAACCGGCCTTCTGCGGGTAGGACAACCATATGCTCCTTCATCACATGATCCAGCTGTCGCCCGCACCATATTAGATGGTAAGTTTCACCCAGAGTAGAATAGGAAGAATAGAGAGAGGGAGAAATCATCGGGCATCCGGCCCTAGCTCAGCGAGCTCAACAAGTTTCAACGAGGATCATCGATCCGATATTCATTCCTCCGTAGAGGCAAATCAAAACAACCTAATGATGAATTTAAGCATGGCTAAGCATATCTCTACTCCATTCAGAATAAAAACCTACTAATCTACTCAGGGTATCAAGTATAAAGGGCGACAAGCGGACAGGGTAAAAGTGTGTCAATCGACACGCTAGCTACTAGATTAAAACAGCATGCATGTTTATAAACAATAAAATATAATGACTTTGAAGATATAGGATCAAATATGATCAAGAAAAGGTAGCATGCCTTCGTTGACGAGTTGGTCTTCTTCTGCAGGAACTTGTCCTTACCCAACTTCGCTACTTCCTATTCGTCCCAACAGCAATAAAGTGCAAGGCAAATAAATATAAATCCAAATTAAATATCAAATAGAAATACCAGAAGAATAGGGCTAGCAAGGTTGGATAGGTGTCAAAGGACAAAGGTGAAGGGATAGGATTGTCGAAAGACAACTAGGAATGTGTGAGATTATATATCTCAACCAGATAGAGTACATGTACTCGAAAGATGGTCTTCCGGATCAGATCATTCTGGAAAAAGGATAGATTTATGGAGGATAGAATTTGCCACTGGGAATAGGATATAGTCAATGACAACAATAGTACAACCATAAGATTAAACATGGAAACCCGACATACAAGTAAAATAAGCATAACCTATCGTACTAGTACACAAGCAAGGTCCTAGCATGCTAGTCGGTTAGAAATGATAATAGACGACATGACAATCTATATGAACTACCATGCAACATGTAATTAGACATCATGTAACAAACCAGATAGACTAGACATGAAATAGAAATTAGGCAAGGCATAGCATAGCACCAAACATATAATTGTGCAATCATAATCTAATAACAATCATTAATAATGCAAATGGTGATTAAACTATATGGCCAAATAACAACTAGCATCGATATGACATGCACCAAACATACATGCAATCTATAACATAACATTAACTCTACTAATGCTATTGTGTGTATACAATGTAGCAATCAACCTACACATACTACACATAACAATAACAATATTTTAGTAAAGAATGATTATTAGCAACATATATGCATATATTATAATCGATACCTAAATATTAACCATGTATGTGTGAGTATAGACCACCTTATGGAAGTGTAACATAAGATATCAAGCTATGCATACCAGTACATACATATTATATGTCCATCAACTAACATACGATATGATTAAATAATAATAATTCAGTAAGGGATTATTATTCCAACATGTAGATTGTCAACAATATTAAGTCTAATTATATATATATATATATATATATATCTCTATATGCAACTACATGATTATGCAACATAAAGTCATATTGAACATGTGCAACATAATTATGTTTAAACGAACAATTAAATTATACACATGAATAAAATAATGTGTTCAACCATTGCATGACAGATTATTATATAACACATGGATTAGCCTATGTATATATGCATAAATATATACACATAGCTGCATATGTAAACCACATGAAATGCATCGAAAAAAATATGAGACATGTGTGTGATCTTAACCATATTATACACAGAGGTTACAATTATGGCTAAATATTTTACAACACCATTAGTTAAAACAGGAAGCATCTATATATATAATAACTTTATATTTTGCACAACATTATGTCATACTTCCATTTAAATCTACACATATATATCTTATCATGTTATCTACACATGGTGACATGGGAATCATAACATGTTTATTAAACAATCATCATCACGTGTGATTAAAGACATTAACATGCCAGGTTGAACAACCCCATGTCTAGTGATTATTAAGACATAACGATATTGTATATGTGCATGTTATATTCGACTATACAAACATGCAACATGTAGCTATATGAACACGAATAAACCTAATAACGAACTAAACATGATTGATCGCATGATGAAAACTCTTAAGCATGAACATCATATAAAGGAAAAGAAAGAAATATATAACAATCATACATATAACAATAGGTAACTATATGCTACATAACATACTATTCAATTGGATGATGAAAACAATCATCAAAATTATTAGACATGAACATATGAATATGCGAGTACTTTCAAACAAGAATTAATGACGGGAAACAATACCATGATGCATCACAAGATGATTGGAGATTAACAAGATGGGTGGTGGTGACATTCGCAACACAAAACGGTTGGAACGGATTATAGATTGGTTCTGGACAGACCGGATGGTTTTGGTTGCTGCGCGATGCTCACTCAACGAAATCACGATCCGCCAATTGGGTTAGAAACTAGACATACAGAGGTAAAATCCCACCAAAGAGTTTTGGATAATTCTTACCGAGTCAATGGGAAAACATCAGACAAGATAGACATTCTGCAGATTGAATCTGGACATCCGCGGAAAGCACGTCGGAGACGGATCAATTCCCGCCAAACGGCTATATGGATCAAGGTAAAAATTTACAGAGGTGTTTATAGATACCTAAGGCATAACTTGACTGAAGGGATTGATGATAGACTCACCGGATCAACTACAAAGGAGGTGATAATGCCAAGCTACTGTTTCTGTAATCAAATCTGGACATGAACAGCAGCACAAAGAAACTTAATTTCCCGGAGATTGGACCATTGGATTGCCTTCAAATTTTGTGGAGATGATCTTGACAACATTATCCAAGATCCCGTCAATGGATCTTGAAAAGGAGGTCCGAGCTGACAAGGGCGTCGTTCCAATCTAGATGCACGCGCAGAAAATCTGGGTGCAAACAGCACGTTAGTATTTAGAGATTTCCCGATGATTGCACCGTTGGATCTTCACCAAATTTTGCAGAGAGGTAGAGGGAAAGGTTAGGAACAATCTCACCGAAGGAATTTTCCAAAAGATCTTCGAGGCGACGGGAATTGGCAAAATACTGAGGTGGGACGTGCTGTTCAGGAACTGCACGGGAAGAGAAAGGGGGGTGGCGGCTGTTTAGAGGGGTTGGGGGCTAGGGTTTCGTGGGAAAAGAGTGTGGGGGAGTGGGGAAAAGGTGGGAGGGTGTGAGGTATTTATAGGAAGGTTAGGGAAAAGAGATTTAGGTCAAACCCTATTGGAAAAGAGGTGGCGACGCATGCTGCGTTACGCAGCACTCGCCGGAATGGCTGCTCAAGGGAGGAATGAGACGGCGGGATGCCGGGTGGGGATGAGCCGGGATGGCGGCCATAAAGGAAAGGAGGAAAGAAAATGAGAAACTAAAATAAAAACAAAGAACAGTAGAGCGAGATTGAATATCAAACGAATTCCGAAAATTCTGAGAAAAACTCTGGAGACATATTTCAAATTGAAAAGCAAATCAAATTCAAGTTGGATTGATTTAAATTAACTCCGGTCCAATTTGTGAAATTCCAATTAAGCTTTAATTAATTAGAGAATAAACAACGAAATTTTCCAGCTCTGATTTTTGATAAAAAGATTTTAAAAAGCTCTGAAAATCAGGATGTTACAACATGTCTAAGCATGTCTAAACATCTTTAACTATATAAGTAACTTAAAAGCAATAACCATACTACTCTAAATAGGTTGGGGGTGTGGTGTGCATGATTGAGCGACAATGTAAGTTATGCAAGGAATAAAGCTGGCACTTAATAGAAAGTATAAGTTGAACGCATGCGATAGCGTTTTGGAAATAATTAATAATTTACAAATAATAGGATGATCGCAAAATATTCAAAGGATTGCTTGCCTTGTGGTTCAGCTATTAAATCTTGTTCCTGCTCAGGATTATACGCTTCGAGATCTTCTGACTCTATTGGGAAGAACGAACACATCGGAAAAAGGAGATACAATAATAAATATCACAATGATGAACATCAACATGATATAAAATGTATGCCATGGCATAGAGGATTCAAAATGAAGACTAATGCAAGAGGAATCGATTTAATCGGAGTCCAGATGCTCGAGATATCGTGATCCGACGATTTTCAGTTAACTGAGAAAATCCTAATTTGAGTTTTTAACCATTTACATTTTTTCTAGCATGCAAATGTGTATGAAAATGAAATATTTAGATAGATCTCATTTTTCTGAATATTTTGATATATTATTTGCATTTTTTGATTAAAAATGGATTTTCTATGATTTTTCTAAGCTTTAATCAATTTAAATACCCTTTTTTGTATTTTTCTTAGTAAATAAAAAATCATTAATAGTTTTCTCACTTAGGGTTTAAATAGCCTGAGAGGCTGACATGTGGGCCCTCTGGTTAACTTTGATCAAAGTTGACCAAGTCTATGACAGGTGGGGCCTCCTTGTCATATATCTATTCTTTTCTTTTATTATTTTTATAAATTCTGAATTGTGGGGCCCAGCTGTGATAGAGATGAATTCAGTTTGAGCTAAGAGTGCATTAATGCACACTAATCATGGGTCCTTAGTTACTTAATTAAATATTAATTGCTAATTATGAGCTTAAGTATTAATTATACCAGATTAGTATTAAATATGTCTGATTAGTAATCAATTAAGAATTAATGATGCAATTATTTGGTCGAAACCAATTAATTGCTGGTCTTAATGACCCTCGGACATTAATGACTGAGTTAATCAGGCGGCCGGTCGGTTTGGAAATGCCGTTGCCGGCGGCAGGAGGCAAGCGGGGAGGCGACGGCGGTGCTTGAGCGGCGGCGGGGGCTTACGCAGGCGGTGAAGCGGCGAGGCGGCGCAGGGGCTCGGCGAGGAGGCGGAGTGGCGACGGGGGCGAGCGGGGTCGGGTGGAGGCGAGGTGGCTCCGGGGTGGTGGCTTGGGAGGCGGAGCAACGACGGGGGCGAGCAGGGTCGCCAGCAGCGTGAGGCAACGAGGAGCGGGGCTCTGGGGGCGGCGGTGCTAGGCGGGGTGGGGAGCACGACGGTGAGGTAGCAGAGAGGCTCCGGAGAGAGAGAGAGAGAGAGCTCGGGGGGCGTTTGGCCGAGGAGGGGGAGATAAAGGGAAGTGGGTGGTGTTGCTCCCAGAGCAGGAGGTAGCGAAGGTCCCCCGGATGCTTGCCACGGCAAGCAGCTCGGTGGCGAGCTCATGGCGGCGGCGTGGAGGCGATAAGGGCAAGGAGCGGAGCAGGCCGAGGCGGGGGAACGGGGGGCCAGGGAAGGGGAGGCCCAGGCGGGGCGGGGCAAACCGCGCGAGAGAGAAACGGGCCGGGGGAGGTTGCTGGGCTGCTCGACCCAGCTGAGAGGAAGAGATGCGGGAGGCGGGGTGGGGCCAAACGGGGGAGGGGGGCCGGGGAAGGGGGAGAGAGAAAATGGGCCCCAAGAGGGCCCATCCAGGGGGATTTAGTTTTAGGTTTTTTTTTCTCTGTTTTCTTTTTCTATTTTTAGTTTTACCTTTTAAAAAAAATTCAAAACTAATTCATATTCTAAAAACCTCTCTAACTATTCTAAAATATACTTGAATCATTCAAATTGATTCCAAGGCAATTTGTTCAAGGATCTTCAATTCAAAATTTAAAATTTAATTTAACTCTCATATAAAATTTAGAGGTTTTTTCTTAATATTTTAAAAGTTTAAAATTTTACTCAAGTTTAACTTCACGTATGGATCCTATGATGCACAACAACTTATGATGCACAACAACTTAGGTTGAAAGATTAAGAATGTTACGCTAACAGGGAGAAAAGGAGGGCACGAATCTCATAGGCAAAGGTAATAAAATATGCGGTATGGTCGGACGTTACTAATCACAAATTAGTAACCACAGTAGACAGAGGTATTCACGTGGGACAAGGTCCTACGAGGATAATCCCGGATCCACCTCCTCGGAGTGAGGTTCACCGTCTGTATTCCGGAGCCCACTTTCTCTTGAGCCGTAACATTCAGAAAACGATTAGAGATTTTTCTGAAATTTTTCTCTCATTTTTTCTTTCTTCCTGGGCCATATATGTTCTAATTTGTACGGACCAATTACAAAAGAATGGTACAGTATATTGATTGTTTTATTTTGCCTCGCCAAAAAAGAGTGAGATTGATTTATACTACCTGCTACTCACAGTACAGTATACAAGATTAGATGTCGGATAATCAGATTAGATGTCGGGTTATCGCCCATCATATGTTCCGTCAACGTTGTAAACACGACTGATTCCTTGGGTACAGGGCTGTCTAATGTCTCAGTGTCACCAAACACAGCATCAGTTTTATATACTTGCAGGTGTCGGGCGACCGTCTGTCACTTTGATTTTAGTACGGGAAGGCACCTTCGCGCCAGACAAACCACGAGACAGCTGGGTGGCTGGTTTTAGATTGATTCTCGCCATCAGTACTTGCTGATCTCGCATGATGATCTGTTTGAAGCGCGCCACTAGTGGAGTAGTACGTACTTGCATGATTGATAATTACACATGGAGGAGGATACATAAAATATCTGAATTTTAGGATGAAATGTTAGCTGTAACAAGCGGTCATACGATCCCTCACATTTTTAGAATTAGTTACAGGATAGATAAAGCACATCGCTCACTAATTTCAACGGATGCAACGGTGTTATATTAATCAATTTGGCCTTAAAAATAATATTATATTTGATTAAAAAAGTCTCTCTTTTGCAAACGCTTTTCTTATGTAGCAGTTGGTTATACTCGTAGTGCTATCAAATGATTTATGTCCTAGTATGGATGACGGTTTAATAACAGGCTATGTAATTTTAATTTTTTTTAGTTATGTAGCTTGTCTCATCATTTGCCGCTTGATGGCATAAACTCTGTAAGACGCTGTAATAATTCTGCATACATCTTTGGGTGCAGAGACTGAGAAGGTGCTTTCTTTTATTATTAAAAAAAGTGGTCATAAAGTCCGAGTTTTGTTTGCACGGCCGTTATTTGTTCTACTATTTTTATTTTGTTAAGTACCAAACTATTTTTAATGAAACTCAGATAATTTATGTATTTTTAGAAATTCAAAATGTTTTACATACTCCTACTCATTAGTGAATTTATTGTATTTTTCATATAATTAGATGAATTTAAGACGTATCGGCTAGAGTGTGGTGTCTGCTTATCAGTGTCATAGGGGCAACAACCCCTCTACGTGCGCTTGCCGAGATCACTTCCCCTTGAACCCGTTGCACGGGCAAGAAATGAGTACAACAATAGAGGGAGAGGTGCGAGGGCGACGCAGAGATCGGGGAAGAAGACATGTGAACCCAGTTCGGCCTCTTATTTCTCGATACGTCCCCCAAGCCTACGAAACCCATTGTTCCTGTTCCCACATCCCCTCACCTCACCTCCCTCCAGTAGTCCTCAGCCCATCGACTATGCCGACCTTCCTATCTGTGCCTATGCTGTCGTATCCTCCACGAACATCTTTTCTCAAACACCATACTACCCATTCTCCATTTTCATTTCTGTTTCTGTTTCCCTCCTCTTATTGCTAATACCATCGAACTCTATTTTTTGTTTGCCATGGTGATGAATTGTGGGCATTTTAAGTAACTATTTGTGAGTGCACGAAATTTCACATAATTTGCTTATTATAGAAAATTTTCAATTCCCTAATGACTAGACAAATTTCAATTCCTCGGGGCTTCTTCAAATCATAGGAATAAAAACCGCATGAATGAAAAAACCATGAATATGGCAAGAATAGTCATTTAGATAGAACACACTAAAAATATAGGAAAAATACCTTCATGGTATATGAATGACTGGAAAAAGATGTCAAAGTGGATGTTAAATTCGTATGGAATTATGGACATAGGAAAACAATATATGAAAATTTAATCCTATGACGCAAAGGGCGTTATTCTGAGGATTTGAAATCTTATAAAACCCTATGTAATTCCTATGTTCAAAAGAGGGAATAATATTATGGTAGTTCCTTAATATAAGAAACTAGAAGAACTATCAATGGACTATTAACAAAAGCTCGTGACAAAAAGAACCCGGCCGTAATAGTAGCTAAGAAGAAAAGACCAAAATTAGATGGTATTATATCCCTATTAAATTATTTCAAAAATGGTTAAACGGTTGGATTATGTTATTTAATAAAGGTATGTACGATTATTTCTAATTTATTTTTCTTAGAATTAGTGTTTCTTTAGTCTGTGCCCATAATGAGCTAATGACAAATACAATAAAATAGAGGGAGTAGCATCACTACAAAAAAGGGGTCATCCAAAGCACCTTATCACAAATGTCTATCTATGATAAGTCTGGTTATATATGGTTTTCATTAAAATATACATCATAGATGATTTTTTTAACTTAATTATGATGACTAGGACATCACAGACTATTTTTGTGCTGAAAACCGTCTATGATGAAATCAGAGTCATCATAGACGGATTTTTTAAAGCCTGTATATGCATTTCACGGCCCAACCGGCCCATTTATTCGGATCATATATACCGCCGCACTAACCCTAACTCACAAACCTACCTTTTAGCCCCCCCCGTCACTACCTCTCGTGATCACCCTTTGATCTATTGCTCCTATCTTCTCTTATTCCTCTGTCATGTGCCTCCCCTTCGCTCTCCTCCTCCTCCTCCTCCTCATCACCACCACTAAACGCGATACCCACCTCACTCCTCCCTCCCTACTCCCCAGATCTAAGCGCTGCCCACCGCCTCCTCCTCTCCCTCCCCAAACCCGCTATCCACCTCCTCTTCTCCCTCTCCGATCCGCTGCCAAACTCCTCTTCTCTTTCCCCCTTCCCATATACGCCGCGACAGCCGCCATCTTGTGGCCAATGAGCGGGATGATGACGCTGGCCATGCCTTGACGAGGATGGCCATGATGACCACCATCTTGCGGCCAACGAGCTGGATGGCGATGTCAATCGTACCAGCGACGAGGATGGCTGCGATGGCCACCATCTTGCGACCGATGAGCGGGATGACGACGCCAGTCGCGTCGGCGACGAGGATGGTGGTGATGGGCACAATCTTGAGGCTCAATGCTGCCCCCTCGTCATGGCACTCCTTGTCGCCGCCCGCCTCTGCCTCGCAACTTGCCGCGGAGACCGATACTGCAGTCACCACCAACCACGAGGCCAACATATGTGGAGCTCAGAGGCGGGACATGTGTCACCGACAGAGACATCCTGGCAGCCATTGGCTGGCCTGTGCATGGTGAGATCAGGGACAAAAACACATGTACATCTGCAGCGAGTAGGAGGTGACCATGAGGTGGCGGCTAGGGGCCTGCCACCATACTTTTCATTATGTTCGCAATTTGACATCACATACGGTTTTTGAATACCATCTGTGATGACACTACTGTCATCCTTGACCTTTGCCCTCGGACGGGTGGAAAAACCGTCTCAGATGATGTTTTTCATGCGTATGAGATGGCCCTATGCGTGGTAGGGCATAATGCTTAGGATAATACTCTAGCATGATTGGATGTGGTAATTTTTTGCACGTGATTTGATTACTAGCCACTACAGCTTTCAAGTGGATACTAATATCACCATGTCAAGACCAAATCTACAAAATGTAGGAACTTTATAAAAAACTAGTTCAATTTTCGTATGGATCTAGGGAAACTTCCATGTTTCCTCCAAATCAACATGAGCCATCCTAACCCTTTTTGGAGTATTAGATAAGGAATTTTGAACGAATATGGCCTATATTGGGCTCTGGAAAAAGAAAACTAGAGTGAATATCTCGAAACTACACCTTTACCTCTTGTTAGCAAACAAGGTGACTCCAATTTATATACACACACGCTTTTGCTGTCCGTTACACATGGAACATGGGAGCTCAAAGCAATGAGGAAAAGGCGACAAGCTCGGTAAAACTGGGAACACATAATCATGGCTAACCAATTTGTGCAGCCATGCATCATTTTGCTGTTACCATCAGCCCATGATACCACTATTACCTATCTCCACTGGTGGCTCCCCATCGGCCGCCATTGTCAAATTTCACAGTGGCCGTGCCATCCCATTTTTGCTTGGGTAGTTGCGAGCCTCAAGCTTGCCAAATGTGGCCATGGCTCCTGATGGGGCAGTAAGAGCGCATGCCTGCATATTGGGGCCATCTTGTTAGAGTAACTTGAGAGGAAAAATGTGTAGTTTTATGAAACCATTTGCAAGAGAGAGATTGTGGTTAATATGAAACAAGTTCTTGAAAGTGTAGTCCATCGCTAGTTTGCGCAGCATGAGGTGTTATTTTGGAGAAATTTGCTCGAGAAACTAGCTGATGCTATTTTTGTAAAAATAATTTGGAGTGACTCTATCCGTCTCGAGTAATATTAACACGAGTAAGACTAACCTTATAAAGGAAAAACCCTTGTATCTTGCATGTATCTTCACTTGAAATTTCTTCATCATGTGAAGAATCCAAACACCTTTGAGCTATAATTTCTCTGTTGCCCGTTCCTATAGGACAATCTCTGTAATCAACTATATGATTACATTGTTGTATAAATTTCATGTGTTCTTCATTTCTACGTAGCCCCTCTAAGGAATTATGAAAATTCTAGGAGCTTTTTGCAATTCAAGATTCTAAAGACATAAGATTTGAATGAAAATAAAAATATATAATTTTACAAAATGATCTTCTAGGTGTTCCACGGAAATTGTGTAGAAATTGAAAGAGAGAAAGTTTATATAATCTTCATGAGATGTAAACTCATGTTACAATTCGTCTAAATTTTCTATTACATTTCAAAGAGGACCCTAGCCCCTAAGCTCAATTTACTAATGAATTCAACTGTAAAAGTCTTCCTCGGAGAAAAAAAGGTTCACTCTAAATCTCAACCACGGGACATGTCGCTCTGACCAACACCAGGGCACCAACAAACCCAACCCAACCCAAGCCCCACCCCCATTAGAAAAACCACAAGAATACTCTCGAGGAGACACACGAGGATCCCCGCCAATATCCCACGGCTCCCAACAGGAATATTTATTGCACGTACCCGTTTTGCCTGCAGGAGCGAGACAGGCCCAGCCCGGCCCAGCCCGGCCCACACTCCCCCGTGAAATAATTGCGCCCCTGCCGCAGCTAGTCCCCTCACCCACACGGTAACCTCACCTCCTCTGCTTAAAGCGCGCTCGCAGACACAAATACTCCCCCCCACCTCTTCCCGAACTGACGTCGCCTTCCTAAATCCCCCGGTAAAAAAAGGGGAAGAGTGAGAGGAGAGGAGACAGACAGAGAGAGAGAGAGAGAGAGAGAGAGAGAGAGGAAGCGGAAGCCGCGGCCGCGAATCGGAGGGGAATTCGAGCGCGCGAGGCGAATCCGACCGGGAATTCGCGCGATTCGGGCGCGGGTTCGGGGCTGCGGGAGGTGAGCGCGCTCGGGGACGTGGCGCGGATGTGAAGATCTGGCTGCGATGTCTTCGGCTGCTGCTGCGGCGGCGGGGGCCGGCGACGGGGACGCGGCGGCGGCGCGAGGTGAGCTGTGGGGTTGTGCTGGTGGTGGGTGTGTGTCGTGGGTTTTGGGCTTGGTGGGTTTTGACGTGGGTTTTGGGCCTGGGCTTTGGGTTTGCTTCCAGGTGGCGGAGGAGGAGGAGGAGGAGGAGGAGGAGGAGGAGGGGAGGATGTGCTGTACTCGGAGCTGTGGAGCGCGTGCGCCGGGCCGCTGGTGACGGTGCCGAAGGTCGGGGACAAGGTGTTCTACTTCCCGCAGGGGCACATCGAGCAGGTGAGTGCTCGCTGCCCAATTTGGGGGTTCTTCTTTTCGCCGTCTTTTGGTCTGAGATTTCGCTTTACAGAATTCCATTTGTGCGCGTGTTTTTCCGGCCTCTTTGGGGTTCCAGTTTGTTTCTTCTGTGATTGGGGCATGGTTTTCCATGGTTTTGGCCTTGCTAACTTCTTGTTGTGCTGTTCCTGTGCGGCTGTTTTGTTGTCGAGCCGTGCCGATTTGGTTTTTTGTGTTTCTCGTGATGAAATCCTCGCTTTCTCCCTTACCAGTGTGGTGTTCCCTTATGCATGTTCGGGAAATTTCTGTTTCCCGCGGGTGAAATCATATTTATAAGCTCTGTTGGTCCAATTCTAGGGATTTTGTACGATTTTGTGAAACCTTGAGCCTTTGAGGTTATGTAATGTTGGGGATTCGGTGCCCAGGAACTGAATCAAGGGGTCTTCGATCTTTCGCCTCTAGAAAATTTGAGCCGTGGTGCTAGAATTTGGCTAAAAGGCTGTAGATTCTCGGTTCCCCCAAAATTTTCCGATTTTGTTGTGGTTTAGTGCAATCTGAGCTGCCGTTTCTCTTGTATTGCTGGAGATTCTGAGGCTAGAGTAATTTGTGCGTGGAACTTGGCTGTTTTGGTGCTGGATCGCTAAGCACTGGTGGTGTGTTCCCTTCGAGTTTCACTTCTTACTTTTTCTCCCCCATGCTCTTGTTGGGAAAATTTGAGATTTTTAGGCTTATCCTGTGACTTCCTCATGTTACGCAGTAATTTTAGGTCTATATGTTTCACTTGATGCCCAAAATTTCTTTCTTAGTTTCTATAATTGCATGTCATTTCGGGCTTCTGTTTTTGCTCACTAAAAATCTGGGTGTTCGGTGACTCAGCTTTGAGTTCCTGTATTCTATCGGTTTGAAAAGAGCCATGTGTTTTGGGAGCTAATTTTGGAGTATTTGCTCTTGTCGATTTCAGGTGGAGGCATCGACCAACCAGGTGGCTGAGCAGCGGATGCAACTGTACAATCTCCCATGTAAGATCCTGTGTGAGGTCATGAACGTTGAATTGAAGGTACTTGCACCATCTTGCTTGGGAGCTGTGAGCTATCCTTTTCAGTCAACCGTCTTGCGTGCAAGCTGTGAGCTATCCGTTTCAGTAGGATTTGTGTTTGATGGTAGTTTCATTTGTAGGCTGAGCCAGACACTGACGAGGTTTACGCTCAGCTCACTCTGCTTCCTGAATCAAAGGTGAGGAATTTCTCCAGTTTTGACACTGCTTCATACGGGGATCTAGGTCCGGACGTTTAGAAGCTGTTTTTACTGGTTTGGTGTGTAGCAGCAAGAGGAGAATGCTTCTACTGAAGAGGAGGTGTCTGCTGTGCCATCGGCTGCGCCTGTGAGGCCACGCGTGCACTCCTTCTGCAAGACATTAACTGCCTCGGACACGAGCACTCATGGCGGCTTCTCAGTGCTGCGTCGCCATGCAGATGAGTGCCTTCCGCCACTGGTTAGGCTCGCTAAATCTTTCACTTGATGTAGTTCTCATTGCTGTAGTTGTAGGTCTATTAGTTGTTGCTTGAGTTGCAGTGATGACCTTTGCATTGGCCTCTTGATCAGGATATGAGCCGTCAGCCTCCAACACAAGAGTTGACAGCCAAGGATCTGCATGGTGCGGAATGGCGCTTTCGTCACATCTTCAGAGGTGATCACCCAATAACTTCTTTGTTATTTGACTATGTCCAGAAGAATTGTGGTGCTCTGCTCTTTGCTCACTAACACTAGTTTCCATGACTAGGAAGCATATTTATACGGGCCATTTGCATGACTGTACAGTGTGTGTGAATAATCCCTTTACTTGATCTGTTGATTATAGATTGGTCGTCAATGTAATTTCCAGTACAATACATATACCTCATTTACCTCGTTGGCTTTATTAGAGGAAACAATTTGTGTTTCCAACAACTTGTGCATTTCCATCTCTTGGCAAAAAGCCTGCATGTGTGCATACATACTAACTTTGTCAATTTATGCTGCAGCTTTCCAGCATTAGTTTCCCATGAGTCAGGATAAGTAGTTTTCTTGCTTTATATTTAGAATTGTGCTAGTTATTGTAAATATAATGAGTTAAGTTACTACCCATCTTTTAATTGTAGCTAAGCTAGAATTACGTTGTTGATTCTATTTGAATATGTCTCAAGTACATGTTTACTCAAATTCAGGTCAGCCACGGAGGCACCTTTTGCAGAGCGGCTGGAGCGTATTCGTTAGTGCCAAACGACTCGTTGCTGGGGATGCCTTCATCTTTCTCAGGTTTGATGTTTAGACACACTGAACAATTTGTGCTATTTCCTTTGAACTCCTTTTCCCCCCTGTACCATTTAATAACTACTCCCTGATATGATGTGTGCAGAGGTGAGAATGGGGAGTTACGTGTTGGAGTCAGACGTGCAATGAGGCAACAAACCAATGTTCCATCTTCAGTAATATCAAGTCACAGTATGCATCTTGGTGTTCTTGCTACGGCATGGCATGCTGTTAACACAGGGACCATGTTCACTGTCTACTACAAGCCTAGGTTTGTCATAAACTCTTTCCAGGTTTTAGGCACATAATTCCTGATCTGCACTTTAAGAGCCACGCTGTTTACTTATGACCTGAATTCTGGAGTGAGGTCATATAGTGCTTTCAAGCTCTGTTTATGAAATCTTTATATTGCTCTTTCAGGACTAGTCCAGCTGAGTTTGTGGTCCCTTATGGTCGCTATATGGAATCACTGAAACGTAATTACTCTATTGGGATGAGATTTAAGATGAGGTTTGAAGGTGAAGAGGCTCCAGAGCAAAGGTGAGCAGCTGCCTGGTTCAGGCTTTGGTGGATATGTGTTCTACTTTACCATAAATGATTTCTCTGTCAGAAGCAACTTAAAAACCTCTAATGCTCATACATTAGATTCACTGGGACTATAGTTGGAATGAGCGATTCTGATCCAGCTGGGTGGGCTGAATCACAATGGCGTTCTCTCAAGGTACTACATCTTTTTTTCCTTCGCTTTTTATTTGAGCTACATTTCTTCTGCTGAGCTTTGTTCTGATGTATTTTCATATAACTCAGGTGCGATGGGATGAAGCTTCTTCCATTCCTCGTCCTGAAAGAGTTTCTCCCTGGCAAATAGAACCTGCTGTAAGCCCTCCTCCCATCAATCCGCTTCCAGTGCCAAGAACGAAGAGGCTTCGTCCGAATGTTATAGCTTCCGCACCTGACTCTTCTGCTCAAGCAAAAGAAGGTTTGGCCTTGTTATCAATGTCAAACCTCTAGGATAGTTGTTATTTTTACTAATATACATGTATCTTCTTTCAATCTAGTTGCTCCCAAAGTAGCAGTGGAGAATCAACAGAATGTTTTACAAAGGGCATTCCAGACTCAAGAGAATGCAACCCGAAAACTGGTTTTGGCGATGGCAGCGAGTTGGACACTGCACAGAAATCAATCCTGCGGCCCTCAGGATTTGAACGTGAGAAAAATAGCATTCCTGCACAGAGAAAACTAGGTTCAGATGGTTGGATGCAGATGAACATGCCTGACAGTTACAGTGAGATGTTATCTGGATTTCAGCCCCCTAAAGATGTACAAAATCAGCAGGGTCTCTGTTCCTTATCTGAGCAGATTGTTGCAGGTCATTCAAACTTCTGGCACACAGTCAACGCTCAATATCAAGATCAACAAGGCAATCACAACATATTCCCTGGCTCATGGTCCTTAATGCCTCCAAATACTGGCTTTGGGTTGAACAAACAGAACTATCCAATGATGCAGGATGTTGGTGGGTTGCCTCAAAGGGCTGCAAATACAAAGTTTCGGAATGGAGTTTATGCTGCACTGCCAGGCCGTGGCATTGAGCAATACTCACCGGGATGGTTTAGCCATATGGTACCAAGTTCCCAAATGGATGACACACAGCCGTGTCTGATCAAGCCTCAACCTTTGGTTGTTGCCCATGATGACAGGCAGAAAGCGAAAGGCACTTCATGCAAGCTATTTGGGATTCACCTTGACAGCCCAGCAAAATCTGAACCTCTGAAATCTCCACCAAGTGTTGCATATGATGGGATGCCACACGCTCCAGGGGCCGCTGAATGGTGTCGGATGGATGCAACTGAACTAGAGAA
Organism: Stipa capillata; assembly: GCA_019208055.1. Taxonomy (NCBI): domain Eukaryota; kingdom Viridiplantae; phylum Streptophyta; class Magnoliopsida; order Poales; family Poaceae; genus Stipa; species Stipa capillata. Next base: position 252,564 of record JAGXJF010003986.1, read on the forward strand.
GTGTTCTGACCTTTCTAAGACTCTGAAGCCAGTCGATGCTCAACAGGCAGATTCTGTTCCTGAGAAGCATCTTTCATGTCAGCAGCTTCAAGAAACATGCCGTGCAAGTCACAGGGCGGATCAGCTAGAAGCTGCAAGAAGGTGCATATTTCTTGTTACTATTGCCGCATTTTCTGTTTTACAATCTTCCAAGTCTACCAAATGCTCCTAGAAGCTTTCCTGTGACATGCTTTTTAAATGGCGCTCCAAATAAGTTTCTACCCTGTTCGAGATATGTCCAATGCGATAGCTTCTGGAGCACCTTTAGATATATTTATTTTCAAAATTCTAAGTCTACAAGTTGGACATACTTACGAAACCAGCTGACTTGCTAATCCCTACTTTGCATGCGCAATCAAAACTTTGTTTCTTCCATATAACTCCTTGTTGGGAATTGTATGGCGGGTGCCATCTGAATGCTGCTTTTACATACAGCACCTGAACAAATAAAATACTACACTACCTCAACAAATAAAATACCACATGGGATGTCCAGTTCATTACTTTTTATAGCTTTCCTGTTGTCCAACGTGATGATTGTTAGAAACTACATATTTCAGGTCCACAAGCAAGGAATTGCACTTGGCAGATCTGTAGATCTGACGAAGTTTAATGGCTACGAGGAGTTGATTGCTGAGCTGGATGACATGTTTGACTTTAATGGCGAATTGAAGAGTTCTAACAAGGAATGGATGATTGTCTACACTGACCACGAAAGTGACATGATGCTGGTTGGGGATGATCCTTGGAAGTGAGTATCTGTTTGAATGCTTTCGTCATTTGCTGAGTTGATCTGATGTAATTACAAATGTTGAGTGCATCTAAATTTCCTCCTTGGACAGTGAATTCTGCAGTATAGTTCATAAGATCTTCATCTACACAAGGGAGGAGGTCCAGCGGATGAATCCAGGAGCCCTGAACTCAAGGTCAGAAGACAGTCCTGCTAATTCAATGGAAAGAGGCTCAGCTGCGAGAGAAGTGCGAGGATGCTTATCTACCTCGTCTCTTAATTCGGAGAACTGCTAATGTTTTCTAAGCTGGTAACTGTTCCTACTTCATTAGTGGCTGTACACACACTTAATTATAATTTTGTTTTGATCATTACAAAAGAAATGTCGTATATGGACTGATCTTTTGTCGATCATCTTGCTTTTGGCAGGTCTTTTGAAGGGAGACAAGAAGTTAATGCATCGGTAGAAGGAATTGCGTTGCTTAGTGGATTTAATGCTTTTTATGTACTGGATAAGCCCAAAGTACCCTATTTGTAGATGGTGCTTGTCTGGTGGTCAAGTTGCACTCTTTATTTGCTGCAGTTTTGGTTTTTATTCTGGTAAGGTAAGTCGTCAGCCGCCCGTCCTGTCATATAATGTATGCGTAGAAAAGTAAGCGAAGCCTGCCCTCTCAGCCCTAAACCCTGTAAATAGCCCCCTCAGCCCCCTGCATCTAGTCTAATATATTATCTGCCGTAATCGACTCCTGTAGCTTGCCTTGTTTAATTATCGCTGTTGTGGTGATTGGAACTTGAAGATCCTAGTTCGTGTTAGATTATGGTACACTCACTCTAATCAACTGTAATGAGAGCATTTTCTTCATTTTTTGCTCCAGTTCTGTCAAATCTACATTTGTAGAATTGGTGACTTGATTGCCTTCGCAAGTACAATGATCATGTTGTCTCGCAACCTAGGGTTCTAGTTTGTTGCCCATTTTGATAGCGGCACATTAAATTGTTCTGTGTTATTAAGGCATGTAATCTTTCAAGTCATCATGGAGATTTTGTCAGTTGACTTGAGGATAGGATGATCAGAGTCAAGAGGCAAGGCAACATTATGTTAAATGCCATGATGGCGGTCACTTGAAGCTTCTGGTGTTACTGTGGAGTGTTTGGTTGGAAGTAGTATGTTTGAATGGATGCACCTGGACTGGCCACGGTGTTAGTCAGCTGGTGCGCGAACTGAGCGCCCGCCTCCATGACGCAGTGCATTACCGTTCAGTTCATGCATGTTCAGATGGTTTTCGTCTGGTCGTAGACATGTTGTTTTTCATTAAGTGAAGAATAGGGCCTTTCTTGTTCGTATAGGTTTACAATCTCGTACCTAAGACACGAGTTTTTTAAAACTTCCTTATTTTTTATTGGATTTCTCTTAATTTTTTTTGAGATTACAACGAGGACGCATACCTCACGCACACACGCGTGCGTGCCCTGAAACAAATGCTACATCTTGAGGGGAGGTCGTTAGGTAAATTTAGAATTTAGAATTAATGTGACTTGTGAGGTACAACAATTATTAGGAAATAATCGAGTTAGAGCTGTAGCTATGAGTGCTACAGACGGGTTGATGAGAGGAATGGAAGTGATTGACACGGGAGCTCCTCTCAGTGTTCCGGTCGGTGGAGCTACTCTCGGACGAATTTTCAACGTTCTTGGGGAGCCTGTTGACAATTTGGGTCCTGTAGATAGTAGTGCAACGTTCCCTATTCATAGATCTGCGCCTGCCTTTATCGAGTTAGATACGAAATTATCCATCTTTGAAACAGGTATTAAGGTGGTCGATCTTTTAGCTCCTTATCGACGTGGAGGAAAAATAGGACTATTTGGGGGGGCTGGAGTAGGTAAAACAGTACTCATTATGGAATTAATCAACAACATAGCTAAAGCTCATGGGGGCGTATCCGTATTTGGTGGAGTAGGGGAACGGACTCGTGAAGGAAATGATCTTTATATGGAAATGAAGGAATCCGGAGTTATTAATGAAAAAAATATCGAGGAATCAAAGGTAGCTCTAGTCTATGGTCAAATGAATGAACCACCGGGAGCTCGTATGAGAGTTGGTTTAACTGCCCTAACTATGGCAGAATATTTCCGAGATGTTAATAAGCAAGATGTGCTTCTATTCATCGATAATATCTTTCGTTTTGTTCAAGCAGGATCGGAGGTATCTGCTTTATTAGGGAGAATGCCCTCTGCAGTGGGTTATCAACCTACTCTTAGTACAGAAATGGGTTCTTTGCAAGAAAGAATTGCTTCTACTAAAAAGGGATCTATAACCTCGATCCAAGCAGTTTATGTACCTGCGGATGATTTGACCGACCCTGCTCCCGCCACAACATTTGCACATTTGGATGCTACTACCGTACTTTCCAGAGGATTAGCTTCCAAGGGTATTTATCCAGCAGTAGATCCTTTAGATTCAACCTCAACTATGTTACAGCCTCGGATCGTTGGCAACGAACATTATGAAACTGCGCAAAGAGTTAAGGAAACTTTACAACGTTACAAAGAACTTCAGGACATTATCGCAATTCTTGGGTTGGATGAATTATCGGAGGAGGATCGTTTAACTGTAGCAAGAGCACGAAAAATTGAGCGTTTCTTATCACAACCGTTCTTTGTGGCAGAAGTTTTTACCGGTTCTCCAGGAAAGTATGTTGGTCTTGCAGAAACAATTAGGGGATTTCAACTAATCCTTTCCGGAGAATTAGACGGCCTACCCGAACAGGCTTTTTATTTGGTGGGTAACATCGATGAAGCTAGCACGAAAGCTATAACCTTAGAAGAGAAGAACAAATCGAAGAAATAACTGTTCAGAAATGTAAGACGTGCGTGGAATTTAAGATTTAACTTTGACCATCAATTTAAATGGTATCATTTTTATGTTATATAATTCAATATTATTAGTTTATTGTCAGTTAAAGTTGAATTCTAAATTCTGTACACGTTTTACATTTGTGGACAGAGGGAGTACCGTATTGAAAGTGCGCACAGTGAAACATACTCCGGATTGAACCCGGGCGTGGGCTGGGCGCCCACTGGCTGCCCCTACCGCCTGGGCTAAGCGCAGTTCTCTTTTCAAGCTTCAGTAAGAACATTGTGATCAGGAAGGTGTTTCCATCACGGGCCCTTGCGTGGCCATTGGCTAGCTCCCTTGGCCTGTGTCGCGCGGCTGGCTTGCCCATTCAGCGACGTGACGGGCTGCCGTATTCCTCCCGTTGCTTCCATGGACTGAATACAGTTTCAATATGGTTCAACACGAAGACGCGTGAGCAGCTTCAAAGCCTTGGAGGCGACCAAGGTCTGGCTGTGGCAGTTTTGGGGGCACAGGACCAATTTTCTCTAGTTCTAACCGTGTCGTTCTGGGTACGAATGATCAGTACCCGTGCAAGCCAGTGTCAGCTTCCGTCCAGCCGCTTTCAGCCAGCGATGTGTAATTCCGTAGCGTCAGACCGTCGACTGTCCGGATCCACAACTGTTACAAAGACGTTTTGCTGCTTCCCGGTGTTTCTAATGATAGTGGGACACAACAGGAAAATGAAGATCTACGACTAGCTGTGCCTACAGCATAAATGCACTTTGCGCATTTCATAAAATTGTGGAAGTAATGGATATGTTACCTATACTTTTATTGAAAAAAGGACCAAAACAATGTGAAAAGATCTACTACCGGTAAGTCCGGCTTCTTGTAGAAGCTGCTCCTGTATCTGACCTGTGCTTTTATTTAGGCCCCGTTCGGGACTCCTCCAGCTCCCAGATCCGCACGCGGAGCTGGCGGAGCGACCCCCGAACGCATTTTTGCCGCGGAGCCGGAGCGACGGAGCGGAGCGGCCTGCAGGCAAAAATCGCGGAGCTGGTTGTCGGGCGTTCCGCGGATCGGCGTTTCGCGAGTTCCTCGGAATTACCCGCGCCTGCCACCGCCGAGTGAGAAAAACGCTTCACCCCCCTCTCTCGCTCTCTCTCCTTACCTCGCCGAGCCCGCCCTGAGCTCCTCCAGCGCCGCCTCGAGCTCCTCCCGCGCCGCCCCGACCCGAGCTCCTCTAGCGCTGGCCCGCCTCGAGGTCCTCCGCGCGCCGGCCGCCCCGAGCTCCTCCAGCGCCGCCTCGAGCTCCTCCAGCGCCGGCCCGCCTCGAGGTCCTCCCGCGCCGGCCCGCCCCGAGCTCCTCCAGCGCCGCCTCGAGCTCCTCCCGCGCCGCCCGACCCGAGCTCCTCCCGCGCCGCCCCGAGCTCCTCAGCGCCGCCTCGAGCTCCTCCTGCGCCGCCCTGACCAGAGCTCCTCCCGCGCCGCCCGCCGGCCCGAGCTCCTCCTCGCCGGCTTGCCGCCTCGAGTTCCGAGGCTGCCGCTCGGCCTGGACCTGAGCGCGACGGCGACGACGCGGAGGCGGGAAGACGCCGGAAGGAGGGGAGGAGGCTGCGCCGGAAGGAGGGAGGAGGGCCGCCGGCCTGCTCGTGCGATAGGGAAGCGGGAGCCGGGTTGCTGAACGCGTCGACCGATCCTGGTTTTTCGAGCGGAGCGGGGAGCGCGGCGCACGGAGCCGGATTTGCGGAGCAGGCGGCCGCGGGCGACTACCGAACGGGCCCTTAACGGAGTCACTTTGCGTAGGCAACTAAGCATGTCGAAAAGCATGCTATTTGGGGGATCTTTGGGCTTATAAGCCAATCCAAAACGGGCCTACTTTTCTCATGGTGTCAGTTGCTAGATCCCTGGAGGAAAGCAGGGAGCGGTTGATTCTTGTGACTGCAAAAGTCACCTCTAATACCTCCTCCTATAATTTTACTGGAAAATGCGCATAGAAGCAGAGAGAAATTCCGTCAATCTTACCTTCAAGGAGGAACTAAAGAGGAGCATCATATGACTCCTAGCTAGGCGTCTCGCCTCCCAATGGAAAGAGCCTATTTAGTTGGTCTCTAGCCATGTCATACTTTGTCATACCACAAGTCAAATAAATTTGACTACGTTAATAACCTCTTTGGTTCTTCTTTCTTACAACTTAGATAAATATAGTAAGATTCTTTTAAATTTATATAGTGTGACGCCCGATATAATCGTCTACCTTAGGTAAGTTTTGGCCAAAAGTATTAACAGAAGGGTGGCAAAAGTATTAAACAGAAGGGGACACAGATACTAATTTCAGAAGTCACGATGTCTACGTCGTTCCCAGCCAGACTGGATTTGTAGTTGAGCTTTAAACTCCGTATTGATATTGAGTAGTGCCTGTAGTAACTCGACTACTGTAGTTCTATCCAGGCCATTAATAACTTGGAAGATTTTGACTCGACGGGTTTCCCCCTCTTGCTAACAAAAGTGAAGAAAAAAAACACTTAACTATTGCATATCGATCTATTTGTTTGTTCTTCTTTCATATATCTAATCAGCTGCGAGAGGTTTGCTGATTTTTATATGTTAGAGCAACTCCAACTCTTTCCCTATAATTGGTTCCCTATATCTTCATATGGAGAACCTCCTTAAAAGATTCCTTCTCTATTTTACCTCGCGCTTCTACCCATTCTCTAAATCTCGTTCCCTATATTTCTCTTACCTATATTTTATTAATATTTTGTATCTAACAAAATATTTCTAACCACTATACTTGAACTGTTATTTTTTTTTCTCTCTCTCTCTCTCCAATCCTCCTCCTCCCCAATTCTCCATATCCAGCAGCATGAACACACCGGCCCCTCCTCACCTTCTCCCCGCCGCCTCCACCTTCTCCCTCGTCGCCTCCCATCGGCTTGCTGCCTCCTCCTCCAGCGCCAACCACCACGCTGACCTCCACCTCCATCACCCCACCGCCCACCTCCATCTCCATCTCCCCACCATCTTCCCACCGCCCACCTCCCCTGCTACTCCTCCTCGCCGCCCTTCCCTGTCCGCCCCCACCCCGAGCGCCAGGCTGACCTCTAGCGCCGAGCGCGACGCCCACCTCCTCTCCCCACCGCCCAGCTCCCTTGCTCCTCCTCACCGCCTTCCCCGTCAGCCCCACCCAAGCATCACGCAGCCGAGCGCCACGTCGCCATCCGTCCCACTGTCGAGCTCCACCGAATGCTCCTCCTCCCGGTCCCGGCCCCTGGTGGAAACCCCTCGTCTCCACCTCGTCCGGCCCGAGGTCCTCCAGATCTGCTGAGGAAGGGAGGAGCGGCCCGGCCAGGGGAAGGAGCAGCGCAGGCTGGCAGAGGAAGGGGAGAAGCGGAGTGGCTTGGCCAGGGGAAGGAGTGGCGGCGACCCGGTCATGGAGGGGGAGGAGCGGTGGCGGCCCGGCCATGGAGGAGCAGCGGCAGCGGCAGCGCGAGCATGGCAGCGGCGGCGGCGCTAGGAACAAAGCGGCGAGGGCGGGAAGCAGAGGAACCTACCTCGCGATGGAGACTTCCGGGGATGCGCGGGAGTGGCGAGGAGGATGGCCGTTGCTCGATGCCGACGCTTCTCCGTTCTATCAGTTTGCCGACCGATGGGGAGGGGATGCCGACGCTACACATTTGCCGATGGTGTTGCCGACACGGTTGGAGCAGTTTTTTGGGCCAAAATCGCTAAAGATAGCGATAGGGAAGCAAATGCCGACCGGGTTGAAGTTGCTCTTAGCTCTACTTTGGTAGCCAACGTTTTTTCTTCTTTAATATGATGTGGACGGTATGCAACTTCAGACTCATTTCTCCTAGTCTCTATACTCGTCCGTTGTGAACACGGAAAAATACGATATTTTTCAAACTCATTCTTGTTGTAAAATGTGGGAATTAAAATTTACAAAGTCTTGTGAAATTTCAGCATTCCAAAAGAACCCGAGATTCCACTTGGTATTTCTTCGGATTTGCCTGACATTTGCAAGTCCGAAATTCTACAAGTCTGAAATTCTCTTCACCTCCTTCGTGTTGGCGACGGCGACATCGTCCGTCACATTATCGCCGTACTGGTTCGTCGGAAGCATCTCGTCAGCTTCTTCAGTTGCACCCAAGAATCGTCTATTCATTGGAAACAAATTGTGACAAATGACAACTCAACATGGTGCGGTGAACTCGTGATCGACGGAGATACGTACGTGCTTGAGTCCATGCTTCTCCTCCTCAAGGGATTCGTACCTGCAGAGGACACATAGTCGTCGCGGCTAGGACTAATCGATCGCCGCAGTTCACGCTAGTGTCGAGGAAGAAACGGCCGCTCGAGCGCTAGGGCGAAGGGCAAAAGAGGTTTGGTGAGGCGGCTCGGGGAAAGAGAAGGAAGGGGAGCTGGACGAACCTTTTATAGGGCCCAGGGTGGGGGGACTTGGAGAGGACGCGTCCGTGGGAGCACGGCGGAGCTATCGGGGGCACGAAATCCGAGAGTTTGGCCCGGGAAGGAAAGAGGGGACGGTGCAAAGGAGGAACGGAGGCTTCGTTGGAGCCAAAGGGAGGTGGTCGGGTGCGAGCAGATTCTGCAATCCGGCTGGATTTATCGGCGGCACAAGTTTGGAAGGCGGCGACGAGAGGTTAGGGAAGGAGATGACGAGTGGGACCCACGGGCAGAGACAGGGAGAGAGGGAGGGGGAGAGAGAGAGAGAGAGAGAGAGAGAGAGGGTTACTTTCGGCCGTCGGATCAAAACGCGTGGATACGCGGCTTTTGTAAATGCGCTTTTCGTGCAGAGAAGGCGTAAACCGGAAAGGAGAGAGGTTGATAGTTGGCCTCGGTGGGCTGCTCAAGCCGAGCGGACAAGATAGGGGAATTGGGCCTAGGGCTGGGGTTCCGGCCAAAAGGGGGTTTTGGGGTTTAGAAAGGTTTTAGTATTTATTTAAAAGTAGGAAATTGATTATGGATTTTATAAATGCCAAGTCATTTCTGAAAAATCCCAGAAAAATTCAAATAAATCAAGTTGGTTATGAGGACTCCAAAAAAATGTTTCCAGAGGGAAATATCAACAAGGTAAAGGCTGAGAATTATAATTCTCCCTTTATAGACTATATTAATCCTAAAACCTTTGGATTAATTTTGACCAAAACCAGATAAAATATATTAAATTGGAATCACGTTGTGTAACATTTTTTCATAATATTTTTTTTGAAACCCATAAAAGTCAAGGTGTTACAATGCTCGAGCCTAGACTTCAACGCATATGGTCTAGTCGACGATGCCCACAATCCCGTAGTGACAGGCCGGTGGGGAGCTTTGCAATGGGATAAATAGATGTGGAATGCAGCTCCACTGTGCTTGGATAGATGCGAGATAATGCGTTGTCCTCTGTCCCACACCCATGTTGGCGAATGCTCGCTGTATTTGGATGTCGTCATGCGATAGAGAGAAGATGTGGGAGGGAAAGAGGAAGAACATGGGAGGGAATAAAATGTGATCTTTTGTTATTTTTATTTTTAAAAAATTTTAGGTGTTTCATTGGCTAATTTGACAAACTAATGGCGGTGACGTGGCATTGTTTGCCACGTGACTATCCATGTGATCCTCCAACCAGGGTGGTTTGGGTGCAAGTGGTGTGGATGTCCAGTTTTGGAAGTTTAAGTTTGTTGTAGACAATTTCAAACATTCAGAACAAAAACTAAGTTGGCGCAAAGTTTAAGTCCAAAAGTAATCTTTTTATTTAAAATAAAAATGATCTTTTTCTTTGATGAACCATTCGTGTGTTTACGCCCTTCTCTCACTCATTTGGTCATTTGTACCTATATGGTCAGAATTAACCCTTAATGCAAAAATCTGCTCCGTCAACTGATTGCAGTTGTTAGGGCTACTGGCGGGTAGCATCCGTACTAGCATGGCACAAATTCGCTCCATCTCAAAATCCTCACCTAGATTGATAGATCAGACAATCTAGACCAGGCTATCCAAGAATTTCACATGAAACTTGCTGGGTCGAGTTGTGTGTGTGTGTGCTTGGTCCAAAAGGGCCCATACTAAGTGTGTCTAGTGTATATATGTACCTATACCTCGTAGGAAGAGATTTATGAAATCTAGAGAATTCCACACAGCTCTTTATGGTATAGAGCAAGGTTACCGACGGTGACCACCGAACCCTATCTTCAACCAGCGGTGAATCAGTGGCAATGTGTGACAACTTGAGGTGTTGGGCTTCGGTGGCTTGAGGGGCCTGCAGTGCAAGCTGGGTGCTGCGAGCGATGGTAGCACAAGCTGGGTGGCTATCCATGACCCCTTGGAGCGAAGGCGCGACCAACAACGTGAGCGCAACAGGCTGCCGTGAAATGGACGAGTGTGCTGGGGGTGTGGCGTCTGCCTGAGGAGATGTTGGAGTTTGCAACTGCTATTGGGGAGGGCACGTGTTGTCAATAGCAAGGTGAGCATGTGGCTGTGGGCATGCTAGTTTTGGAGCGAGAAACACAGAGAAGGAAGAAGGGGCCAAGGGGGGACTAGATGAGCTAGGCAGATCCGTCGTTGAAGGTACAGCTGAAGGCACGACACAACTCCTAGGTACTCCATCGGGACCTCGTGGCTACTTGAAATTGAAGCAACCTGCAAGGTAGGAGGTGTTGGTGCTAGTGTTTGGATTTGTTGAGGCCTGAAATTAGAAAATGTGGGACAACCAAGCTTCTCGTATTTAGCATGTGCTCGAACAATTGGCACAACTAATCACTACAAGGGTTAGTGAGGCTTCCTCTACGAGCCATGCAATTGTTGCACACACGGAGGCTGCCTAGAAGGTGGAATTGATGCCAAATGACATCAAGCTAGAGGGTATAAAAAATTACTTAAGCTGGTCTAGAAGGGTGTTGCTGATTCTGAAGGCAAAGGGGTTGGAATGCTTTGTACAAAAGGAATCAATATAGTCGATGGACAAGTCTAGTGTTGAGTGGAAGAATTGGAGTGCAACTAATTCACTAATGGGGGCATGGTTGTTGAACTCTATGTCCCCTGCCATTGTTGCGACGATGGAGACTATGTCGAGCCCAACAGAGATATGGAAAACCTTGTCAAAGTTGTATTCTAGAGCAGGGAATGTGATGCTGATGGTAGAGACGCAGGAGAGGATTGATGATCTGAAGCTGGGGGAGCGATCTGTGATGATTATGTTGTAGAGTTGTAATGCTTGTGAGCTGATCTAGATCACTATGATCCTCTTGAGTTGCCTCATCTAGACTGCATAACCACTATGAAGAAGCGGATTGAAACCCGGCGAGTGATATAATTCCTTAAAGGTCTAAACTTAGAATTTGAGGAAAGACGTGCTACTATGTTCCATCAGCCTACTCTCCCCACTTTGTAGGAAGCTATGCAATTGCATATGAGGAGGTTAGACTAAAGGTGATGAAGAACAATATAATTACTTCATCTCGTCCTGCTTTCATAGTGATCAGGAATAATGAGACTAGAGACTGTTTCAACTGCAGTGAGAAGGGACACTTGAGCCATGATTGTTGTGCACCACCCCTCCCCCCCCTGGCAAGCCAAATCGTGGAAGGGGGAGGGCAAATGATCAAGGTAGACCAAGAGGAGGTAGAGGCCATGGATACAAGAGTGATCACATAGAAAATATTGCAGCCCAGGAAGAAGGGTCATCTGATAAAGTTGAGGTTTCTACAGTAGAGTTAGAAGAGTTAAGGAAATTGAATAAAGTACTACTAAAAAGGCAAAGGGGACTCCACCTTTGGGGATTTTTCTCATTTTTTTAATGCTAATGAAGGTAACTGCTCATACATCTATATTCTTGCAAGTGTCACATCCAGAATGGATCCTAGTTAGGGGTATCAAAGCATGTTGTAGGAAAGGAGTTTGAGTCATATACTCAATATCCACCCACACATAAAGAAAATATTCAAACACCTGATGGCACCTCACAACCCACTAAAGGTGTTGGTATAGTACAATGCACACCATTTATTAAACTTTCATCAGTCTTACATGTTCCTACTTTTCTGGTCAATCTTGTGTCAACAAGTGCTTTGATTGATCATCTGGATTATCGGGTAATGCTTGACCGGGAAACATGTTTAATTTAGGAGAGGCGAACAGGGAGGAGGCTTGGGACTGGAACCAGGTATAATGGGCTATGGTACATGGACCGTGAGGTGCCAAACAATGCTATGTCTACTGTGTTAGCAGCAACAGTGGGAGAGAAGGAAGCTATGGTGATACTTAGGCACTGTAGAATGGGGTATATGTCCTTTGATAAAATGACCAAGGTCTTTCCTGATGTAATTTGTGGGGTAGATAAGAACAAGCTTGTGTATGATGTTTGTGAGTTTGAGAAACACAAAAGAATATCATATGTGAGTAAGGGGATCAGGAGTTCATCTCCTTTGTGCTTGTTTATTCAAATGTGTGGACATGTCCTGTTATCTCTATTAGTGGAAGGAAGTAGTTTGTTACATTTATTGACTGTTACTCTGCATGACATGTGTATACCTTATGAAGGCACAAGGATGAGGTATTCATATACTTTTAAGATTTTTATGCTTATATTATGTGAGAAATCAGTTCAACATACAAGTTCAGATAGTCAGGATAGACAATGGAATTGAGTATGTAACAAGGAATTTGGTGCCTTCCTGTCAGCACAAGGTATATTATATCAAACTTCTTTTCCAGATACACCTCCTCATAATGGAGTGGCAGAAAGGAAAAATCGTCATATCTTAGAGGTGGCTTAGTCATTGATGTACACAATGAATGTGCCCAAATTCTTATGAAGTGAGGCTATAATGATAGCTACATATCTGTGGACTACCCGGTTTTAAGGCCGGATAAACCCTTGTGTTCACTGTATCGATCCCTGGATCAATAGTCGATACACACAAGTACTTGATAACATAACCATGCCATACATCGTTTATTACAATCATCAACCATACTTGGTCTTTAGTTCATACAAACCGGGCCTATTGGCTGAATTAAACAGCAGCGGAAATAAAATACGGTGGATAGCCCATCAGTATGCCAAACCACAGGCAACAGACTGGGGAGAAACCCTACGCCTCGAAGTCGCTGTCGCTATCGCCTGACTGGTATTCCTCCTCTTCGTCTGGCCACATAACAAGCCAGGTGAGTACATGGAATGTACTCGCAAGCACTCCGCCGGGGAGTTTAGTACGGATATGAACATGCTCAGAATTTATCAATAACATGGCTCTATCCTAAGTTTCATGTTGTGCGAGAAAGTAAGTTTGCATTTGAAATAAATACATAGATGTAAAAGCGATTTTATCAAAAACATCTCGATGCAGCAAGATAAAGTATTTGCTCAAAACACTCCACCCGCTACAACGGGGAGTTCAATTTTGTGCTTACCGCTACAACGGCAAAGCACGGTACTTGCCCGGTTCCACTGGGAGACGCTGCTCACCTTGTACTTACGGGGTTCCCAATCACCCGGTTCCACTTGGAGACGCTGCTCACTTTGTACTTACGGGGATTCTAGGTTTTGCCCGAGTCCACGGGAAACCCTTCTTCACACTTCCCGCTACAACGGGAACTTGGCAAACTGCCATGCGAACACGACGGTTCGCGTCCTTAAACCCATAACCCAGAAATCCTTTTTGGGGCTCAGAAAGCCAGTCTACTTTAGTGTGGCCCGACCAAGTTCGTCCATGACCGCGGACGCGGCTATTCGAATAGTTTTAACCCTCTGCAGAGGTGGTACGGCTTTACCCACACGATGTAGTTCCCCCTGGGCATGCTGCGCACGCATGTGTCCAGAGCTTGTACAACGAGACTCTTCACCGCTGTGAACCCAGCCATGAACCCGCTAGAAGGACACGTCCCAAACCTAGCTTGAGTCAGTATCATCGCTACAAGGAGGTTGGTGTTCCAACTTTGTGGCGAACAATACCTCGTTAAATCCACGGGTTTGTTCTCTATAGGGGTTAAACCCACCCCATCCGCACGCTACCAACTGCCCACGGGTTCATGCTAGTCCAGGTCGGCTACTAGATCAAGTCCTTCCCACAAAGGACATATGACCGTACGGTAAGACTTGGCCAAACGGCACTTAAGATCGGTCCTTAGGTGATCTGAGAAGGACTCCACACCACTCCCGTAAACGGGCAGGGAGAACCACGACGGATCTTACCTCGCTCTTTAACATCTCCCTACAAACACCCTTCATTACCGACCCGGATCAAAAACTTCTCCCTTTTTAGCTCGGTTCCACAGAACCATTTCCGGTAGAATATCCCAACCCATGCATATCCTACCTTCCATGCACCTCTACAACCGGACGTGACGGTCCGTTTCGATATTTCATCACATGAAATATGGGGTGTTGCTTTCCTTTTTCCTTTTCGAAAACCTAATCCATCTATTGCGGGGCTAAGCATATATATATATATATACATACACTATCCTAAGTTTCCGATAAATCTTCGGCGTACAATAGTCCTAAGGCGACAAGGATTATGGGGTCGGACTAGGGTTTCCTACTGTCGGTGATATCTACTCTACACAAAATAACAGGGATAAAATATAGCATGCATGGTTCGAAAACAAAATAATATTTCGTAAAACGGGGATTCAACATGATCAAAGGCGGAGAGCTTGCTTGGCAAGTCTTGGCTCGGTTCCGGATGCGGAGATGCTTCGGGTTCGTCCTGGCGCACGTACCTCACACCGTCAACTACACGTTCGGAAAACTTCGAATAAGAACCAAGCATCACAAGAAATAACTATAAAGGTCAGCATGCATGCATGTTGGTTTCAGGGTTTTTGACGGAAGAATGATCGTGATTGGTTATTACCTAATACATGAAATCTGCATGCAACCTAGGGTTATGGTGGTTAGGTTTTGAGTTGAAATGGCGTTCCTTTCATTGCCTGAACCATGCAACATGTGGATGAAAACCTACTTAGGCATGCTCTGGACTCTAACACACTTTGAAAGGCCTACATGGTAGAAGTAATGCTAACATGACATATATATATATATGCATGAAACGCCGATTAGGGTTTCCAAGGCTTCGATGATAAGCACTCGCTTTCCTTGGTTCTTGGGATCATGCATCATGTGAACAAATGGACTACTAGGATACATGACAACACTTGGACTTTATACCTACTGGACACTTGGAATGAATCACCTAGAATCGAAAAGGGTTTTAAGGATACAAATGCATGCTCGCGGTTTAGGGTTTCACTGATAACCTATCCCCTTTTAATCTCTGAACTAGGCAACATGAGTGTGAATGTATGAATCTCTGTGCAGGGTTCCTAAAATAATCATGATTTCATGCTGGAACTACCTAGGGTTGAACACAATTCAAAAAGGAGTTTAAACACATATTTGAAATTGAAATGGATACTGGACTGGGGCTGTACAGAGAGAATTATTGGGATTTTCAAAAAGTGGCCTATAAGAAAAAGGTGGGGAATTTAATTTGGAGAAACTTTTATTTTGGGGTCCCCCTGAGAATCGGTTGCTAAGACACCGAACCGGCTGGACCAGAGGAGAAGGGTTGGTTTACAGGAACCGGCTGGTTTATATGGATTCACGGGTGATGTCGAAGGCGCCTGGGGAGTTGGCGCCTCCACTTAAACTGACAACGGGCCCGGTCGGCGAGCCAAGCTCACTGGCGGCGACTGGAGGGAGCATACCGATTCGGGAATGTGGGTCCTACCGGTCAGAACAGAGGAGAGAGGAGGGCGCGCGCGCGGGGAGAGATTCCGGCGCGGATTAGGTTTCCGGTGAGGTTTCTGGTGGAAACTACGGCGAGAAATTGCCGCTGATCCAGAGGGAGAGAGTAAAAATGGGCGACTGCTCTAGCTTCAGCAGGTCATGGCGATTCCATTTCCATGGTCGGGGAGTTCACATGGTTGCTGGACCTAGGTATTCGTTGGGGTGCAGAACAAGGCAGGCGGGGCGACGGAGGGAGTGGAGCTTTTAGTGGTTGTTCGTTGCAATTGGAGCTCGGCAACGGTTTAAGGGAGGCTTCCAGGAGGTTTTAAAGCAATGAGGAGGGGGAGAGCTTCACTGGAGGAGATGGATTTGTGGCCGGCGAGTAAATAGCAAGGAGATGATCAGAGGTGGAATTGCAGAGATCAGGATGAATTTGGGGAAAATGGCGAATGATTGAACGTTAGCGGAGCTATGCGAGGTCGGGTGAGGAAGTTCTGGTGCTTGGCATTTCCTTTTATAGGCCGGCGACTATGGTTGCCAGGTGGTGGCCGCTGGACGTCGCCGAGGGTGGTGCAGAGGGGGTGTGGGGCGAGGTCAGAGGGGCGCAGAGCTCACGGGCAGCTCGAGCAAGGTGCTGGAGGTGGGAGCTGACAAGTCTGGCAGTGGAGTAAAGAAGGGCGCGAGGTGGTTGGCCTGGCCGGGCACTGGTGCGCGTCCACCCATGCCAGAGCGCGTCCAGTGTCATGCCATGGCATGTCTGGATCGGCATGCTCGTGCCAAAGCAAGTTCTATCAAGCACAGAGGTGTCTGAGCATGTCCACAGAGCTGAGGTGATCAGAGGGAGTGGGGAGGCTGCAAGAGTTGACACGAATTCATGCCCAGATGGGTTGCCACTGCCGAGCGGCATGGCTATGCCCGCGGGCGCGCCCAGGTCAGGTCAATGCCTGTCCTAAACGGCATGGGTTTGCACACGTGTGTTTAAGCGTGTCTGCGAGGGCGCCTGGTAGTGTCAACTATGGATAGTGCCTGAGAAAGGATGGGAAGTGGCGCTGGCATAGAATTTGGCAGAGGAAGAGTTGGCTAATGCTTGCCATTGCCGGCATGGAAGGACTTGGGAGTTGAATCCCTGCTGATGGAGACTTGGAATTGAGAGGGAACAAGTTAGACAGGTCCTGAGCTGAGGTGAAGCTGCTGGCAGGCTCCTGGTGTAAGTTGGTTGGGAGTTGAGCTTGAATGCAAGGGGGAAAAAGAAATGGAGCCTAGGTGTTCGATGATTGCCCTGGCTAATTTTTGTACTAGAGGTGGAAATGTTTTTACATATTTGGAGTCAGGGTACTGAGGTGAGCTAGGTGTAATTTTTGTGGAATTTTCTGAGAGAGCAATGGAGGGGTTGCAGTACAAATGGGGAATTTGATCAAATTTGAATTTTGAATGCAATTCAAAAGTTTTGAACTGGACTTCCCAATTTTATTTTATAAATTGATGAAGAACATACTCAAGAAGCTACTGGAGTTTTTTCTAGACATTTTGGAGAAGTTAAAATACATGTGATAACACTTTTTGATTTCTGGATGCAAGAAAACCTAATTAGGGTTTGGGTCGACATGAGGGATTTTAGGGTTTCGGACGACGGCAAGTCTGTGGTAGGGTGTGGGGATGGTTAGGGATTATCCCCAGAGGGTTGGGAGCAACTGTCGGCGGGTTGCCACGTAGGGTTAGGGTTTGGGCATAAGTGGCGTATGCGGGTCTGACTTAGGGTTTAGGGTTATGCACCTGCAATGGTCCTTCATATAGTGGAGATTGCCAAGCGGATTAGGGAGTTCTGGAGATTTATTTTGAGGAGAGAGAAAAGGTGGCGGGGTGTATGTGCATGCACCGGCTAGGGACTTTCAGCGCATGTGTGGGCAGTTGAGGTGATAGGAGTAGGGATAACATGCGAGGGATTACGGTGTGGACTAGCACGGTAGATGGTAAAGATGGATTGGTTATCTGGTAATAGGATAAAAATAAAGGAGATATTTTGAGTCCCGGTAACATGGTAGAAGGGTAGAAAGGGAATAAGATATTTGTGGCATAGTAACACGGTGAAAAGGAAATGTAACTATGGTAGGGTAATAGTTAGGGTTTTACCATGAAGAAGGGTAGAAAGGTGACAGGGTGAGGATAAGAGATAATGGTGTAGAAATGGGTGCGGATGTATACATACATATATATGGATATATATACACTCTGGTGAGGGAAATGGTAAAGTAACCAAAGATATTTTCTTGATCATGCGGTAGGAAGAATTTTACCGAGTAGAGGGGTCTAGGGTTTGGAGTGTATGTGCCCACATACACTTGATTATTTTAGCATATATGTGGTTGGTATATGGGTGGCGTGGACATGCGATGACAGGTGAGTTGTGGTCGGATTTAGGCCACTGATATGCACGTATATATATATATACATGCATGAGGTTAGAGGGGGGGAAAGAACAGGGAGAGCCGAAGATTAGGGTTTGCGTATGTGCGGATACACAAAGGCAGTATATGTTTGCACATACTCGCGATATGGCATGACGAAGTTGGTGGCAGAATTTCAAGTCATTCGGACAAGGTTAACGACATGTATATGCGTCGATTTCGCAGAAATACTATGTGTGTACTCAGCGACAGGTGTGGTGTTAGGTTGCATCGGCTAGACAAAGAAGGAGAGGGGAAAGAAGGGTGACCTGGGTTGCTGCGGCAAGGCTGGGCAGAGGTGGTGCTGTGGTGTGGCGGGGATTGGTGGCAGATTAGTTTGTCGCGGCAGGAGGTGGTGGCGGATTGACTTGACACGGCAGGGTGTGGCAAGGAGGTGAAATAGCGTGGCAGAGGGGAGTTGCCGTGGTAAGCAAAAGAGACAGTGGCAGCATATTTGGGCTGCCGCGGTTAGTGGAAGTTCTGCCGCGGCGGGGAAATAGCCACATAGGGCTGCCGTGGCAGAGCTGACTAGTTGGCTGTGGCAAGGTCTTGACTTGCTGTGGCAGTGCTTCACTTGCCGTGGCAAGACTTTTGGGGGAAAAGGGGATTGTCGAAGTGGCTTTTGTGTCGGGTTTCAGGCATGGTTAGGGACGGGGTGTCGAGCAGGGTTTCGTATCCCTTGCCGGATGGAGTTCCGACAAGGTCGAGGTCAAGGGGAACAGGGATGAAGAGAAGACTCTGATTGGCTTGCTTTGGGGTTTTGCAGAACAGGTTTCCACCCGATGCATTGCTAATTGGCATTGTTAGCAAAAAGTTTTTGTTGACCTTGATTTTCAGGTTTCGAAAAATTGGGGTGTTACAATATCTCATAAATCGCATGCCATTCGAGAATAATTAGGATGAAGACTCCATACGAAATGTTTCAAGGTGAGAACAAGTTTGTGGTTCAACCCAAGGTTTTTGGATGCGCCTGTTTTGTTAGGGATATTTTGCTGCACATAAGGGCTATAAGTGCTGGAGTCCTAGCGAGTGACGCACGTACGTAAGCATGGATATGACATTTAGAGAGTCTGAGCCATTTTATGGAGAGAAGACTGACTTTAGCTCATTGTTTGATTTAAATCTCCTAATATTGATGGTAACGGTCAAGAGGGGGAGAGTGGATCAAGTAACCAGGATGAGCAAGCAAGGAGGTCAAAGATGGTGATTGGTTCTATTTCATATCCGGTGAATGAACCAACACATGAACAAAGATGGAGAAGGGTAAATGAGGAGGAAAATTTATAGCTTTATACGAGGAGAAACCCCACGATGAGGCTCATAGAGCAGTGAAAGCCCTTAAAGACTGTTACAATGCAGTGACGAGAGCAGCAAGTGCAACCAGTGGAGCAACAAGGAGGTCTAGCAACCATCGAAATTGTTGACTCCTCTACACCATTAGACAATCAACCATGTGCTGCACCAACTCCATCTAGGACCGATGATTCTTTTGATTTGCCAATTGCCAAGGAAGCGCAAGTTAACACTAAAAAGCTTCCATCAAGGTATCGATTTGAGCATGACATAAGTAACTACATTTCCTATGGATCTCTATCTCCTGCATATAGAGCCTTTGTCACATCACTATAGTCAGTGGCATGCAGGCATGATGGAGGAGTTGAATGCTCTCGAGAAGAATAAAACTTATATACCTTCCAGCAGGAAAGAAAGTTGTTAGCTACAAATGGATCTACACCGTGAAGCAAAATCTAGAGGGGAAAATTAAAAGGTACAATGCAAGACTAGTTGCTAGAGGATATAGTCAGACATATGAGATTGACTATGATGAGACATTTGCACCGATGGCTAAGATGAACACAGTGAGAATTCTAATCTCATGTGCAACTAACTTTGTGTGGCCTCTACATCAACTAGATGTTAAGAATGCTTTCTTACATGGTGACCTATAAGGGAGGTGTATATGGAGATTCCACCTAGTTTCTCCACTCCTATAACAATAGAAAATGTGTGCAGATTAAGAAAGTCCCTGTATGGTCTCAAGCAGTCTCCACGAGCATGGTTGATGGATTTAGGCATGCCATATGTGGCATGAGGTAGAGGCAGTGCAACGGGGATCACACAGTGTTCTATCGACACTTAAGGTGTCGAATTACCATCCTTGTCATATATGTGGATGATATCATAATCATAGAAGATGATGATATGGAGATATTGCGACTGAAGAAGAATTTGGGCAAGGAGTTGAAGGTTAAAGATCTTAACCAACATAGATATCTTCTCAGTATTGAAATTGCACGATCTCCAAAAGGAACTCCCAAAGGAAGTATGTTCTGGACTTGCTCAGTGACACAGATATGCTTGGATGTTGAGTGGCATCAACACCCATTGATCAAAACCACAAGCTTTGTGCACAAGCAGGAGAACTAGTGGAGAAGGAGAACTACCAGAGACTTGTTAGGCGACTCCTATACTTGTGTCATACAAGACCAAATATTTCCTATGCATTAAGTGTGCTAAGCAGATACATGCATGATCCTAGGAGTGGACATTTAGATGTAGCATATTGTATCTTGCGATATCTAAAAGGCAGTCCTAGAAAGGGGCTATGGTTCAAGAAGAATGATCATTTACATGTAGATTGATGTATCAATGCCAACTAGGCAAGTTGTCTTGATGACATAATATCAACTTTAGGATATTGTGTTTTTGTTGGAGGAAACTTGGTGTCGTGGCGAAACAAGAAACAATTAATTATGTCCAGATCAACAGCCGAAGCAGAGTATAGAGAATGGCACTAGGCCTAAGTGAGATACTGTTGGTAAGAACTCTTCTGTCAGAACTAAAAATGTTGAGAAAATATCCTTTGAAAGTATTGTGGGATAATAAATAAGTTATCAATATAGTCAATAACCTAGTCCAACACGACATAACAAGCATGCATAGATTGTTCATTTCTTTATTAAAGAAAAACCTAGATGAAGATAATAATATAATTAATTTATGTGAGCGCGGGAGATCAAATAGTGAATTGTCTAACCAATGATTTTGGAGTCAAGAAATGTAATCCGGGTAGATCCAGCCGCACATGCAGGGTAGTGATTGAGCCCTGACACCGGTCACACAAACTGACAACCCTCGCTCGCGCGTGCGCCACCCCCTCGCGCCGAGTAATTTCCTTCTCTTCTTCTCTTCTCATTTCTTCTAATTGTAACCAGCGCGCGATGCGAACTGAATTGCTGTGCACAGAAACGGAGTGAACCGTATTCAATTCGCGCGTTCCGTTCCGTTCCATCGCGTTGTAGTAAATCGTTAACGCGTCGCGTCGCATGCCCACATGATTGGGGATTCAGGCAGCGGCCGTCCTGGCCGCCGGTCCCGGCGGCGACCACTGCGCCTCCATTACGGCGCCGGTCTCCGGGAACGACCGATCTGCAGGCATTTACTCGGCGAAATGAACTCTGGATGGAGCCAGGAGTCAGGACACTGCCTGGGCAGTACTGCAGTGTTTTTCCCTTTTTACCTACTGAACGTATTCTTCCACGAGTCTTCAGAATTCAGATAGAGGTTATAGGAGATGGAACTGTCAGAGAATTCAGGAAAAAAAGGACAAAATTTTCAACTTTGATCAATGGCACGAGTCTGCTTTTGAGCCTAGAATTTAAAAAACCGCCGAAAACGCAACCTTCTAGTGTCAAAACCGTCCTGAGTTGAGTTCAAAACGGGGTGTAAGAAATGTTTCACCTCTGCGTTGCTCAAGCGTTTAAACATACTGTAACAAATGTTACCCTTGATGGTGAGAACCTCACCATTCATTTTTTTTTATTTTACCCAAGCTTCCATTGGAAACCAGCCAAATCCAGCGCTGCTAATGACAGGCTGCAGTGAAGACGTTGTTGGTCCAGTACAAGGACCACTTTGCCTGCTTTCAATAACTGACCTGAATCTCTCACAATCTGTTACTGATCATCATGCAGTAACAGCATCTTTTGGCCTTTACCAACCCAGAAAACAGGCAAAGCCACAGCTACCAACCAGATGGCAAACATCATGGAAGGAAAAGAAAATGAAGAACATAGAAAAAGATTTTATGCTGTTTCGGAACGTTTCCAATCGACTGTTAATAGACACAATTCTTCTTCAGACTTACACAAGACGAAAGCATGTACTGGGAGGCAACAACAGGCATAAGCTTTTAACACAATGTTAAGTACTAAAATATTACTGACATTATTTTTGACTCTAAAGACTGGTAGATAAATTGGTTCAGGGAAGCCCTGAGCAGGTCCCAGACTACTAAAGATGAAGTTGCTTCTGTCGAAAACACTGGTACTTGTAAATTCGTTAGCTACACTGTCATGTAGTTCATTGGTCTCTCCTGTCCTAGATCACTGGATGGAACCCGGCAGATTGCAATAGAACAGCCTTGATTTCCTCAGGCAGAAGACCAGGGCCGTCCTTGCATTGCTGATGCGAGGAAGAAAGCTAGTGAGTAATCGTCAGTTATAACTGAGTGTTTTTTTGGGGCAGAAAGTAAATTTTGTTTAATCTTTCTGAAAATGCGGAGAAAGACTTGTACATTACCTCAGCCTTGAAGACATCCAAGGCAAAGCCATTGAAGCAACTGATAACAGCTTGCTGCACATCTAGACCAAGGCCTTCGATTGCCCTCATGGCAGAAAGCAGAAGACCAGGTCTGCGAGCGCATAACATGTGAATGTTGACGGCCCGGCCTTCCCTCAGCCTAACCTCAACCTTTTGTAAGCATAGACAAAGATACATAAGTGAGTCCAATGTTCCATCAGGTATGAAAATAATTACACAAACTAATGCATACATCATTCATGCTACAGCCTTAGCTGACTTCTGTGTTTGCTAGTTAAACATTAGTAAAAAGAATGCCATATCACGTCAAGGGGGACAAGTTTCTTCGCTATGCAGCTTTAGCTCATCTTTACAAAAATACTGCTTTAGTGAAATACAAAGAGAGATAAGAGATACTAACCCTTGGTTGCTGACCAGTAGGACTTGGCAGTGCACTCGGGCAAAGCTCTTCCTTCACGCGAGATGGCAGTGTGGGCAATGTGGGAGTCAGGGGGTGGAAGCTTGTGGGTGTTGGAGGCAGTGAGGAGGTGGAAGGAGACGACTCGAGCTCATTCTGAAGATCGTTGATCTTCTGCAGGAGCTCCTTAAGGTACTCGATTGCATCTCCAAGAATAGAAGCCCTGTCCATCTACCAATTACATCCACATATCAGTTCATTGGCGAGTCACAAAGAGAAAGGATAATTGATAAACTGCATGCACATAGTGAGAGAAGTACCAATAATACTAAAGGTGAAGTCTGTAACTAAAGGTGAAATATTACTCAGTTTAGAACCAAGTAGCAAAAATAGACGGTGCAGAGTACACGATGATTCATGCTCTTTTTCCGCTAACAAAAGCTCGTGCATTTTTTGATACGTCGCAAAATTAAAAGAGTCTCCTTCCTGAAACTATACACCAGTGGTGATATAGGACATATCTTATATATAATCCATAAATCGATGTAATTGATGTCTTTTGAATAGCCCCATGATGTAGGATAGCCTTCGCTATTTGCAGTAGTTTTTTCATGGCGACACAGAGGCACTAAAATAACTGCGATTTAAAACTTTGTATTTTTGCAATCTGTTTACACCCCTATGATAATTGACTAGAGACTGAATAATAGGCAGCAGAAACAGATAAAGACAGTATGATTGACAGAAAGTTGCTTGTAGTACAAATCATGCACAAAAATCACATTTAATTCGTATAACTAGCAACAATTAGGAACTAAAATTACGCTAATTATTTCCCTGAGAAATATTAATTTGGTAGCCTTCCTAAAAAATGTAGAATTACGGCCATGTCACATAGAGATAACATCAGTAGAACCTAAACAGAAGAACTGGGACTATAGATACTAAATCACAAAACTAGGCAGACCAAGGAGTATATGGCCAAAAAACTAACAAGAAGCTAAAATTTCTGCAGATGATATAGGAACTTTCCAAAGCCAGTGTACGTTCACAATTCTACATGAACAATTGCACCTGATATACATGAATCGACTATGACAAATAGTGATGTACAGCATATATTTCATTATACTTTTATGATCTGTCTACAACTCTATGATAATTGAGTGGAAACCGAACAAGAGGCACCAGAAACAGATAATGACAGTATGATGGAGTTCAACTCATGCACAACGATCGCATTTAACTCATATACCTAGAAACAACCAAGAACTAAAATCATGCTAATTTAATTCCTCCAAGAATACAAATTCATATACCTAGAAACAACCAAGAACTAAAATGACTCTAATTTAATTCCTCCGAGAAATAGAAATGCATATACCTAGAAACAACTAATAACTAAAATTACCCTAATTAATTCCTCCGAGAAATAGAAATTCATATACCTAGAAACAACTAAGAACTATAATTACGCTAATTTAATTCCTCTGAGAAATAGAAATTCATATACCTAGCAACAACTAATAACTAAAATTGCGCTAATTTAATTCCTCCGAGAATTAGAAATATGGTAGGCTTCAACGGTCATGCCATATAGAGAAAACACCATCACTGCAAAATAATATGGAGATAACATGAGAAGTTAAATAGAAGATCTGGGATAGTAGATGCTAAACCACAGAACTTGTCAGACTAAGGAGTGTATGGCCAACAACAAATTAGGAGCTAAAATTTCTATAGATGATACACGAAGCTTCCAAAGCCCATGTTTATCCACCATCTACACGTCCAATTGCACCTGAGATGCGCGAATTCGACTATGACAAACAGTACAACAAAACCTATACTCAAGCTCACCAATCCAAATGCAGTGAAACACATACTAACATAACATGAACATTGGTAGCGACGCTAGATGCTAACCACAAATTCTCATCTTTCCACCCTTCAGGACAACCAAAGTGCACACAATTCATCAAAATTACATGCTGTTAGTCTTTCAGTTACAAGTATGGATGTATCAAAATTGCCTAAACCTACTCAACCCAAACATAAGCAAGAACTAGTACTGCATTACTGTTCAATTCTCTATGTACTTGCACCACTCTGATACTGTGATACAGGTGCAGAGGTGCAGAGGGAGAATTTCTCACCTTGCTGATCTTGGGCACGACAGATCGGAGCATATAGAGCCGGTCATTGAGCTTCTTCCGACGACGTCGCTCCGCCATTAGGTTCTTGGCCGGCATTCCCTTCTTCTTCCCCTTCCCGTCCGCCGCGCCGCCGCCGGTTACCGTACTGTTGGCGTTCGACTCCTTGCCGTCCTTCTTGCCGCTCTCCTCGACACCCCTCCCGTCCTCCGAGTCGTAATTCAGCCCGGACGCGTCAATGCTCACGACGTCCTCGTCGGCGTCGTCGAGTACCGTGTCACCCCCGGCGGACAAGGCGCTCACGGCCGCCGCCGCCTTACGCTTCTTATCGTCGTCCTCTTCGCCGGCGTTACGCCGGAGCGCGCGCTTCTGGAAGAGCGTCGGCTGCGCGCCCACCGGCGGGAAGATCTCCAGCGGCCGCAGCACCGCCGCCTTGCCTCGTCCGGAGAACGGCGCTGTCACGGACGCCGGAGCAGCCGGCGCCGCTGTGGAGGAGCCACCCCCGCCTCCGGCGCCGGTGTCGAACATGTCGAACCCAGCCAGGCCGCCGAACTCCGGCATTTTGCGCCGGCGCGGTGCCGAAGCCACCGAACGAGCCGAGGAACCCTCCGTTCCCAGACTGCAGCAGGGAAACCGGCGCAGTGTTCGGCGCGTTCCCGGCGCCAAGAAACGCCGTAAAGTCGCCGCCGCCGCCACCGCCAGTGATGCCATGGTCAAACCTGGAGACGTCGAACGATCCGGTGCCACCCAGGTTGAAGAGCGGGAACATCTGCGAGCCGGCGCCGGACCCCGACGCCCCCATGGACGCCGGCACCATGAGCATGGACCCCTGCGCGGCTGCGCCGCCGCCACCTGCGCCGGCGTCGAAGTACCAGTCCTCATCAAGCATCGCCGGCGCGCGGAACCCCCCGCCTCCCCCGGAGGTCATGGCCAGGAGGTGCTGGTCGTGGTGGTGGTGGCCATCCTCCTGCCCGGCCACCGGCAGCATCCCCATCTCCGGCGCCTGCTCGTGGCCGTGGCCGTGGCCCTGTTCTTGGCCGACGTCTTCCTGCATCCAGAGCGAACTGTTGAACCGCGACAGCATGGCCGCGGCGATGTCGGCGGCGCGGCGTGAAGGTTGTTTGGTCTCTTGGTGTAGTAATGGCAAGAGGAGGAGGCGGTGGGAGGAGGCAGAGATGTCAGAGCAAAGCGGCAGAGGAGAGCAGATGCGAGCGAAGGTCTCTTCCCTGAGTCTGAGTTGTGTGTCTTTGGCAGCGCACTGTGTGTATATATGTATGGAAGGAAAGTACTGCTGGCTGGCCACTGAGGAGAGAGGGGAGAGAGTGTGTGTGTGTTAAATTACCATAATACCCATCCATCCAGAAGTGTCTTCCTGGGCTACCGGTGGTTTTCTTTTACGTTTTGGAAATGCCCCTCCTAAAACTGTCAAAATTATTACAATTGCAGCCTTTCCAAATTATCTTCAGTTGAGGTTTTCTTTTATGTAATTTTTTTATACTTTTTGGAAATACCCCTCTCTAAAAGTTATCAAAATTATAGTGGTTTTGTGTTTTGAACACGCTAGTCCTTGCAAAGTTCTCTCCTTCGGCAATTTTCATTTTAGTCAATGAAGGACCTTATTGTATTATATTTTATTTATGATTTTTTCTACAATAGAATACCTCTGTCATTACCACTAATGTACATAATTTTCGAAATTGCATATGCATTTGGGAAATTACAAAGCAGGCAAAACATTTTTTAAATGGTCAAGTTCTATATCAATGCAAGCTAGCCGTGGGAACTAAAACGTAGGTAAAAGAATTAACAAAAAGTTGCATTTCCCAAGTAGACAAAAAAGACGACCATCTCGAAAGACAATTTTGGAAGGATGGATATTTTATGAACACACGGTACAAAAGAACCATCCTTGAAAACTGTTTCGAAACAACTGAGAAAAAGAACATGTGACAATTTTGTAAAGAGTAGACATTGCTGAAATACACATCAAAGAATCCCACCATATAAGACAATTTAGAAGCACTGGCGTTTTGAGAACACATGAAAAAAAATATCATGATTTGACAATTTTGGAAGCACTAGATTTTCGAAAAATACTACTGTAATATCATACTCCCATCCACGTGTAATGTGTCGCTTTGTTTTCACGCATACCATTTAACTTGTTTCTTTGTTACTAAGTAGACCACCATATGACCACTGTATGCACGATAGACCGATATTTGCAAAGCGACTTTTGAAAACTGGGACCGAGCAACCTTTCGCTGAAGATATTACCATTTTTTCTTCCCTACATAATAATTGTTATTTTGTTTCTACGAGTGGTATCTTAGATGTTACTCTCTCCGTCTCAGAATGTAAAACACATTTTGATTGGTTAAGACAAGACTTTAATCAACAATTACTCTATTAGTATGTGGTTTATGTAATATAAAATTAATATTGTTAGATTCGCATTCAAAAGTACTTACTTATGACTGGGACTTTGTATCACATAAAGTACTTATTAATAGAGTAATTATTAGTTAAATTTTTATCTTAACCAATCAAAATATGTTTACATTCTAGAACGGAGGGAGTAGTTTACTAAGTAAATTGCATTATTTAAGCATTGTATAAATGCTCAGGATTTCACAGAGAACATCTTGAAAGGAGAAGGGGTAACTTAATTGTTCCCTTGTTTTCGCGAGAAATTTCCTATTTGCTACTAAGTAAACCATGTAACATATATTATCATGTATAATGATCGATTAAGGACATGCAAAACAGTAGTTCAAAATTGAGAGTGAGTAACCACTAAAGGTGAAGTGCTAGCGGCTTTGGCCAATGCGGAGAGACAAAGTACTAAACTACCAAAATGTCTCTCTAAAATTGTCTCATGAGGTGGTTTTATTTTCTATGTGCTTTGAAAAACGCCATAACAATTTTATTATATTTGGTACCTACTAAAATTATATTGTGTTGATACTGCTACATATATAATATCTGCCAGTGATTAAAAATTTATGTACAACAATTGTTTAAGGATGCTACATCGACGAAAGATGTTTTGAATGTATTAATAACAAATTAAGTCGTGAAGTAACTAAAAATTTGGTGGATTTAATTTAGCCATATTATGTTCACATTGACCTACATGTTTCTAATTGTTGCTAAGTAACTTGCTTTATCAACTAAGATTTGCGTACCTTTGCACAAGAGCATTTTTGAAAGCGAGAGTGACATAACCATTGCAGATACTGTTTAATGTTATTCTTACAATATGTACATGTCGATTATTTTCATACAATGTCATATGAGTGGTGAACTGAGATTTACTCTTTGTATAGCATCATACTCTACATGTGTATGAGTTGAAGGAATAGGTGAAAATATTTCTATAGGTACTCATGTATGTGCCGTTAAATAACACAACCATGATATAAGTAGCACACCCGTTTTCTAAATGTTCTTCTTGAGTACATCTTTACACCTTGGTCGATGTGGCGGTATATGATAGGTCACCAGAGATTTCCTAGTGTATATATATAAAGTAGCAATTTGAGAACGAATAAGAATTGGAGTGACCGCAGAGGTGTTTTTGCGTCAACAATATCTAGGACATTCTTATTTATGTATATTTTTACCTAATATGTAACTACTACATATTGACGGTGTTGATGTGATGGTATATGATTGGTTAATTAAGATTTGTATATTTTTCGATAACAATGGAAAGGAAGTGAGAATAAATTGAATTGAAGGTCTTTCTAAACATGTTGGCGAACAAAAATGTTAAATAACCACTATCAACAAACAAACTACTATTTCCGTATGTATTCACGAGACAGAGATAAAAGGTTCGTAATTACCATAATGCCCATGTTTCTAGTATTGTTGTATGAGGCGGTTTTCTTTTATGTGCTTTGGAAATGCTGCTTGTTCTTAAATTATTTTGCCTACTACATGAGTACCACAAGTACAAAAGTATACTGTATAGCAATTGATGTTTGAGCATGTATGTTCAATGGTATGGACAAGTGTAATGACACGTATAATATTCTCTATGTGCTAAGGGCATCCACAGTGTAGACGATGCCACATTTGCAACCTCAAAATCATTTGTCAACGGTGCCAAATTTCTCATTTTCCTCTAGTGTAGATGTTGCCAAATCCTTCTGAAAATAGGACTCACTTAAGACTAAGAGCAACTTTAACCCATCCTCAATAAAATCTTAACTCCAAAAAACTGCCATTTTAGGAGTTAGACCTATCTAACCCATCCCCAATACCCCTCTAACTCCCAAAATATTTTTGGGAGTTCTCAAAAAACAGCCCCTCCCTCCCAATAAGTTGGGAGGTTTTGCTCCCTCCCAATCCCACTCCCAATAAATTTTTTTAGGTGGGAGGACGTTTCCTCTCTCAACCGCCACCTCCCGCCGCCGCCTGTCTCCGCCGCCGGCGGCCCTCTGGCCACGCCGCCGCCTCCCCCCGTGCACCCCCGCCTCCCGTGCCCGCGCCGCTGCCGCCCGCCTGCTCCCACCGCCGAAGCCGAGCCCCGAGCTCCCTCCACGGCCGCGCCGTGCCAGCCACCGCCGCCTCCGCGCCCCTGCTCTCCAGTCCCCTCGCGCTAGTTCGGGTAGCTCGGGGGCAGAGCCGCGGCGAGGCGGCTGCACGCGCGCTCGAGAAGGAGGCCACCGCCGCTTCCCGAGCCGTGCCGCGGCGAGCTCGGGAGGCCGATGACCTGGGCGACGGGAGCTCCGGCCGGGCGAGGGAGTCGGGCTAGGGAGGGAGTCGGGCGAGGGAGTCGGCCGGGCGAGGGAGCACCTGCGATGATGGGGAAGGGAGGGGAGGAGCTTGGTTAGTGGCGAGCTGGGCGAGCGGGAGAAGGAGGCGCCGCTCGGCTCCGGTCGCACGGGTGGGCAGGTGGGGCGGTCGGGAGGAAGGGGGCCGTGCTCGGATCGTGGGGAATTTTCGCAAGTTTAAGGACAGTGTCAATCTCCTCTCTGTTTCCGCCTTCTAATGCCAAAGACGTCTTTTTGATCTACGCTTTCCCTCAAAAATTTTATTGGGAGTTAAGTTTAGGGGATGGGTTAGATGACACCCTCCCAATGCCCAGAAATTTTTGGGAGTTAAGTTTTGGGAGTGGGTTTTTGGGAGTTAAGTTTTGGGGATGGGTTAGAGTTGCTCTAAGAGCATTAAAAAATCTCCACTTTTTCTCTCCCTCATCACATCTTTACTTCTCTCCCCACCAGCACGTACACAAACACCAAATCAAACTGCCCCAAATCCACCTCTCTTCACCCAAATGCACAACACCAACACCTCAAATTGTAGAACCCAACTCAAATCCCTCTGCTGCACAGCCTTGCTGCCCCCAAATCACCCAATTGTGGTTCATCACTTGCTGTCCAGCACCTCAATCTCCCTCAATCAGCAGTGAGCGTGGCCAAGAAGATGGCGGAGAGGGGAAGGAGGAGGAGGAGGAGGAGGAGAGAGTGGAAGGGAGACGAAGCTCCACCCTTACTTCCCTAATCCTTGTGGTGGCAGATCCAGTGGAAGAAGCAGGCTCGTGTAGATGCACGGAGCTCGGCACATCGGATATGCACCTCGTCAGGTTCAATGGCGTAGTGGTGGAAGGCCTCAATAGCTCTGTAGGTCCTCCTCGCCATGATCTGGAGAAATGCAGGTTGTGATTGTAACAGTATGAAATTTTTCAAAATTTAAAAAACCATTTAAAATCCCAAAATCTTTACTGGGCCGCATATCTTTTCCTCAGCCCATCTGGGCCAACTCCTCCTCACCTCCGTCTCCCTGTCGCCGCTGCCTGTACCGCCCGACGCCGCCGACTGTTCTGCTCGTCGCCACCGCCCTTCAATCGGTGCTGGCAATGGGTGGGCCCCACCTCTCTGCAGCGGCGCCGCCTCCGACGTCGCTTTTCCACGCGTCGCCGAGCTCCCCTTTTTCCTCTGCGCCACCGCCCTCACCACTCTCTGCGCCGCCTGCCACCCCGACCTGCCATGCTCGCTGCCCGAGCCCTCACGTGCCTGAGCGAGCGCAGCGGCCCCCTCCCGGCGAGCTCATCTCCTCGGGAGATGAGCGGGGCACCCCGGCCGCACCGCCCCCGCCTCCTATAAAAGCCGGCAGCCCTCCCTTGCTTCCATCCCCTCACCCGAACACTCCCAAGCACTCTCCTCTTCACCCCGTACACCCCCAAGCTCCTCCTCTTCCTTCCCGAGTGCCGGCGAGCTCGCCACCACCGCTACCGTCTCCGGCGAGGTAGGCCCAAGCTCCCTCACCGTCGCCGAGCCGTTTCCTCACAGCACCACCTCCTCTTCCTCCCAAAAATGGAATCGCCGGCCTCCGTAGATCCTCCCAGAGCCACCAATTGCAGCCGGCGACCCTCACCGGTGATGAATTTGAGCCTCATCGCCGGTGGCCGCCCCTCCCCTATTCCCCCCTTTTTTCCCCAACCGAGCCGCCACCCATTCTCCTTATCAGGCTGGCCCAGTTCCCTTTTGGGCCGGTTCCGATTGCAATGGGCCGGTTCAGGGCGGCCCAGTCTTCTTTTTATTTTTATTTTTATTTTAATTATCTGTCGGGCCAAGGCCCATTTCAAGCCTATTTCCAGCCCACTTTGAGCCCAATTAATTTAGGAATTCATTTTTCTATTTTTATTTTCTTTTTTCTGTTGAGCCCAACCCGTACCCTATCCAGTCCATGTTCAGCCCCCAACCCATACCCAACTCAGCCCAACCCAAAAACCATAACGGGCCCGATACGAATTTTGCGGGCTAGGCCCGACCCGTTGGGCCTGAAACCCTAAAAACACAATTATATACTGTTCCGATCGTCTCGATGCCACGATTCCAATTCTCCACACCGTTAATCCGAATTCCCACTTTTTAACACTCAAAACCCACAAAACCCTCTTATCCCACATATATCTCGATTTCCCTCAGAAACCCTAACTCGCGTCCTATACCTCCTCTCATCTTTCCAATATCCCAATTCCAACCTCACACACCCCCACTTTCTATTTCTAGTATTATTTTTCAAATTATTTTACATTTTGCTGCTAGCTTGCATTCGTTGAGCCCAGACTTATATGTGTTTGTTTGGATCTTTTTGGCAACTAGGGAACGGTAGTGACGATCCGACCCTTGGAAAGGATCCCGATGGTGGAGAACTCCCCGAAGACAACGATCCGACAGACTTCGGTGCAGTAGGCAAGTCATGCTTCTTGTTCATGTTGATCCCACATGCCTTTCTACTTAATGTATTACTAGTTTAGTTAATTATCTTTTGCATGTTAATTTTATATGTGATATTTTGAATGACATGATTGTGTAGTTAACACCTACCACCCCACAGCCCCAGTTAATTTTCGTAGGCCATAGTCACCTTGAAGACTTTAGGATAACTATAAGTCATATCAGTATCCTTCACTGGTATTAGAGACTAGACTAGACGGTATTCAGGAATAATGGTAACCCTAGTTCAAAACTCGGAGTATGTGTTTTTAAAGAGCAATTGCCGACAGTTGGGGACAGAGAAGATGGGACCCTCCATGTATGATTATGCAGCCATACCCCTTCCGTGGAGTAAGGGTAATCTGGTGGATTACCTTACCCAGGGCAGTTAAGGGCAAGACCCTTGTGCTAAGTGGTGAACACAGAACCGCTCAACCACATGTTTGACTTGTCAAACCTGGCCTAGTGAATCTGCTCTACCTGATGAACAACTACAGAATAGCTTGCCGTTCCTCTTCTCTGGAAGGCCGTAGAAGCGAATGAAGTGATATGCCATTTATTGGGAAATCATAACTGGAACTCACCCAACTCCTGGATTGCGAAGTTGACACTAGCCCATTAGCTCCCGGGAGAGCGAGTGATGTAGTGTTCCTGGGTAGAAACTTCAAAAGATAGAGCAGATAAAAAGCCTTGTTAACCTACCTCTGTCGACACACCGATGGGCGTGTGTAGATCTGCAGTGACACTAAGAGGTATGGGTATCATGTGGGTAAAGCTGAGCCACTTTGTAGAGTTAAATCAAATGGTATTCGAATACGCCATGCTTCCGGTTAATGAAGCTGTGTTTAGAGGTGATTCTCAGTACAAGGCACAAGTAGAAATTGATAATGATTAGTTGAATCTGATGATGACTCAGCAGGGTTGCTATAACACGATGATTTGCTGTTAAAATGTTTTAATGAAGGGATTTTAAATATTAGGTCAGAGATTAAGATCATATAGCTATGTAGTGCACTTTCCCAACACTAGTACAGAACTGATCTTTTAAGACCCCTCATCGCACACGGTTATCCGAAACCCGTCAGCAATGTGAACATCGCAGACGGTCAATATTTCAGGCCCATGTGTGATGTGCCACGGCAAACTGGTCCGTGTGCAATGTGAGGCACATCGCACACGGTTTTTTCTGAGAAACCGTGTGAGAAACATCACACACGGGTATTTTCTAGGACCGTGTGCGATGTTCCACACATCGCACACGGTTATTTCGGAGATTCCGTGTGTGATGTGCCTCACATCGCACACGGTTATTTCAGTCACATTGCACACCTTTGCTTCATAGGAATGGACCGTGTGTGAAAAAGATCAGTGACGTATTTTGTTTGATGACCGTGTGCGATGTTGTAATTATCGGTGACAGTTAGTTTTGATAACCCGTGTGTGATATCAAACTTTTTCTATTTATACACGCGGGAACCCTAACAGTCTTTGGCACCGCGCTGTGGCCGCCGCCTCCTCCCCGAGCTCGGATCCGGTCGTCGCCTCTTCCTCGAGCCCGGATCCGACCGCCCGCCTCCTCCCCGAGCCCCCCGAGCCCGGATCTGGTCGCCGCCTCTTCCTCGAGGCCTGCGACCGCTCCTCCGCCTTGCAGCAGTGCTGGCGCCGATGGAGGCTGCCGTTTTCCGTTGCGTTTGTGACACTGCGCTGCACTACACAAGACACTTCTTTTGGAAAGAGTGTCTTGTGCAGTGTAAACGCAATGTCACAATGGTGACGACGCTCTATTGCGGTTACACTGCACAAGAAAACTACGTGACGTATCAGACGCCTTCCTCTAGGTATTACCTTCCGAACCTCTGTACTTTGTTATACGCTAATTATACCGTGCTAAATTGTGAATTGTGACTGATATGATTGTGTGCTTCGATCAGAGGTCAAGATGAAGCCCGAGCCTAAGGGGAGGTGCACACAGATATCGCATTCTAGTGCGTCGTCACACTCTAAAGAGTCCATTTCTAATCAAGTGTGTAAACACACTAGCTAGCACTTTCTACCCATGAACCAAGCCCTAGATAGTTCCTTTCCATATGAAACTGAGATGTGCAAAATTCTTAGCAACTTGTGCGATGTCGAATGTGTTGTACATATATATATGGTTGAGATGTGGAGTTGTCAAATTTGAGATGTGGAATTGAGATGCAGAAAATTCATTAATTTGTGTTGTAGATGCTTGTGATATATATTGTCATGTGCATGCTGGGATGTTATTCTATTTTTCAGAGGTGGCAAGCGAAATGAACTGATGAAGCCAGGAAACATACAACGAAAACACTGTCTGGTATGTAAGTCTCATCACACAAGGGCAACATTTCAGGCCCGTGTGCGATGTGCCTCACATCGCACACGGTAATTTCAAACTTGCCGTGTGCGATGTGCCTCATTGAACATCGCACACGGTTAGTTCATAGGAACCGTGTGCGATGTGGATCCACATCGCACACGCTTTTTTCTAGTGACCGTGTGTGATATCTCGTTCTGGTTTACGTAGGTAGCCGCCATCAGTGACGGATTTTGTTTGATGACCGTGTGCGATGTCGTAAGTGACCCCTGTGTACCAGTACCGAGCTCGACCTAAATGCTCCAGTTCGAGCGCGCGGAACGGTGGCTTGTTGTAAGAGCGGGAGTGGCGCACGACGGCTAATTGGAGTGGTGGCGGGCGGCAGCTGCGGCGGCGGAGGCAGTGGCTTGCCGGGGCAGCTAGCTGTATGTGATCAGCTCTGCTAGCAATTAAGACAGAGTACGCGTATAATCAGCATCAAGTAGTTGTCCTTGGTTAACTTTTAGATCCGGGTATTCTGCATGCAGTGCTAGCAAAATCATGCTATGTAGTTTTTCTGTTGTTTGAAATCCTGTAGATGGATCGAGGTTGGATGTCGGAGAGTCGTACAAGTCGAGCATACATCAGTGGCGTCGTTCGTTTCATAAAACTCGCGGAGGCAGACATGAGGAACAAGGGGGAACGGCTGATTTTCTGTCCATGTGTTGATGTGGAAACTCTAGACTGTGGGAGGACCCAAGAGTGATCGAAGAGCATTTGTTTCGGAGGGGTTTCAAGACGGGATATACATGATGGACCAAGCACGGTGAAGAGCCGCCGGTCATGCACGTAGAAAACGAAGACGGCGATCATCATATGCCAAACCCATATGATGGGCAGCCAGATGGCGACGATTGTGATTCCGATGGCGATGAAACTGCTATTCCAAATCTGCAACAAATGATTCATGATTTCGAGAGCAACCACGATGATGCAGAATACAGGGAATTCATGGGCTTGATGGAAGACGCCGAGAGACCACTGTATCCAAACTGCAAGGCAAAGCATTCCAAGTTGTCAGCAACACTTGACCTCTTGAGATTGAAGGTAGAAAGCGGATGGTCGGACACGAGCTTCACAAAGATGTTGGGTCTTTTTGCAGACATGCTTCCAGATGAAAATAAGTTGCCAAAAAATATCTACGAAGCCAAGAAGGTGATTTGCCCCATGGGACTAGAAGTACAGAAGATACACGCATGTAAGAATGACTGTATGCTTTATCGCAATGAGTACAAAGATTTGCGTTCATGTCGGATATGCAAAGCTCCTCGATACAAGCGTAAGTTTGCAAAAGATAAAGACAAGACCGATGATGAGATCAAGACGGGGGTCCCTAATAAGGTTGTGTGGTACTTGCCTGTAATTCCTCGTTTGAAGCGTTTGTTTGCAAACCCAAAGGAAGCGAAGCTGATGCGTTGGCATGCGGAGGGACATAAGAATGATGGAAAGATGAGACACCCGGCTGATGCTGCCCAGTGGAGAAGAATCGATGCGAAGTACCCAACCTTCGGCGATGACCCAAGGAATGTAAGATTCACAATGAGTACAGATGGAATGAATCCATTTGGCAGCATGAGCAGCAGACACAGCACTTGGCCTGTGCTTCTGTGTATGTACAACTTTCCTCCTTGGCTGTGCATGAAGAAGAAGTACATCATGATGTCGATGCTTATCCAAGGGCCAAAGCAACCTGGAAATGACATCGACGTTTACTTCAGGCTGCTGGTGGAAGAACTACAAACATTGTGAAAAGAGAAAGGGGTAAGAGCATGGGATGCGTAGAAGGAGTCATTCGATCTCCGTGCACTGTTACTCCTTACCATCCAGGATTATCCAGCACTTGCTAATGCTTCGGGGCAGAGTACAAAGGGAGCCAAAGCATGTATCACGTGCATAGATGAAACCGCGAGTGTCTGGCTTCCGTTTTCACACAAAACCGTATACATGCGTCATCGGAGGTTCTTGAGAAGAAATCACTCTTATCGTAACATGAAGGAACAATTTGACGGCAATACAGAAAGAGACGCGAAACCAAGGCCTTTTACTGGCGAAGAGGTCAGTGAGATGGTGAAGGATGTGAATGTCGTGCTTGGCAAGGGACATAAACGTCCCCGTGAGAAGAGCGTGTGGAAGAAGAAATCAGTTTTTTGGGACTTACCTTACTGGAAGGATGTAGATGTACATCACTGCATCGATGTCATGTACGTCGAGAAGAACGTATGTGACAGCGTTCTTGGTACATTACTAAACATGAAAGACAAAACGAAGGATGACATCAAGTCACGAATGGATATGGTCCATTTGGGCATCAGACCAGAGTTAGCTCCAGTAAAGAAAGATAAGGGCCCAGACGTATCTCCCACCTGCCTGTTACACTTTATCCAAGAAGGAAACCATAGAGTTCTTGGGCTTCCTGTGTAGTGTCCAAGTCCCCTCTGGTCATTGCGCAAACATCAGGAGTCTTGTTTCAATGGAAGACAAAAAAACTAATTGGCATGAAGTCACACGATTGCCATGTAATGATAACACAGATGCTCCCGGTGGCAATCGGAAATATTCTGCCCACAAAAGTTCGAGAGGCGATCATGAGGCTTTGTGATTTCTTCAACTCGATATCTCAGAAGGTCATGGATCCCAATACACTAGATGATCTGCAAGAGGAGGTTGTGAAGACTCTATGCCAGGTTGAGATGTTCTTCCCGCCCTCGTTCTTCGATGTCATGGTGCATCTCGTTACACACCTTGTGTACGAGATAAAGATGTGCGGGCCTGTGTTCCTACGCAACATGTATCTGTTCGAGCGGTTCATGGGAATACTCAAGCAATCG
The DNA here is from genome assembly GCA_019208055.1 of Stipa capillata. Lineage (NCBI taxonomy): Eukaryota > Viridiplantae > Streptophyta > Magnoliopsida > Poales > Poaceae > Stipa > Stipa capillata. Next base: position 289,936 of record JAGXJF010003986.1, read on the forward strand.
GCCCGAGGCCAGTATCGTAGAAGGATATACGTCGGAGGAGGTGGTTGAGTTTTGCACCAATTACATGCACAACTCATAGCCTATTGGTGTGCCCAGGTCTCGCCATGAGGGGAGGCTATCTGGAAAAGGGACTGTCGGAAAAGAAGTCAGCTGGAAGGATACTCATCTATTTGACATTGCCCATTTCACGGTCTTGCAGCACATGACCATAGTTTCCCCTTATATAGAAGAACACCTGAACAAGCTACGGCAAGAGTTCCTAAATGTGCCATACAGTCGGATCTTGAACAAGCACAACCTTACATTCAGCCAGTGGTTGCAGAACCGTATCGTAGACGGGCCAATAGATGACACGCTAACGTGGTTGGCCAAGGGGCCAGCATTTACAGTTCATAGTTGGGAAGCGTACGACCTGAATGGGTACACGTTCTATACGAAGGATCGAGATGAGAAGACCACATTTTAGAATAGCTCTGTCCGAGTGGAAGCCATAGATACAGATGGACAGAAGGAATTTTACTATGGGATCATAGAGGAGATTTGGGAGCTTGACTACGTGACATTCTGGATTCCACTGTTCAAGTGCAAATGGGTCGATCTCAAATATGTTAAAGTCGACAATTACGGCCATACTTATGTCAACCTCAGCAAATTGGGTTACATGAATGAACCCTTCATTTTAGCCTCCCAAGCTACCCAAATTTTCTATGTAAAAGACCTCGCACATAAGAACTGCCATGTAGTGATGCATGGAAAAAGGAGGATCATAGGAGTTGAGAATGTTGTCGACGAGGATGAATACAACCAGTTCGATGAGTTGCCACCTATTGGAGAATGCATAAGAATCGACGAGCAAGACCAAGGGGAAACTTGCCACTACGTACGCCAAGATCATTCCGACGGGCTAGTGTACAAAGAAAGTCATCATATAGTGGATTCATGATTTATTTTGAATCTGGCCTAGTACTCAAATTTGTTTTTGAGCCAAATCTGTACTCATTTTGAATATGCAATCTGTTGAAGTTAGCAAATTATGTTTCGAAAAGTGATCGCACAATTATCTTGTGGAGTCATCGCGGAATTTTGATTCTGATAATCATATATGTCGAATACATAATCGGTCGTACTGTAGAGGATCAAATCCTCACATCGCACACGGTTGTAAGCAAATAGCCCATGTGCGATGTCACTTACGTTGCAAACGGTAATCTCGCTCAGCCCATGTGTGATGTGGTCTTGGTCACATCGCACATGGTTAGAAGCTGCAGCCCGTATGCGATGTGGCCTACCACAGGTCATCTAACCGTCTGCTCTGTGATTTGCAACACTGATGGAGAAGACATTTTCACATAGATTAACAAGACATTTACAAGCGGAAAGTAGACATTTCGAACGCAGATTTAGCATACATTTGGAACACAGATTAACAACACATTTTCAACACCGTTTAACAAGACATTACATAACACATTTCCAACACCGTTTAACAACACATTACATAACACATTTCCAAACTAAAGCAAAGGAAAATACATAACACATTACATAACGAAAGCAAAGGAAAATACAAACTATCTACACGGACTCCAGTGGCAGATCTTCGTTCACAGGGTCAGGAGTGAGAGCCGAGATATTTTTAACTATGTAGAAGCTCACCATCTCGTCACCCCACCGGATGCACTTCGCGTGGAGGCGCAGGCTAATTTTGGGGTCCCTACAGCGGATGAGGGTACGCCCCGGCTGGTGGTGAGCTTCGAGGAGAAATCCGAGGTGCCGCGGAAACTTCTTCTCCAGGATACACCGGACGGCGTACGCACCGGAGTAATGGACGGGGTCGGAGTAGTACGCACAGAGGAGGGTGCCCTCGGTGGGTCCATAGTCGACAAACTCCAGTGCCTTGGCAGTGGCACGGGAGATGGGCATGGTCATCTGCACGCGGTCCTTGCGGATGGGCGACTCGTCGTGCTTCCGCTTCCCCTAAGAGCTCCCTGCAGCGGCCATTATGACAGATGGAGGAGGTGGCTGGAGGGGTAAGGAAGAAAAGTTTCGACGGTGCACGGCGCGGAATGAAGTACGGAGTGAAGGAGTAGAGAAACAGATGAGGCGGCGGTTTATAGGAATGAAGTTGAGAAACCGAAGAGGCGGAGGTTGGCGACTCTTCGTGTCGCACACGGTTACGGATCCATATCCGTGTGCGATGTGATACACATCGCACACGGGTATGATTCACATCGCACACGGAGACTAATCATACCCATGCGGGATGTTACTCACATCGCACACAGGTATTACCAGTAACCTGTATGCGGTCACATCGCACACGGTTAGCATTACACATCCATGTGCGATGGATGTGACATCCCACACGGGCCGTAATATGTGACCGTGTGCGATGGCTAGCCCCGTACAAGTAGTACCTAGGTCACCCCGTCCGTCCATCAAAACATTTCGACTTCGCGCGCGCCGCCTTGCACGAATTTCCGTCGCCTCCCGCCTCCCCGAGAGCCGCCTCGCCATCTCCGGTCGCCGGCTCCCTGTCGTCGAGTCCCCGTGCGCCGCCTCGCCATCTCCCGACCACCCCGAGGTCTCCCATCGCCTGCCTCCCCGTCCCCGAGCGCGGCCTCCCCGACACGCTCCCCGACAGGTTAGGGTTCTCCATGTCCTCACAACGAGTCGCAAGATAGGGCTATATGAACGCGTGTGTTCTAGTGCTGCTTGCAAATATTTGCGTGTAGACATTATTTGTGCCGGCACTTGATTTACTTCTTCTTATTTATGCCATTATCATCCTGTTAGTTAGCTATGACGTCCGGTAATGAATGGCCGGACTTCTCTCTAAGAGAGATCGAAGAGAACTCCTTATCACAGCCGGAAGGGACCACCACTGATCAAGCAGAAACCCTGTCAGCTGTGATGAAGTCCAGAGGGATTAGAAAACCAAGCAAAAGCCCCAAGGAGTATGGCAAGTGGAGGCCATCGACGACAGAACCGGGGCTCCTATGGAACCAGAGAAAACGGAGAGGAAGTTCCGAACCATGTGCGGGGCAGTGGTAAGGGAAAGGGTCCCCATTCACTTCGAGGATTGGACAAAGGTTAGTAAGGAACTGCGCGACGCCATAGTGCTAGAGATCATGCAACACTTCAGGGTGCCGGAGCAATGGAAAACGCAGGTGGAACAATGTGCACTCTCGAAGGCAAAGGATGCTTTTAGGAATTTTAAGTACGTGTTGCACACGAAGTTTATGAAGCAGAATAAGGATCCCTTCGGAAAGTATCCACACATTCTACCCGAGCAGTGGGCCAGATTTGTGGAGATGCGGCGAACGCCGGATTTTGAAGCCAAGAGTGCGGCAGGCAGGGCTCTAATCGCGAAGAACAAATACCCCCATAGAATGGGGGTCAAAGGATACTATGGGAAGCGGAAGATTTGGGACAGGGAGGACGAGAACCTACGCCTTTGGGGAGCCGATGTGCCTTTTCCTGATGTTGCGGTAGATCGGGCAAGAGACTTCCTGAGGGCGAGGTCTACAACCGATTCCTCGGGTCAGGTTGTGTTACCCAACCCAGCAGACCAGGAAGTGTACCAAACTATGGTAAGAGCGACTACCTCATTCAGTTGTCGGTCTATAGTTACGACAATATTATGCTTATGTACCTACTAATTATATGTCTTTATGTGCAGAAAGAGCTAAGCGTCCAGGCTTCGCAAGGCTCATTTCAGCCTCAAGGGTACAACGACATTCTCACGGCCGCATTGGGAACCAAGGAGCCCTCGGGTCGTTGTAGGGCGATCGGGACCAATGTTGCCCGTAGGAAGGCCTTCTCTCAAGACGCGGAGGAGATGCGTGCGAGGAAAAGGGCGAGAGCGGAGCAGAAAAAAGAAGAGATGAAAAAAGAGATACTCGCCCAATTTACGGGCATGATGGACGAAAAGCTCGCGAAAGAAAGAGCTGCGTGGTAAGAGGCGTACAGATCACAAGCGGTTGAAGCTGCTGCACACCCAAGCCCCGGTGCACGCAGGAGTAGCTGTGCGTCAGCTCCCGATGCGGTTGAAGGCCATGAGGAAACAGCCGGCAGGTCTCCTATCGATGACATCACGGGGCCGACGAAGTTCAAGCTACAAGTGCCAACAGCGCACATGGCTTTTCCGTTGGTGGTAGCTACCGGATTGGTTCATCCACCGGCTGAGGGAGCTACCGTGCATGGTGTACCGATACAGCCAGGGTTCGCGAGGTGCACCGTCGATAAAATCGAGCCTGGCTTCCAGAGCCTCCCGCTATTCCACGTAAGCCAGGATGCTGAACTCCAGACCTTGGGACAGGCAGAGATGTCCTTCGTCCAGTGGCCGAAGAAGGACATACTCCTTGTGCCCTTCACATCGGAACCGCCTCCTGCTTCCCCACCATTGCCTGCTGAATCTGAGCCGCTCTTCGCACCACATCCCGTCATGAGCATGCTGTCTGCGCCGCCTTCGTGCCTACAACCTCAAGGGTCACCCAAGCAAGCGCCGGTGCTTCTGACACCAGGAGATGTTGACTTACCGTCACCGCCCGCACCAGTGCAGACTAGAAGTACGAGATCAGCGCCGCTGAAGGGCACGGGCAAGGGACAGGGCAAGGCCAAGGGCAAGGGCCAGGGCAAGGCCAAGGGCCAGGGCAAGGCCAAGGAGCTGGGGTTCATGACAGACGAAGAATTGAACTGATTGTTTCCTCCGGCGGAGGTCGTAAGGAAGTACGTCAAAGGAGAGCCATTGCTACCCCCCAAGACTTGGCGGCAGCAGGTTTGATATGCAGAAGGCTACATGACCACTATATGAAACTATGTGAAGCCGGTGAGTCGAGCATTCCGGTGTGGTTCAAGAAGGAGCATTTCCTTCATGATATAAATAATTGTTGCACGGTGGACTTCGAGGACTTGTTTCTCCTCTTCAACCTGGGTCAGCTCGATGCCTCCCTCATGAGATGCTGGACATTGTAAGTATTTTACAAGGAATTCCACATCCTGACAACTCTCTTTTGTTTCGTAAATGATACCTCTTTTCTTTCGTATGCTTAGGAAAATGATCACCGAATGCGAGGCTCGGAAACAACCGGTGGGTTTCCTCGACCCACAGTTGGTCTCGAAGCAACAAATCGAGGCGAATAAGCAATTGATCTTTAATTATGTCGTCGGCGCGTTGATCGCTCAACAGAACAAAGAGTTCATTCTCCTTCCATACAACCAGGAGTATGTGTGTTTTTATACCATTGTCATCATTCCACATAGGTTGTGATATCTTTTTTTTGCAGCGAACATTGGATCTTAATTATCATCATACCTAAATGGAGCAAAGCCGTCCACCTTGATTCCTTGCACGCGGCACATTACGACTACTCGGAGATAAGGAAATTCTTGCATAGTGGTTTCGCCGAGTACGCCAAGCGTGGAGGGAGGTGCTCACCAAATGGAGACTGGGCGGTCTTGGACCAAGGAGCCGACGACTTGGTGAAGGTAACAATTGGTACAAACATTCCTCCTAAGTGGTAAGTAATGCTAATTGATGCCCTAATTGATGCCGTAATTCCTCAACAACTTTTCAGTGTAACCAGCAGCCAACAGGAACCAACCTTTGTGCTTTTTACGTTTGTAAGCAAATGACGAGGATTGTTCCGAGTTCGAAGACAAGAGGCATTGCTGGCCCTCCCTACGGTTAGTACTGTATGTGAGACTCAAGATTTTACTTTTTACCTACATGCACCTAAATCTGAATTTAATTACTTCGTGCAGATTTTGAATTCGATGGACAAAGCACCGTTGAGTCAAACCGATATTGTCAACATTAGAGGACAGTTTGCCTACTTCTTCCTCACGCATGTCATAGCGGAAAAGGGACAATTCAGATCACCTTAATTCGTTGTGAGGTATTTATTTTCTTCGTTGTGAGGTATTTATTTTCTTTCTGTTGGCTGTCAATCTTGTCAGATCCGAACTTGTACGAATGTTGGCTGTGAACTCCTGTTTACGTAGCTGTGAATGGGTCAACTCATATTCAATTGATTCAATTTGCTTATATGTCGGCTGTGAAATGTATGTGATCTCTGTTTTATTTGTGTTTGGATCAAATCCGTGTATTTTGCCTGATGGATGAAATCTGCGTATATATGTGGCTGAATAATGAATTCTGTGAATGTGGCCGATGAATTCTGTAAAATGATATTGTTGCTTGAGATTTCCAATTGTCGCTACTGTTGCATTCCCAACATCACACACGGCTCGGCGGCCCGAATCGTGGGCGATGTGCCAGTCAACGCACACGGACCGGAGCATTGGACCGTGTGTGATGTGGCTACTCATCGCACACGGTCCCAAATATATGCCCGTGTGTGATGACGAGCAGTCATCGCCCACGGTTAAGACCAAATAACCGTGTACGATGCGAACAAATATCACACACGGTTCTGAAACTATGACCGTGTGCGATGTGGGATCTTATTGCACACGGGTCCTATTTTTGAAGCGTGTGCGATATGTATCTTCATCGCACACGGTCCATACTGTGGACCCGTGTACGATGTCCCGAGCCATCACACACGGTAGAAAGAACTGAATCGTGTGCGATGTGGGCGCTCATCGCACACGGGCCTATTTAAAAAACCGTGTGCGATGTGCGTATCACCGCATACGGCGCTGGACCCGTGTGCGATGTGCCCCCCACATCGCTGACCAGCCCGTGCATATGGGCTGGAAAACTGTATGCGATGAGCTTTTTACCCGTGTGCGATGAGCTTTTCTGTGGTAGTGCAATGTGGCTTGCTGAGTACGCCATGTACTCATTACTGCACCAATCATCACAGATTTGCAGGAAGATGAAGAACCTTATGATGAAGAACACTTCGATAGCGATGAATACGAGTTCTAGGTCTTATCCGCGCTCGAGGCGCCTGCGGTATAGGTCCCTTTTGATTTTAAGTGTTGGGTTCGGATGTCCCAGTCTACTATAAAATCAACCGCTGTTAAACTTATTTTCCTGTCCTGTAATAAAGTTTAGATGTTTAACGCTGTGTTGGCAATGTGACTACTCTACATCTGTAATTGAGAGACTCCTGAGAAATTGCGGGTATTATCTCGCGGCTTCGAAAATCAGGGTCGTGACAGTGACTATGAGCTCCATGAGCGCGCGGAGTTCGTTGCAAGCGCACACATGTATGTGCCATCACGTGAGAAGAAAAGGTGGGCGGGAGGGATTGGGTTGTGCTTCGGTTCCCATTATTTCAAATACGGCAACAGGGTGAGCAACGTTGGGCACCGGTGCCAAATGCTGAAATCTGAATTTGACCACATTGTGGCTGCCCTCATGGACCAAATTGTGTAATTACCATTAATAGGTGGTCATTTTTTAGGGAACTCCATCATGCCATTTACTTACTTCCAGGTTATTACTTTGTTTTTGTAAACATTTTTTTGTTACTAAGTAAATTTGTTTATGCTGAAGTGTAGCCGTTGTACGTATCTTCTGCGTAGCGTTGTACAGGACCGGGTCTTTAGGATCGCTACCAGCCTGCTCTCCACGTCTCCCTTATCCTCTCTAGCGTGCCTAGATTGTAGGGGTTTGGTTGAGCCTTGAGCTGCACGAGCTGTGTATATGTATCCCTGATGCTAACTGAATCATTGTGAGTTGCATCCCAACATCTCTCTGTCTGTCTACAGTTTAGTATACCGTTGCATGGTAGGTGAATTGATATTTAGGAAGTTCTGCGTAACAACAATTTGGAAGCAAGATCAAAATATAACCCGTGTGGATATCCTTTGATGTCACCCTTTTCATATATGTTAACAATTAGGGGTGGGCATTCAGTTTTTCAGTCTTCTTGGTTTGGTCTTTCTGGTTTTTAATTATTTTGATTTTCTAAAGACAACAATTGAATTAACCTATAAATTTTTGGGAACCAGCAATTTGGTTAACCGAGATTTCGGTAAAATTTTCAGTTAGACCGAAGAAAATCGGAAGGAGGAGCTAAGGCGGAAAATGAGGAGGCAGAGAGGATCTAGATGTGGTGACGTGCCAACGTCGAGCAAGTTGAGATGGGAGTGGCTGCCTGGCCATGGGTTAGAGCCAACGATGGTTGGAGGATGATGAGGCCATTGGCCATGTCAACCAGAGGAGGATGAAGCCGTTGTTTATGCTTATTATGAGCTGAATGTTTTCATGTGGCAGCATATGTTTGGCTAATGGAGATTGCATAGGTTTGGCTAATGGAGATTCACTAAATTATATATATGCAGCAGTTGTTTGACAACGAACATTCCGTGTTCATTGTATTCATAAGGTGGTGTATTATTGACCAATAGATATAGACTAATTTATGTATGATAGTGGCTTCAAAATTAGTAAGAATTTAAGTAGTGTTGAAGACATTTCTGCAAACATCTATCGATAAGGAAGGAAGTAAAATTGAGTATATTAAAAGAGCCGAAGCTAGTCTCTTCTGGTGTAGTATAGAGCAACATATGCCAATGAGGAGGGCTGGTGCCTCCCTTTGTCTTCATTTTTGTCTACGGATAGGCTATTATGTAACCTGGCACTAATGCAGACAAATCCTTTTTCTAACCACTATTCTTGAATTTCACTTAGTATGTTATTATAAGTTGATTGGCTTCATTTGACATGGCGTATGATGGGACATTTGAGATATCATAATTTACCACAACAGAAAATTAATAGATCAAAGTAATGGTTCAAGTTATTATATATATATATATACTATGAATGAGCCGTTAACTAATATAAATATATAAACATGGCACAGAAGCCCTTCTCTCTAACCATCGTTCTGATAAATCTTTTTTGACTAATTCGTAAACATCACAAGTTGACTATGTTGAGATCGACATATCTATATCCACAAATGGTTAGTAAGAAAGTATAAAAATTAGAGTAGCCACTTTGTTACATATAGACCAACACAAGAATGTTAAATAACCATAATATAAAGAATAACAATTCGTTTGTGCCAAGATGTGCACGTGTCCTCGTTTGTAAATAGTGTATGGCACTATACATGTACTACGTACATATAATGTTGTACACACACACAAAACTTCTATGATAAAATAGTATTAGGTTGCCATGGACCTAAGTGGCGTAATGATGCCTTGACTGCAACCGCACGTACACGTAATGTTATACACACATACAAAACTCCTGTGATAAAATAAGAAATAGAAAGAATTTTGCTTATTTCTTGCTTATAATCTCAAATGATAACAATTGATCTCTTGTAATCTTGAAGAACAGAAACAAACCTATATACGGAGTAAAAGATAGAAATTAGGTTAGGAACAAGCCAAATGATAGCAAACTAACCAAAGGAGATAACAAACTTGGGGCAACTAATCGCCTTAATATGTAATTTAGTGTATGCGCTTTAATACCTACGCAAATGCGTTCCATGTAACTCACCATAAGCACCATAAGCTACATAAAACTATACCCCTTGTGTCGAGACAACTTGTCCTTGAGCTATCAGGTGGTGGCCACGCGTGAAGACCTTGATGGTTCCACATTGATGAGAGGTGCTTTCATGCGCCACAAACTAACAAGATAGCAGGAGAGGGATCAAATAAGATGGCAGCCCACGCGCAACGTCCTTGGTGCGCAAAGGTGGCCCTAGTGTGGAAGGTGACACTAAGGGAGGTTGCAGGACACTACCATATCCATATCCACAACCATAACCCTTACCATGTTGATGAAGGACACAATGAGCAAATCCATGGCAAGCATAGCATCGCCGGCTCGTTACCGTCCCCATCGAGTTCCCACGCGATTCATGTCTTAAATAGGTGGAAGAAGTTCGGGACAAGGGGGGCAAACAACACATTTATGCTCAATTAAAGTTTTTCTAACAACTGACAAGGTGAGAAGATCCGAACTTCACACAGACCAATGATCTACATTTAATAATTTATAACATTAACTCATTGGCAAGATATGCAAAAGAGGAAGGAAGTTACCACTCCAGAGGCTATATACTGGTTCTCTGAGAACTTACTGTTGTCAAGAGTTGCCAAATTAGCTCTACATTGAGTGCTTCAGGTCACAATGGGAACTATCGTGCAGAAACTGCTCGTATTTCTCTTTTGCCGACCATGTATGTGGAACTTCTTTCTCCGTGGTTCCTTGTAGCCTCACTTCCCGAGGACGCTATTGCTTTGCAACCCAATTGAAGCTCTCGGTTTTCCGGAGAAACAGGTCATGGCGGGAGGGGAAACCACCTTCTGTTACATCGTAGTTCCATTTGTGAGATGTAACGCGGTATCTCTTCATTCAGTTTGTACGATTAAGTTTGCTTTCATGCATGGAAAGTGCTTAGCATGAGTATCTGCCTCTCCTCTCAATCAGTTTCTGCTGTAAGCGTTTCTGGTGCGAAACGGTTACCCATGCAGGTTTGTCTTCCACACAGGCCACAGCTGGTACAAAAGCTAGTCACGGAAGAAAAGACAGATGTCACTTATAAGCTGGAGATCGAAGTGAAATTACTGCATACCCTTTCACTTAGTTATTTTTATTCTTCTACTGTTGTTGCTAATTTCTCTTGTAGCTAGGAATCTTCTACCGCATGATTAATTAGTGGAAAGAAGTACTAGATCAGCATGCACACGGATCAGAGTATTTTTTTTAATCAATAATCAGAGTATTGTTGTTCCAAATTTCATTTAGTGTGTAATTGTATTTTTTGGTGGCTTTTGATCAAGTGCTTATTGGGATATAGATGAACTTGCGACCTTCTTAGATATTTAGCTTTCCTGCTGGATTGTGTCTATTATATGAAGCTGAGTGCAATTTGATGAGTCCCTTGTTGTCAGTGGTGGATTTAGAACAAAATTAACTTGGTGTCTGCGTGTGCTTTGTGCTGATAGGTGGAGCGTGGAATGGCCTGAAATTAGCTGAAATTGGTTTCCAATAATTTTAACAGAGAATATCACGTATTTAATTTGTATAGAGAGTCAAGACTATTTCAAATTTTATGTGATGTCCACTGCACCTAGGTGGGTCTTCGTCGGGCCGCCCCTGCTTGTTGCATACTTGCATCCCATTATGAAATCATTGTCAGTTGTTTGACTTTGATTGGCCAAGTGATAGCCATCGAAAGCAAGCTATTTTCTTCAGCATTACCATGTTTAATCTCTGTTGGATTTCGGATGGGTAGGCTCGATGGGGGAATGTCGGGATTGGGCTAGGGTGGTCTCTGGCAGGAGCTTGGTCTAGAGGTTAGGTTTAGGGTAGGCCATATATATGAAGCTAGATTAGGGTGGAGATATTCTTCAGACAAAAAAAAAGTTTATTTTGAAGATGTCCGCACAATGCTTCCTGTGTGGGTACCCTCTTGTGGCGCCTTGTATAAATGGGATGTTTGCAGTAGGTTCGTTCTTTTTGATTCTTTGAGTAAATTGTTTATGGGACAAAGTTTAAATGCCTTAATTTGGTAGGTTTTGAATTTTTCTTCATGAGCTCATAGGCCAACAATTGAAACTTTTGAATTTTCAGATTGAATTCCTTCATTCCAAATTTTGGAATTGTCATTTTTTTGAGCTGAATTTTGTGAATTTAAAAGACATCTAAAAGTTGTCATAATATTTTCCTTACTTTCCCTAAATTTGTTCTCAGTTTCCCGTATCATTTTCGCAAAAAATTCTGTTGCCTATGCTATGAAACCAGCTTTCTGTTAAATCATGCATCATATATAAATTTGGACTCCTAACTAGTTTCACGAACAACTAATTTCTCCTGCAGATAGATACCTTTTTTTGGACACATCTCCTGTAGATAGATCTAGCTGGTAGCTTTTTAGTTACATTCCCTCCCCCCCGCTTCCTGTTGATTAATAATAGCACCCGTAGCGTGTACTGTTGCAGATACTTGATTATTTCCAAAAAAAAATTGAGTCTATTATTTCCATATTTTCGCCAGAGAGGAAGAGTACTGCTAGAACAGTGGTACTGTACCTTACTTTTGGCTTTCGCTATTTACACTATCATGTGGCCGTTCAGGTCTCTGTTTTTGGATCTTCCTGACTGGTTGAAGCTAGCAAAACAAAGGTTATGTACAGAGGCCAGTTTCATCAGTACCACCTCAAATGGGAAACGGAAGACAGGCCTCTCATAATCTCTGTAGTTTGAGTGGATGCAGTTGTAGCAAATTTAGGTCCCGTTTGGGACAAAAGGAAAACATAGGATTTTTAGAGGAATGAGTTCTTATAATTTTTTTATTACGATGCCATTTGGAACAAAGGAATGAATCATTAGAATACCTATAAATTTCTATGGAATGAGTTATTCTATAGGAATTTTGGAGGACTACAAACATGAGGTTTTCCTCATGTTTTTTTTTGTCTTTGCGTCTAGATTTCCTGCGCTTTTTCTGTGGGATATCCAAACTGCACTTTTAAAATTTCCTGTAGAAATCCTGAGTATATAAGAGCAACTCTAGCAGATTCCCTAAAAAGAGAGTCTTTAAAACTGTTAAAAAGGACTCCCTAAAAAATTTTAAAGACTCTACAGGAAGTGTACAAAGTCAGAATCCCTAAACTTAGCCTTTATAATTGCAAAACAAACAAAAACAAACAAAAAAAAATCCCTCCGTCCCTCCCCGCTCACGCGCTCCGTCGCCCCGCCCCGCGCGCCGCCGCCCCGCTCAGGCCCTCCGTCGCCCTGCCCCCACCCTCCGGCGCCTCTTCTTCCTCGCCCCCAGCGGCGGCGCCCCGGCCCGACCTCACCAGCACCAAAGCGGCCCGGCGCGGCCTCGGCGCACGGCGGCGCGGCTTCGGCACCGGCGCGGCCTCGGCCCGATGAGCTCCGGCGGCCGAGCTTCCGGGCAGCGGCGGCTCCTCAAGGCCCGGCGGTGGCCGGCGGTTGGCCTCCCGGCCCCGCCGGCGTCTCTCCTCCAACGGGACCAGATCCAAGGGGCGGGGGGCGCGCGAGGCGGCAGCGCGGGTCCGCCCGTGACGGCGGCGGCGGTGGCGAGATGGGCCGCGAGATGGCGGCGGTCCGGCGGGCGGCGGTGGCCGGAAACGGCGGCGGCGCGGCGAGATGGGCGCCGGCGGGAGCTCGGGCGTGGCGTGAAATGTCCGTGGCGCCCAAAATCCCCAATATACAGTGCACTGTAAAATCTTCCCTCCTTCCTCTAAATATAAAGGCTAGACCCAGTTTTTTACAGTGCACTTTAAAAATTTTAGGGATAGAGGGAGGTTTAGGGAATCTGCTAGAGTGGGATTTTGCCCTCTATTCTTTATAATAGCAGTTTTTTAAAGGCTAAGGGGTTTTAAAGGATCTGCTAGAGTTGCTCTAATACTGCAATTTCTGTGGTTTTTCTATGCCTGTGACTTTTGCGCGCCTATGTTCCAAACATGACTTTAGCCTAAATTTATCCTAATAAGATGAGTGCGGCGCGCCATGTGGCACTCACGACGAGATGCAATGTTTCCGAGAGTGAGGAATTAGTGAGCTTTCCATTAAACTTGTTAAGACAACAAGTCTGTTCTAGTGTGAACAATATGTAATATGTTTCATCTGAAATTCCGAACCATGTGGCCTTTATGTTCGAATGCGTTGTCCAAGTACACAAACCTTATAAATCTTGGCTCCGCTGCCGCGTATGCACCTTCTTTTACTAAACACAATGAAATAATTGCATCAAGATTGTTTTCAAATGAATGAACGGTTATCGAATTTTACCATGATCGATTCCAGAGTAAAAGAATATGCTCCACTGTGATCAATGGCTGATTTGATGGTAGTCATGGCATATTTATTGCAAATCACTGTTGGTATTAATTGTTGGGAAGGGGATTCTACTATTACAACGGTATATGTGTATGTAGCTGAGTGTCCTACCGAAGTGAAATGTAGCCGAGTGGGCCAAAACGTGACGACATAATGAAGGCCGGGGCCAAGTTCATGTGACAGAGAAGATCGCTTCAGAGAGATGCAGAGAGAGCATGCATATGCCACGCGTTCTTATCTTCGGGACATAACGATATATATATACATGTATGTGTACAAATTAGATAGTCCATTTTACCAGGGCTACGTAGGTTTTCACTGACAGTGCCTTTCTGATTGTCTCGTATTTTCCAAAAGCAATCAATTTTCTGTGGTCGTTAGATGTTCTTGGAGATACGTATGCAAGTAAGTTAGATGTTGCTTTGATGGACAAAAAAATGGGCTAATTCCTAACGAAAATGCAATCAGGCGCGCGGTGTATAGACACTAGAAACAATTTCCATTCTATGCATATATATGTATATATATAGTCCATATGTACCTCACACTTAATACATGCATCTGTCGTTATTGCCTAGTAGGTCGTAACTCTCGTAGCATGCATATGCATGGAGGGCCATGTACGTGGTTGGATTGGTGCATAGTAGAAGCCAAAGTGAGAGACCGTCTTGAGGAGATGGATGCATGCAGTTAGTGTGTGATATGTTAGGTGTGGGCGTCGACATACGCTGTCTTAACTTCACTCTTGTCCCTGGCAAGCTAGCTGGTGCATGTGTGCAAATGAGAAATGACTATCTTTAACAGACCAACCATGGTAATGGTTGTTTATGTACTCCATTTTTCTAGCTCATGCCATTAATTAGTTACGTGCTGGGAGAATAAGCTAGGGAATTATAGCTAGCTCTGAGTTCGAGTGACATTTCACTCTTAACCACGACTCATGTGGGAATTAGCTGGCTAGCTCTAGGGATTGGCATTTCACTTCTAAACGCAACTCATCATCTGAGATATTTCAGGGTTTAAGGTGCCTGGTGATATTGCAACTGCTTTTTGTGAATATTAATTATGGGCTGAGATGTAAAACTCTACACTTCGCCAGATTTGAGAAGTTTCGATTACACATGCTTAATTCGGACTTACGAGTTCTACGAGAAAATAGTATGATTTCCACACGATTTCTGTGTACTTCCCGTATTCTAGCCTTTTTAGAGTTCCAAAATGACCTCCTAAAATTGGATCATCCTAAGTTCAACTGTGATTTAAACTGGCCATTGTTCTTCATGATTTCACACTTTGGCTTCAATTCTGAACCCTGTATATATAGTAGCCAGGCTAATCCGTTATAATTTTACGGTTTGTGTAGAAACGCAAGAGAATCTTGCAGAAAATAGTTCAATTCCCATAAAAGATGGACAGAGTTTCCCGCTTTAAATGAGGCCTCGGCGGTTATTGTTCAAGAAAAGGGACTACAAAAATAACATTCAGTTATTGTTCTTCTTCTGCCGATCGAAAGGGGCATGCATTCCTGTCGCTTTCAGTAACAACGACCAAGAGACGAAAGAGGTGGCGAGTAGATATGGATGCGAAGACGTAAGATGAAATTTCTCTTTAGGATATTCCCTTAGAGCATGCATAATACAAGTGCTTAGAGAGATGTTTAGCAAAATAAATTAATTTTTTTTGCCTTGTAGAATAGTATTGATGCTTATTTTATAGCACAAGTGCTTAATTAGGCACATATGCTTAAGAGGTGCTTATGCATTTAACTAGTACTAATTAATATAAAATCATCTAAGCACCTAAAAAGAGGAGATTGCATTGGACTAGATAAAATTCACATAGGTGTTTGATGACATGGTTGTATTCTCTCTCTTTAAGCACTCACATATAAACACCTTGTATTGTACATGCCTTTATGAACATGCTAGCGATGCATCTAACCGTTTCAAAGAACATCTTGCACTTCCAGTTGAGGTACATTGAAGATTCTCCTTACACATGATAAAATATGGCAAAATTCCAGCATTCCGAACAAGCCATTTTACTCTAACAATATATACATAAAAGTGACCGTACGCAATTGGCGAGCGATCAATTTGATACCGTCGAGGATCATCTTTTCTAAACCCTTTTGTTCTCAAAACCTTTTGTGAGTATAAGGAGGATGTTGGCACACATGCACCTTACTCATGCTATCACACAAGCACGTCCAAATCTTCGCAATATTTCTAGCTGCGTATACAATTCTAACCATCGATCTATCCATACTTCTTTGTACCAATCTTGGCACTAGCAGAAGTTACTAAACAGTATGTACAGTACAGTTTCGGAGCATCGATTTACAGTAATACAGTGGGGCCCACATTTTGTAACGGCTGCAAGTGGCTACACGGCCATAGGGCGGCAATGGGGCTATACGTTACTCTTCACTGCAGAAACGTCTCGACGAAGCGGTGGGGACGTATACCCATACGTACGTGTGTACCAATGTACATGTCCCTTACTGGGTCGCGTATACATAAATACACATATGTGAGCAATTAATTAAAAAATTCCAGTATGAGAAATATAACCAATCCAATGCGGATGCGGCTCGATCGCTAGGTGCCGCGCGCCAAGTTTCCCGTGACGGATACCACGAAGCACCATAAAAGTTGGATCTGTATTGAAGGCAGGTAAACTTTGCATAGCAATCGGTCAAATTAATTAACCATGGATTACATTAACCTGGCAGTAATTCTCCTGCTCCTAGTTCTACTGTTTTGTACTCCTCGCTAGCTTGATCTACGCTGTGAAATTACTCCAGCATTTTCTTTTCTTGAACCTGCTGCCGCTGTCTCCTATACTAGTCGTAGAGTACTATAAATTTTCTTCTTCTGCGATAACTGCAAAAGCTTCCACTGCTGCTTCTTCTCCGCTTCCGTTTTGCAGCTTTTCACCTTCTGTTTCTTCATCACTGCGGTGCTCGGTCTCTCAGTTCGTCGTCCTGTGCACGGGTAAATGCCTCGAGATTCGTGTCCACTTCTTTTTTCTTTCTTTTGGCCAGCATTGCATGGGAGCGTTAGCGGGTGCCAGTCTAGTCGAATTAACTGACTGGTTGGTCGATCGATGGTGTTGGATCAGGATGCTTGCTTTTCTGAACTTTGTATAGTTTTGTGCTAGTGTTGTCTGATTGTTCCTTTTTTTAGCGAGGATGGCAGGTGTTAAGTAACATGCATTCTAGTTTCAAAATTTGAAAACGGAACATATATGCAAATTATTCAACTTGTTTGTGTCTTGCCTAGCGCAATTTGGAAATTTCAAATGGAAATACGGAAGTCGGTAGTAACGAGAATAATTATTATGATACTTGTAACTGACTTTGTAATTTATATAAATTTCTATATCTATACTACTTACAAAAATATTACTTATACGAGTTAAGGTAGGATACTTCTGATCTGAACAATTCAAAAATCCTTAATTTAATTTAAGTTGTACGTGCAAAATCCAATGTTGTTACTGCAAACAAAATCAGAGACATGCAAGTGGCTACACATAAAAAGAAGAAAAAAAATACTCGATGATAATCTGCCGACTTTTGGGGATTTAATCTCACAGCCTCTATCGTTGGGTAAGGTTTAAGAGAATCTCACCGTAATTCTCACAAACAATTATATGTTCTGTTGGCAATACATAGCACGAACCAATACACATGGAGGATATAGAGGAAGATAGAAATCGAAGCTTAACTGATTACTCTCTTTGTTTTAATTTGTAAGACGTATTTTGAATGGTTAAGACAAGATTTCGACCAACAATTATTTTAGGATTATGTGGTTTATGTGATATAAAATTGATGCCATTAGATCCGTATTCAAAATTACTTATATATGATTGTGGCTTTGTATCACATAAACTACATATTAATAGAGTAATTATTAGTCAAAATTTTGTTTTAACCAATCAAAATACGCATTACATATTAGGACGAAAGGATTATCATTTAATTACATCGAATTCTTGCATTTAATAATTAAAAGTAACAGTGATTTTATATCCTTATAAAAACTTTGAAAGGACTGTCGATGAAAAGAAGGGGCTTGAAACGAAACCGGCCGTCTGCCTTAGAATCTGAAATCGAGTTTCATCGGTCTCAACAAAATAAAAACCAGTTTCATTCCAGTAGCATAATTGGGTCGTCTAATTGGGCCTTGCATGCTTTGATTCACGGCTCAATCAGAAAATCAAAACCGTCGAGATGCTCTTCGAAAGGAGTCCCAGCGCTACCACGCGCACGATTCGTACCACACGATCGCGCTACTGCGACGGCCCATCAACTAAGCGAAATCTGTCGTCGCTCCTCCGGAATAAAAGTTACACATGTGCTCCTCCGAAATCTAACCCGCAATCTGTCGTTGCTTCACCAGCGAACTGAGCAAGCATTCACCTGTTGTCTTAGCGAAGGAAACTAAACCTAACTATCCATTGTTGAGGCGGTACGAAGAAGACAATAGAGCAGGTGACTTTACGGAAAACATGGACCGATTAGACAAATGCTCGGAGTAAGCAATGAGAGAAAGCGTTGCGTCTAGATTAAGTAGTGGTAGATCAATAATATATGTATAAGTAGTAATGATACATCGGAGAAGTTTGGAGAAGGAAAATAATCTTCCACTTCCACTAGCAGTTAAAAACGCTCCGGTATCTTATATAGACTGTTTGAGTAGTTCACATTTAACATTGCCAATCCTTTCTTACGGAAAAAATACAATATACTAGTGGAACAAAAATTAATGTCATGTGGAACTAAAAATAATCTACTTGGGAAAAAAAATACAAGATCCGTACTTACATATAAGTATACAACTATATTAGAACAATTCACGACTATTTGTGGAACAAAATAAAAGTGTTCATGGCATAATTCATGTGCCTAAAAACTCAAAATTGCACATGAAATATTTCACGACTACTAATAGAACAAAAATTTAGAGTAACAGGAACAAAATGAGAGTGTTCATCAACAATTCACAACAGACACGAAAATGCGCATGAAATAATTCACAAGTATTAGTGGAACAAAAAGAAAATGACCATGAAATAACTCATGGCTATTGTGGAACAACATGAAAGTGCACATGAAATATTCATAAATAAAGAAGAAAGGAAAATAAAGAGGAAAGTAAAAAGTGAAAGAGAAAAAAAAGTAAAAAAATGACGAAAGGAAAAAGAATAAGAAAAAGCCCGAGTGCAGGATTAGACCTGCGACCATGTTCTTATTGGGCTGGCAAAGAACCTATTTTGGATATTTGGTCCGCAAGATCCGAGATCTTATTGGGCTGTATCCTCTCTGCCAGCGGACAGCGCACATAGGCCACGAATCTCTGTGGGCTGTGCGTGCGATTTCGTCAGTAGGACTCGTGCGCGCTGTAACGAACAAATCCGCTTCGAAAGGGGCGACGTTATGGTAAAATACGGCCCATTTGTGCTATTCGACACGTTTTGGATGTCAAGGACGTATCAGTTTTTGCAATTTTCGAAGGTGATATCTTATGTTTGGTTTCACCAGAAATTTGAAGAAAAAATTCTTATCCAATAATATTCCTTGGATGTAATATTATGAAGGCCATGAATAGGAACATTCCTTACTATTGCAATCCTACATTTTTCCAAACTTTTTTTTTGTTCTAGAGAGGATTTTGAGTTATTTTTTCAGAGTGCCAATGCATATTCTGTCTATGTCTCTCCCTTCTTTCTTTAATCAATTAATACATAATCCCAAAATTCCTGCATTTTTCTTGTGGAGCATAAAAAACACCAAGTAATTCCTCTGGTTTTATTTCTCATAGAATGTAATAACACATGACATTTCAAAGAGACCCTTAGCTTGGGAAGAGATTAACCTTTGGTCTTTTGTTATGCAGACACCGCTATAAAGTAGCTTAACGGGGGAGTAATTGCTTTTGGCGAATGTAGGTTCCTGGCCCCTGTTCCCCCTATGACGAGACCATTTTTGTAAACTCTCTACTTAATAAATAGGCAGCGCTTCTGTCTTTTCATAAAAAATATAAAATGGGATAGTGTAATTTTGTAGTATCTCTTTTTAGGGAGGGGGCAGATGTTCTGCAAACAAATTGTATTAGGGCATAAGAAAGTACGAATAAACAAATATTAAATTATGGTTCCCGGCACCCGAAAACGTATGTATTATCAACCCCATTCTTTCGATCTACACCAATGCATGTGTACATATGCATATGGTCGCAGTCTTGCACAAAGCATTTGAAATCAATTTCGTGATATCATTCAACATACTACACTACTATAGCAGGAACCAACGATCGATGCCCGTGCCGAGATATGGCCAACAGAAAAATAAAATCAATTTACAAGCCTACTGGTCGCTAAATATTTTTGTATGGAGATCGATCAGCAACGAGGTGAATTGCAGGTTTTGCGACATCGAATCCTCCGCATATATTTCGCTCTTAATTGAGGGATAATCAAGAAAATTCCATATCTACCAGCCGTGAAACAGGTGATAAATATGGCGTAAACAGCGCATCTACCAAATAAATCCCCAATTTGGGTGTACAAATAGCGGGCTGATCAGTGCCGAACTGTCTGTAAGCACAGACCTGCAACGCAGATAAGACGAGAAAAAAAGATACATATGGCAGAGGAGAAATGGACGCCAAGCTGAAGATCTTCGCCATGCTGCTGTTCTTCTGCCTTTGCAACGGAGGTATGCATGGACTTCCTGAATTTTATTAGCATAAACTAGTTTCTCTCAAAAATATTCTACACCTCGGCTAAACGTATGCAATCTATGTCACTGATCACTCACTGAATCTTTCTGGTTTATGTGGGCAGGTGACGCGATGAGCTCTCTATCGGATCTCGCCTTCACCCAGACCTCTGTCGCGGGGCAGCAAATAGGAGGGTACCCGGAGTACTTGGTGACGGTGGAGAACAGGTGCATCTGCACGCAGACGGACGTGAAGCTGGCGTGCCCGGGGTTCAACACCTCCATCCACGTCGACCCGGCCGGCATCATCAGGCGGGACGCCGACGGCAAGCTCTGCACCCTCAACGGCCGCGGCCCGGTGAGGAGCGGCGACGTGATCGAGTTCCACTACGCGTGGAGCACCAGGTTCAGCTTCGCGCCGTCCCCTACAGCATCGCCTGCTCGTGAACCGTGATGGCGCACGATCGAGAAGCGGCGCTTTGGGATGTCGGAGAAGTACGGCGAATAAGATGGGAGTGGAGAATATGGTGGTCTCGGCTAGCTCAAATGATGTATAGCGTCTGCCTAAAGATTTAGGCCCTCTTTGTTAGATATTATAGACAGCTTATGTCTCTAAAGAAGCTATAAATTCAACCCAACTTTACCTATAAGCTCCAATAATTTGTTGTGCATGAAAAAAGCTGCCACCAAGCATTTTTTGAGCTTTCCCAACCCGTGATATCAACTTGCTCTCTAAGTTCTATGAAATTATACGCGAATTGCCATTAGGTTTTTCACTCCAAATCAGGTACACAGCCTTGCGCTCCCCCGGTGCTGCCTTCCCCCGCGCCACCCTGTGCTGCCCTCCCCCGCGTCTGCTTCCCGCACCGCCTTCCCCGCTACCGCCCGGCCCCGCTCCGCCCTCACCCGCGTTGGCTCCCTGCTGCCGCCCTCCACCACTGTCGCCGTCCCTCGCGTCGTCGTCCCAACGAGATGTAGCTAGGCATGAAATCTATGGAGCAACGATTTGAATGCTAGATTCCATCTCGGTGAAACCTTGGTTCTAAAGGTTGATTTCGTAATTTTTAAAATTAGTCCTCCAATTTCCAAAAGCTCATCCAAAATTTTGAAAGTTCATCCATCCCTAGAAGTTTTTTGAAAGCTCTAATTTCTGAAAGTCTATCCCCTAATTTTGAAAGCTCTAATTTCCAAAGCCATCTCCTAATTTCTGAAAGCTCTAATTTGTGAAAGTCCGACTCCAAATTTCTCTATTCGTCTTCCTCGGTTCTGGCGCCGCCGCCAGCAGCCATGCCCGTCACAGGAGCAGCAGCATCGCGGCGTAGCTGGGACTCTCGCGCATTCCAACAAGTCTGGGGGCTGACTAAAGTGACCGTGAGGACGGTTGACTGTAAAGTAGCGGCCTCCGATTTAGCTGCTCGGACGCCTGCGATGACGAGGACTGCGCACCGTGTTGCACTTCGGCCTCTTTACCATCTTGCCTAATGGTTCGCTATTACCAAAGGAAGGCACAGACAACAAGAACTACCGGCGTGTAAATATATTTGAGGATCCCATATGTCCTCCAAATCCAAGCCCAGTTCATCCAGCGTGATGAGGAGCAAAATTAGTTTGCCCTGGACGTATGAGATCTCATCGATGAATCAGTGAAGCTCTAGTGATGGATTAGCATTTACCACTCAATCCATGACTTTTCGCTGTAGATTGGAGGATTAGAACTAAGGCATCCCGATAAACTAATGGGATAATTAGATATATGCCACTGCCGAAAGGTCGAAATCGAGATATGTCATTACTATTTGAGGTCTCCTAGAAGTGCCATTAAAATTTGACAATACTTAGAGATATGCCATTATGAGAGTTTTAGGGCAATTTCAGAGAAATACAGCCCCGTATCTCACACCGTATGTACGCTTTGGACCAAATTGCCCTCTTCTTCCTCCTCTAAACACCCAATCCCTAACTCAATAAAACCACCTCTCGCCGGTGCTCCTCCTCCTCCTGCTCTCCCTCCTCTCCCTCTCCTTCCGCCGCCGCCTCCTGCTGCCCCAGCCGCCGTCGCCGCCGGCTCGCCCCGCTGCCGGGGACCGGCTCCTCCGCCGCCTCGCCGCATCGCCGGTCGCTCCTCCGTCCACGACATCGCCACCTTCTTCCACGGCACCGCCACCGTCGCCACCTTCATCCACGGCGAAGCCACCTCCGGCCTCCACCTCAGCTGCTGGATCCGCCCTCCTCCTCGAGCCTCGTCGCTGCAGGATCCATCCTCATCGAGTCTCATCGCCGTCGGATCCACGGTGCCGCCACCGTCGCCACCTTCTTCCACGGCGCCGCCACCTCCGGCCTCCACCTCAGCTGCTGGATCCGCCCTCCTCCTCGATGGGCGAGCAGCTGAGGGCATCCGAGGCCGCGCGCGAGGCGCTGGAGGCCGAGATGCGGCGCCTGCGCATGCAGACCGAGCAGTGGCGCAAGGCGGCGGAGATGCCAATCTCGTTGGCCACCATGGCCTTGCCGGCAATGGAAACGGGTGGGGGTCCCCGAGATGATGCCCGACGAAGGCGACGACGAGGGGTTCAGCAGCAAGCGGAAGGGCACCGGCATCCTGCCATGCCTCCATGCACTAGCTAGCACCATTGTTTACTGCATTTTGGTTGGGATTTCTCTTGTGTTTGTATGATGATGAGATGATGTTCGCGAGATTAAACCATGTTTGTGCTAGAGTGCTGTTCTAGGGGATATTTTGGGGGTTCTTTGCCATGAGGCACACTGATCTGTTATGCAGGAATTCCGTAAGAAACGATCCATACTGTTGGAGAGAAGAAGATTGGGGAAGAAGAAGAAGATGGGGAAGAAAGAGATGACAGGTGGGGCCGGGTTCCATGTGGCAGAGTAGCACAAGCCAGCGGGGGCATTTTGGTCCAAAGCGTACATATGGTGTGAGATACGGGGCTGTATTTCCCCGAAATTGTCCCAAAACTCCCGTAATGGCATATCTCTAAGTATTGTCAAATTTTAATGGCACTTCTAGGAGGCCTCAAATAGTAATGGCACATCTCGATTTCGACCTTTCGGCAGTGGCATATATCTAATTATCCCTAAACTAATTGGGCTGAGTTAGTAAAAAGAAATGCAAAATTTGTGGCCATCGTACGTTCTCATCAGGACTTTCACTAGATAGTTGGCCATCACTGCCTCGCGAGATCTTCCGCGCTGCAGCTCTAGCGCTTGATCCAGTTGTTGGGGCTCGCGCTTCGCCGAAGGCCCTCGCTGTAGTTGCATCAGAGCTCTTCTTAACCACAACAAGCGGCGTGTACAGCCTCGAGCGCCACTCAGCCATTGCCGTATGCTCTTGCCGTTCCTTTTTCGCTGAGAACGGAAGGGCCCGGAACTGACGCTGCAACCAACGGATGGATGCCACGTGGAAGGGAGCACCGATGGGAGAATAGCAAGGGAGCAACCAAGCCACGTCCTCTAGGGGTGCACCGTCGTAGCACAGCCAGTTGGCAATGGCATCCTGCATTTTGATGGATTACGCAGGTTGAACTGTCATGACATCTTTATATAATTCTATGGTTCAGTTGGCACCTAAGTACATGTAGAAATAGGTCACGAAAAAATTGTACGGTTTCCTATACAAGAATTGTCACATTCCAAACAGGTCTAGTACAAAGGTCACACATATTTTCCGACGTTATATGTGTCTACTTCATCCGGACAGGGATCAATTGCCAAGGGTTGAGTGCCTAAACTTTTTCTACTTTTGCAAAAAGAAGATTGTATGTAATATATAATTTCTTTACAAATACCCTCTAATTTATATTGACAATTCAATAAACATGGTACAAAATTACTCAACTTTACATTGAACACTATGTGTTGCTAAATAGACTTAGAGAGAAGCTATGTATGAGAACAAAGCCATACAAAATAGTTCAAAGAGGTAATAACCCCCGCTCACCCGTCTAATGCGCTCTGTATGTTTGATTTCCAATAGCATGGCAACAAAATCCACCCCCCTCGCCTTGCACCCCTCCTTTGCGTATGGCACCAGGCGCTCCGCACCTTCCCTCCCTATAACGCTCTTGACGATGAATAGTATAGTATCTCGTATACGAGGAGGTATCCGTATATGATTTCCTGGACTATCGGAATAAGAGTACGTATCCGGTAAGGATCCTCAGGAGATAAGGTAACCCCCCGTAAGGAGGAAGGACACCCTTTAAACTAGGAAGTCAATCCTGACATTTAGGGAAGCCAAAGTTCTACTCGGGCATAAGTCCCTGTCCAGTATGACTAGACGAACCTCCTATAAAAGGATGAGCAATCCCATAGGGGAGGACAAGTCTAACAGGTCAAGTTAGATCGACAAGGGAGGTTAGATCCAGAAGGCCAATCCAGATCCTGAAGCCCCATCACCTCGAAGGAGTCGAGAGTAGCAGAATTAGCCGGATTAGTCTACGATTAGGTCTAGGATAGCCACTAACTTCTAGATTCCCTTGTAAGACGTTTCTCTATTGAATATATATGAACAGGACGTAGGGTTGTTATCCTGAGGGAGGCCCGAACTTGTATAAAAAGGGCGTTTTCCTTGCCATTATACCTCTGGCCTTGTGCCCTAGCGGTCCCTACCCCTCATACATACACATTCCATGAATACCGTAAGATCGGCGGTTTACCGATCGTCGACAGGCGTCGACCGTGGGGACCTCTCCAGCTCAAGCCGTCCAGGAAGAATCAAAGCCAGCAAGATGTGCAACTTCTCGCGATCAGCCCATGACGCCGACTGCACGGCCCTCCTCGGTTCGACTCGAGGAGGAAGAAGCAGGTTCGACGGGGGATCCGATCGCTCTCACGCGACGTACCGGGTACTCAGATCTGGGCTTCTACGACAACTTCAGCCAGATAGATCTGTACCCAGCATCTGACCGCGTAGATCTTGGAGAATACGCTCCTGGCGAGTACTCGGATTGCGAAGCTGATTACTTCAGGACCGAGTGCACCAGGGCCTTCGGAGGAACGTTGGTGCTAACCGACAATTTCTAGGCAGGAGCGACCAGCCCGATGTCCGGACTGTCGCCTGCAATGTCTGATCGACCAAACGATCAAGATCTCAATCACGGTATCCCTCCCGACGGAGTGGAACTACACCTCATCTAATCTAGACCCTCGAGTGGTTCTCGCGATCCATGACGGTCGGGAAAGATCTAGAGGACCCGGATCAGCATGGGGGCTCACAACATCGGAGCCCGATGAGATCGTTCATGTCACGGCCCCGGAATCGCATATGACTAGGGGAACGAACAGTCGCCAAGGACCGAAGGCATCCGTCGACCGGGTGGCACGGTACCTGCGCCGTACGCACCACAGTGGAGGGATCCGACACCCGACCCCACCGTGGGTCGAGCCGGCCGGAAGCGACTGGGCTTCCCAGAGCCACATTCAATTCCACGGGTCGTGTGAAGGTCTAGAGTCGTTCACGAACGCTACCGTGCAGAGTAGAGTCGGAGGAGCCCGGCGGTTCTACCCACACCCTAACCTAGCTCGAAGCTAGTGGGTCGCTCGAAAGCCCGGTAGAACCCACCCACACCCTGCCTGGCCGGCACAGCATCACAGCCAGCGGGTCACTCAACCGAGTTCTCGCTCAACAAAGTAACACGAGGAACGGCCGTAGTCCTTCACGACTAACCCATATACTTCATATGATACACGCAATGTATATGGGCAGCCTGGAGGAACAACTTGAATATCACAACAAAACACTACGAAATAGAACTACGATATTTGTCCACATCGGACTAGCTATTACAATATTGAAAGCATATCCGAGTACGGAGTTTAAGCAACAGCGGAAACAGTAAAGGTGTCCCACAGCGACATGAGAGCCGCTGATTAACAGTTTAACAAAACAGGTTCCCCGAACCAAATAACCAACCAAGGATAAACCAAATGCACTACACATCGTCGAAGAATTCCTCGACCGCTGGCTCACCTGCAATGATCTAGGAAAATCCTAGGTGAGTACAAAGTACTCGCAAGACTTAATCGTGCTTGATTAGATGCCCTAAGCATACTAGTATAGCAGGAATTAAACATGATGCGTGAATATACGTAACAAGATCAAATTACATCAACCACTCTCACATCAAAATATGAATATGTCCTACAATCCAACATTTCCAAAATATCTCTACCAGGGGGGGTGTGATGGCAACCACTTGTCACATGTAAGTCTCAATATACAATATGGGGCACAACGGCCAATATGGGGCACAACGGCCAATATGGGGCACAACGGCCAATATGGGGCACAACGGCCAATATGGGCATGGACAGGGTTCCATCACCACCACACCTCAAATTTTTAATCTCTCGGACCGTCACCGGCAGCCGATCCCGAGTGTAGTCAGGGCCCTATCCCTTGGAGGTTGCAAGGCCCCAAAGGACTCGGGTTGCCTCAACCTACACCCCGGCATCGCTGTCGCTAACGTCCACGTGTGACAAGAGTAGTTAACCACATGGAGTCTCCTCAGGGTTGGTATCGCGACGGTCTCACTTCCTTACTCCTGGTCGCAACATACTCCTTTAGTGATACCAACGGTTATCCATGGGCCACTTTCCCTTCGACTCTCACATCTCACTTAAATGGGTTCAAATATTTAATATCTCAATTGACTTCAACCACAATTTGACATGTCACCAACAGACCCTAGCATGCTAGTTCATAACCAAGATAACAATATTCATCATACGACGAGATAAACAGATATTGAGTAATAAAAGAGTGCAACAAGCTCTGCTTGCCTTCGTAGAACTGCTCCTGGTCTTGCGTGTAGTCGTGAGCTTGCGGGTCTCCTTCTTCGACGTCTAGTGCAGGAAATTCGAGTATTTGAAATAAGTGATAATAGAACAATCAGCATGTATGCATGAAGATAATGCAAGGGTCATATTGTTTAAGAATATATCGGCATTAGGGTTGATTAGTTGTCCTAAGCTATATGCGTGCTCAGATTCATGCGATTACAAATTAGGGTTTTAGAGGTGATCACTTATGACGAAGTGGCATAGGCATGCATGTCAATAATTGATTAGTATTCTGGACCAATTGACTAACGCAGCTGAAACCAACTAAATCGGAGCTACGAGCAACTAGTTATGCACTTGTCGAGTTAGGGTTTGCGGGGTTCGACGAATAAAGGAGCTAACACCTAAAATGTATCATGCATGTATTCTTATTGGGATTTTAGTGGTTCCATGTTATCGCATATCTCACAAGGATTCCAGAAAGGTATAATGTGTCGAGATCGGGGTTAGGGTCGAAAATCTAGGGTTTACGGGGCCTCGACGACACTAGAACTTCCACCCTAGATAACACCCAGTGCATGTATCCAAATTAAAGTTTTGATTCAGCCATCTTGTAGAGTTTTTCACAAGGATTCCAAATATATAAAATTTTATCAATTTTGGCCGAGTAGATTAAAAGTTATGAGCATTTGAATTTTTATTCACAATTCTGCCCCTAACTAACCCTAACCCTAATTGCTAACTACACCCGAACCCTACCCAGCAGACTCGCCAAATATAACGAGCACCCGAAAAGCTACCCGGTGAACCCACCCACTTAACCACGTCAGCAGCAGTGGGGGCCGCATGTCAGTCGGACAGCTACTCGGGAGCTAACCAAAACACGCCACGCGCCCACCCCTTTCTCTCTCTCTTTCTTCTCTCTCTCGTTCCCGACTGAGCTGAGGCCGGCGGCGAGGTCCCGACGGCGGCGGCTCACCGGAGTTAGACGCCAGGGCGCGGGGGTGCACGGATCTACTCGGGACCAACTGTAAAAGGCTCGGGATCTCACCCCGAGGTGGTCTCGATGGTCGGAGAGGGTCGGGGAGGTCGGAATCGTGGTCGGCGACGAGGGCCGGCGGTGAGAGCTTCGGGTCACCGGTGGCGAGGTGGTTCCAGACGCAGATCTGCAGAGACAAGAGGTCAGGGAGGTAGAGGAGAAAGAGGGGAGGCGTTAGGGCTAGGAAATGGGAGCTAGGGCGCACTGGAAACAGCGTGCGAGCTCACCGGAGCTTCTGGTCGGAGCTGGAGAAGATGGCGGTGAAGGGGGAGCTCCTGGTGCGGATCTGAGGAATAAGATGGGGGAAGAAGTGAGGAAGGTTGAGGGGAGACTCGGGGGTGGAACAACAGGGGCTGAAGCTCACCGAGTCTCACTGGATTGCTCGTCGGAGACGGCGGCCGGAACTGAAGACGACGCTCGGAGAAGGAGAAAGGGGGCGCTAGGGTTTTCCAGAAAAGGAAATGGAGGGGGAGGAGGAAAGGGGGCTGTCGGGATGGCAGCTTAAATATGGCGGCGAGGTGCTCGGACCGCTGGTCGGAAGGTCAGGGCGCCGCCCACTCCGGCCGTTCGTCGGCTGCGACGTGGAGGGGACGACCCTGGCAAGCGGGCCCGGGCGCGCGGCAGTGAGGAGGGAGAGGCTGACAGCGGGGGCTCTGCTGTCAGCGGGAGCGGAGGGACGCGGGTGCGCACGCGGGTAGCTGGGCCGGCCGAGGCGGCCCGTTAGGCCTCGGCCTGGTCTGTTAGGGTTTAGGTTTTATTCTTTTTCTTTTTATTTATTCCCTGATCACCCCTCTCGTTATTTCATGTACAATTTCTTCTCCAATTGACTTGAAATTTTTACCAGGCCCTCATAATATTATTCTTGAGCTACTGTATAAGTTTGAACTCAATTGGAGTTGATTTGAATAGGGGTCCAGTACAACTCTAGGGTTTTGACCTAATCGGCAATTTGAACTGCGACTAGGGTGTAGGGTTCTTTAAAAATTCTCAAACTTTGTATGGGGCTAGTATTCACCATTTCATGTCCATTTCCAAAATTTGAGGCATTTCCAACCAACCTAGCTTATCCATCTACTAAACCCTAGTTTCTCGGACTTTAGGGTTTGTCCTCGGAAATCCAATTCAAGTTATGATTTCATGGGGGTTTTGGAATACTTTTAGGTGGTGAATGTTGGGAAAGTTGGAAAGGGGGATTCACTGGTGGGACCCACTGGACCCACCCCCTTATTAGGGCTTTTATCGAGGTTCGACACTTCAAATAAATTGATTGGTGTTAATTTCCACAAATTGAGTTTTCAAGGATGAGATATGCACATATTCTATAGTTTTAATTACATTGATTGGTGTTTGCAACTATTCCCACCGAGGATGAAATATTTACGTATTCGACAATACATCAATACATTGTTTCAAAAGTTTACAAGTGTGGGGTGGAGGGGATGCCATGTATGCATGAGATGCAATAAACCTTAATCAAGATTTGGGACTTACAAAACCTACCCCCCTTAAAAGATCTCGACCCGAGATCTCTAACGTTCGACAAACAAAGTTGGAAACTCCTTCCTGAGCCAGTCTTCACGCTCCCAGGTAGCTTCTTCTTCAGTGTGATTGCTCCACTGGACCTTGAAGAACTTTGATGGTTCGGCGTCGAGTCTTACGCTCTGTTTCATCGAGAATGCAAACTGGATGCTCTCGATATGAAAGGTCTTCATGTAACACTTCGATCTCAGGATTGATCTTCCTCTCGGGGACTCGATGACAAGCCTTTAGCTGGGATACGTGGAAGACGTCATGCATCCGGGATAGGTAGTCCGGTAATTCCAATTGGTATGCCACTGTTCCTCTTCTGGCTAAGATCCGATAGGGTCCAATGTATCGGGGAGCTAGCTTTCCTTTCATTGCAAAGCGGCGCACACCTCTGAATGGTGTGACCTTCAAGTATACACTGTCTCCAACTTGAAATGTGACTTCCCGACGGTGAGGGTCTGCATAACTCTTCTGTCTGCACTGAGCCTCACGAAGACGTTCTCGGATGAGCTGGACCATGTCTTCGGCTTCTTCGATTGGGTTAGGTCCAAAGAACTGTCTTTCCCCTGTCTCGGACCAGTTCAATGGAGTTCTACACTTTCTTCCATAGAGTACCTCAAAGGGTGCCATACCGAGGCTGGCTTGATAACTGTTGTTGTATGCGAACTCAGCGTAGGGTAGACAATCCTCCCAATTGGAACCTAAGGCTAGTGTACATGACCTTAACATATCTTCAAGGATCTGGTTGGTTCGTTCGACCTGACCTCCAGTTTGAGGGTGGAAAGGCAGTGCTGAAGACAAGGAGGTTCCCATAGCTTCTTGCAGACTCTTCCAGAATCGGCTGGTAAATTGAGTGCCTCGATCTGAAATAATCCTCTTGGGAACACCATGGAGGCAAACAATCCGAGCGATGTACAATCGTGCTAATTGGCTCACTTTATGCGTCGTCTTCACAGGAATGAAGTGAGCAACCTTGGAGAGGCGATCCACAATTACCCATACGGCGTCATTACCTTTTGGGGATCTCGGCAGACCTACCACAAAGTCCATTCCGATCTCTTCCCATTTCCACTCAGGGACTGGGATTGGTTGGAGCAGGCCTGCTGGTCTTTGATGCTCAGCCTTCACTCGTCGACATATATCACACTCAGCCACATAACGAGCGATTTCTCGCTTCATCCTTGTCCACCAAAATCGTTGACGGAGATCTTGGTACATCTTTGTGCTCCCGGGATGGATGGCCAACGGGGAATGGTGAGCCTCATGAAGAATTAGGTCTTTTAGTTGCTTGTCCTTGGGTACCACAAGTCTCTTTCCAAACCAAAGTATTCCATCCTTATCTTCGCTGAAACAGGTTGTGGTCCCACTTTTCACTTTCTCCTTGATTTTCTGGATGCCTGCGCTCTGAGTTTGGGCAGCCTTGATCTGATCCTCTAGGGTTGGCTTTATCTCCATAGCAGCGAGGGTGCCCTGCTCAACCATCTCCAGGTTGAGCCGCTGAAATTCCAAATGGAGTGGTGGTTGCTGTTCCATGATCAGGGTGTTATTGCAATAAGTCTTCCGACTGAGGGCATCAGCAACAACGTTAGCTTTGCCGGGGGTGTAATTCAAACCTAGGTCATAATCCTTAATGAGTTCCAACCATCTCCTCTGACGAAGGTTCAAGTCTGGCTGGGTGAAAAGATATTTCAAGCTCTTATGATCCGAGTAAATTTCGCAACGATTACCGATGAGGTAATGTCGCCATACTTTAAGAGCGTGAACCACTGCTGCTAATTCCAAGTCATGAGTAGGGTAGTTGGCCTCGTGGGGACGCAGCTGGCGTGAAGCATAGGCTACGACACGACCATCTTGCATGAGGACACAACCTAGCCCATTCCGGGACGCATCACAATATACTTCAAAATCCTTGTCAACGTCCGGAAGGACCAGCACTGGGGCGGATGTCAATCTTTTCTTGAGCTCCTGGAAACTTGCTTCACACTTGTCTGTCCATATAAATTTGGCGTCCTTTTTCAGCAATTCAGTCATGGGCTTGGCAATGGAGGAAAAGCCTTCGATAAACCGACGATAATATCCTGCTAAACCCAGAAAGCTCCGGATCTGGGTAACCGACTTAGGCTGCTTCCATTCTTGGACGGCTTGGACTTTGCTAGGTTCGACTGCAACACCGGTGGCTGACAGGACATGACCCAGGAATTCTACTTCATGCTTCCAGAACTCGCACTTTGAGAACTTAGCGTACAGGCGATGCTCACGGAGCTTGCCGAGCACCATCCTCAAGTGGTCTTCGTGTTCAGACTCAGTCCTGGAGTAGATGAGAATGTCGTCGATGAAACACGACAACAAATCGGTCCAGATATTCCATGAAGACGGAGTTCATGAGTTGCATGAACGTGGAAGGAGCATTAGTTAATCCAAAGGACATGACCGTATACTCATACGAGCCATATCTAGTGGTGAAGGCTGTCTTTGGGATATCTTCGGACCTTATCTTTATCTGATGATAACCTAGTCTGAGGTCGATCTTGGAGAAGACACAAGCACCAGTTAACTGATCAAAAGATCGTCAATCCGGGGAAGTGGGTACTTGTTCTTCACTGTAAGCTCATTCAGCGGGCGATAGTCAACTACCATTCGGAGGCTGTCATCCTTCTTCTTCACAAACATGGCTGGACAGCCCCACGGTGACGAACTGGGCCTAATAAAACCTTTGCTCTCCAGCTCCTGGAGCTGCTTCTTCATCTCCAACAACTCCTTTGGGGATATCCTATATGGTCGCCTCGAAACAGGAGCTGTTCCTGGCGGGAGGTCAATGACGAACTCCACGGCACGGTCCGGGGGCATACCCGGCAATTCCTCCGGAAAGACGTCTGGGTACTCACACACCACAGGTACAAGCTCTATTTCCTGGTCGGGGGTGCCACTCATGGCGAAAAGGTGTCCTGAGGGAGATGGCGACACAAACTCCACTTCTTTGCCGGAGGCAGTAGTCAGGGAGACCGACCTTTTGGCACAATCTATCCTTGCCTTGTGCTGAACTAACCAATTCATGCCCAATATAATATCTAACCCCTTTGATGCAAGGACCACTGTATTGGCTAGGAAGGGTTCCCCACCAATTTCTATCTTAACGCCCTCGCAAACAGCCTCGGCTTTTAATTCCGATCCAGGCGTTGCAATGAGGAGAGGTGGATGCAATGCGGATGAAGGAACATGATTCTCGTGCACAAATTTGTTGGATATGAATGAATGCGATGCTCCTGAATCGAAGAGAACGACGGCAGGAGCTGAGTTGACAGAAAGCGTACCCAGCACCACTTCCGGCGCCTCCTGCGCCTCTTCTGCGGTGACATGATTTACTCTGCCACGGCCAGGGACTTGGGGTTTGCGGGGAGCTTGACCTCTTGCTGGTTGGTTTCCTCCTGACTGACCCTGCTGCGGTCTGGGGCCATAAGAATGCCCGGTGCGAGGTTGGCGGCAGCTAGTTGCAAAGTGTCCCATCTCTCCCGCAATTGTAACACCTTACTTTGCTCAGGTCTAACTGCGGCTGCTGCTGTGGCTGAGGCTGATAACCTTGTTGCGGGGGACGAGGAATGTACCCCTGCGGCCTCGGGACATACTGCCCCATTGGACGGGGTGGCGGCTGTTGCCACACCCGCGGCCTCTGCGAACTGCTCGCAGCTGTCCTCTGCATTTCCCGCTCGCGCTTACGATCCTGGCTGAGGTCGGATTCTTTTGCTTCTATGTTGATGGCTTTATCCACCAAATATTGGAAGTCGCGTACGTCAACAGCGGCTAACTTTGCTCGCATCTCCTTGTTCAACTTGTCCATAAAGTGCCGAATCTTGTCTCCATCGTTGGAAATCTCCTGAGATGCATACCGCGACAAGTGATTGAATTCACGAAGGAATTCCATAACAGGTTTCTTGCCTTGACGGAGGTCCCTAAATTCTTCCCTCTTCAAGTTCATGATTCCATCCGGTATATGGAAGCTGCGGAAACCGGTCTTGAACTCGTTCCATGTGACCACATGGCCAGCGGCTTTCGTGGCCAAGAAGTTTTCCCACCATTCAGCGGCAGCGCCTGCCAGGCAGTGGGACGCGAACCTGACCTTGTTGGCTTTCGACGCATTCTGCTAGCTCAAGCTTTCTCTCAATCTGCCGGATCCAACTATCCGCCTCTAGGGGGTCATCAGTTTGCTCGAACGTCGGCGGCTGGGTCCGTTGGAAATCCCCCAGGCTACCTCGGGCCTGACCTCCAGCTGCGCCTTGATTGCGCGCTAGCTGCTCGAGAATTCTGTTCTGGGTCATCAGCAGGTCAGCGACACTTGGTTGCTGGGGAGGAGGTGGCACTTCCTCCTCATGGTTTTCCCGACGGCCACGAGCAGCTCCACGAGTTCCTGAGGCCATCTTTCTGCAACCAAGGACCACAGAAGGAACGGACTAGGGTTAGGGAGGCAGTAAACATGGGCTTCACAGTGATGCGAGGAGGTACTTCATGAACATGCCAAATGGTTTTCAATAGTTCGAACAGTTGACAAACATGCTTGATTGAATTAACTTGTTCGATACTGTTCATGAAAAGGGGGCCGCGGTTTAGGTCACCTTACAGCGAACTAAACATTACAATAATCCAAAATTTGCAGCCCCAATTATCCCGTTACATTACTCCTGAGGATATCTTAACCTAGGGTCTTAACTTGGCTTACACCACAAGATGAGACTGCTATCATGCACTAAAGTCCAAACAACATTCCTAAAGCTAGAGGGGGCTTCTTCATAGGGATGGCAGGTCTCGTAAGCCTTCCATTGCTATTCTCCAAGCGTTAATCTCACTCATCATCAGACTGGGTGTCGCTTGAGATGTACCACACACGCTCTTCTGGGTCTTCTTCTTCTTCTTCGGACAGTGCAGCTTCGTCAGTGGGAACTGAGGTGGCTGGCGTCGAGGCATTTGCTTCTGAGGATCTTGGGGTGAAAAGCCGAAGGTACTGTCGGGCGGTCATCCTTTTGCGAGGCTTGGCTCCGGAACTCTCGGGTTGATCAATATCAGTGGGTGGAGTTGGGGTCGGCTGCTGCACAGGAATACAGGGGCTCTCACCATAGGACGATTCGTCTCCATTTGCAACTCGCCACCTTCGACGCAACTCCGCACGCAGTCGACGGTTGGTTTTTGTCAGCTGAAAATTAGTGTGGGATAGCCGTACTAACTCACGAGCAGTATCCTTATAATCCACATATAACCCATCATACATTATCTCGGCAGAGGCAATGTGATGGGCTGTCTCCATCTCAAGCTCGTTTTCTTCATCATCACTAGGTGCGGGTACCTCAATGTTGTTACCATCATCGCTGACCCGGGGAATGAGGCGGAACTGGGAGACAGCGAAAATCTCATCAAAGTGGCGACGGAGGTGAAGAACAGCCTTCCTGGCAGCATCTAATCTGGCACCATCACCACTGCTGCTAAATGCCCTGAAAATTTGCTCCATATTAGGGGCTCTCACTACCACCCATCCTGACCAAAGTCGAACTCTTCTGATGGTTTCTTCACTGCGGGCGTGGAAGGCAGGGAGGTCTCCTTCTGGCACGCCCAGGTGCTCCAACATTCTCCATAATAGAGCAGCCCAGCTTCCCAGTTGGCTTGGGTCGGTCACAATATTGTACACCATCCTAACTAGACCAAGGTTAGAGAGGACAGGGTTAGCACACGAAAGAAAAACAAATGCAATAGGAGAGAGGTCTTAGAACTAGGAATGAGGGGGTACGGAATAAAAAGCAAACTACTTATTAACTTTAAACATAGGGTTTAACTTTTTAAATAATTTTCTGGCCAACCGGCGCAGTGGCCAGTTGGCGCAGCGGAAGCCCTAATTAACGACCACCTGCAATTGGCTTCCTACGGTCAGTTCGGCTCTGATACCAAGCTGTCACGGCCCCGGAATCGCATATGACTAGGGGAACGAACAGTCGCCAAGGACCGAAGGCATCCGTCGACCGGGTGGCACGGTACCTGCGCCGTACGCACCACAGTGGAGGGATCCGACACCCGACCCCACCGTGGGTCGAGCCGGCCGGAAGCGACTGGGCTTCCCAGAGCCACATTCAATTCCACGGGTCGTGTGAAGGTCTAGAGTCGTTCACGAACGCTACCGTGCAGAGTAGAGTCGGAGGAGCCCGGCGGTTCTACCCACACCCTAACCTAGCTCGAAGCTAGTGGGTCGCTCGAAAGCCCGGTAGAACCCACCCACACCCTGCCTGGCCGGCACAGCATCACAGCCAGCGGGTCACTCAACCGAGTTCTCGCTCAACAAAGTAACACGAGGAACGGCCGTAGTCCTTCACGACTAACCCATATACTTCATATGATACACGCAATGTATATGGGCAGCCTGGAGGAAACAACTTGAATATCACAACAAAACACTACGAAATAGAACTACGATATTTGTCCACATCGGACTAGCTATTACAATATTGAAAGCATATCCGAGTACGGAGTTTAAGCAACAGCGGAAACAGTAAAGGTGTCCCACAGCGACATGAGAGCCGCTGATTAACAGTTTAACAAAACAGGTTCCCCGAACCAAATAACCAACCAAGGATAAACCAAATGCACTACACATCGTCGAAGAATTCCTCGACCGCTGGCTCACCTGCAATGATCTAGGAAAATCCTAGGTGAGTACAAAGTACTCGCAAGACTTAATCGTGCTTGATTAGATGCCCTAAGCATACTAGTATAGCAGGAATTAAACATGATGCGTGAATATACGTAACAAGATCAAATTACATCAACCACTCTCACATCAAAATATGAATATGTCCTACAATCCAACATTTCCAAAATATCTCTACCAGGGGGGGTGTGATGGCAACCACTTGTCACATGTAAGTCTCAATATACAATATGGGGCACAACGGCCAATATGGGGCACAACGGCCAATATGGGGCACAACGGCCAATATGGGGCACAACGGCCAATATGGGCATGGACAGGGT
Source organism: Stipa capillata (assembly GCA_019208055.1). Classification (NCBI taxonomy): domain Eukaryota; kingdom Viridiplantae; phylum Streptophyta; class Magnoliopsida; order Poales; family Poaceae; genus Stipa; species Stipa capillata. Next base: position 326,790 of record JAGXJF010003986.1, read on the forward strand.
TCCATCACCACCACACCTCAAATTTTTAATCTCTCGGACCGTCACCGGCAGCCGATCCCGAGTGTAGTCAGGGCCCTATCCCTTGGAGGTTGCAAGGCCCCAAAGGACTCGGGTTGCCTCAACCTACACCCCGGCATCGCTGTCGCTAACGTCCACGTGTGACAAGAGTAGTTAACCACATGGAGTCTCCTCAGGGTTGGTATCGCGACGGTCTCACTTCCTTACTCCTGGTCGCAACATACTCCTTTAGTGATACCAACGGTTATCCATGGGCCACTTTCCCTTCGACTCTCACATCTCACTTAAATGGGTTCAAATATTTAATATCTCAATTGACTTCAACCACAATTTGACATGTCACCAACAGACCCTAGCATGCTAGTTCATAACCAAGATAACAATATTCATCATACGACGAGATAAACAGATATTGAGTAATAAAAGAGTGCAACAAGCTCTGCTTGCCTTCGTAGAACTGCTCCTGGTCTTGCGTGTAGTCGTGAGCTTGCGGGTCTCCTTCTTCGACGTCTAGTGCAGGAAATTCGAGTATTTGAAATAAGTGATAATAGAACAATCAGCATGTATGCATGAAGATAATGCAAGGGTCATATTGTTTAAGAATATATCGGCATTAGGGTTGATTAGTTGTCCTAAGCTATATGCGTGCTCAGATTCATGCGATTACAAATTAGGGTTTTAGAGGTGATCACTTATGACGAAGTGGCATAGGCATGCATGTCAATAATTGATTAGTATTCTGGACCAATTGACTAACGCAGCTGAAACCAACTAAATCGGAGCTACGAGCAACTAGTTATGCACTTGTCGAGTTAGGGTTTGCGGGGTTCGACGAATAAAGGAGCTAACACCTAAAATGTATCATGCATGTATTCTTATTGGGATTTTAGTGGTTCCATGTTATCGCATATCTCACAAGGATTCCAGAAAGGTATAATGTGTCGAGATCGGGGTTAGGGTCGAAAATCTAGGGTTTACGGGGCCTCGACGACACTAGAACTTCCACCCTAGATAACACCCAGTGCATGTATCCAAATTAAAGTTTTGATTCAGCCATCTTGTAGAGTTTTTCACAAGGATTCCAAATATATAAATTTTATCAATTTTGGCCGAGTAGATTAAAAGTTATGAGCATTTGAATTTTTATTCACAATTCTGCCCCTAACTAACCCTAACCCTAATTGCTAACTACACCCGAACCCTACCCAGCAGACTCGCCAAATATAACGAGCACCCGAAAAGCTACCCGGTGAACCCACCCACTTAACCACGTCAGCAGCAGTGGGGGCCGCATGTCAGTCGGACAGCTACTCGGGAGCTAACCAAAACACGCCACGCGCCCACCCCTTTCTCTCTCTCTTTCTTCTCTCTCTCGTTCCCGACTGAGCTGAGGCCGGCGGCGAGGTCCCGACGGCGGCGGCTCACCGGAGTTAGACGCCAGGGCGCGGGGGTGCACGGATCTACTCGGGACCAACTGTAAAAGGCTCGGGATCTCACCCCGAGGTGGTCTCGATGGTCGGAGAGGGTCGGGGAGGTCGGAATCGTGGTCGGCGACGAGGGCCGGCGGTGAGAGCTTCGGGTCACCGGTGGCGAGGTGGTTCCAGACGCAGATCTGCAGAGACAAGAGGTCGGGGAGGTAGAGGAGAAAGAGGGGAGGCGTTAGGGCTAGGAAATGGGAGCTAGGGCGCACTGGAAACAGCGTGCGAGCTCACCGGAGCTTCTGGTCGGAGCTGGAGAAGATGGCGGTGAAGGGGGAGCTCCTGGCGCGGATCTGAGGAATAAGATGGGGGAAGAAGTGAGGAAGGTTGAGGGGAGACTCGGGGGTGGAACAACAGGGGCTGAAGCTCACCGAGTCTCACTGGATTGCTCGTCGGAGACGGCGGCCGGAACTGAAGACGACGCTCGGAGAAGGAGAAAGGGGGCGCTAGGGTTTTCCAGAAAAGGAAATGGAGGGGGAGGAGGAAAGGGGGCTGTCGGGATGGCAGCTTAAATATGGCGGCGAGGTGCTCGGACCGCTGGTCGGAAGGTCAGGGCGCCGCCCACTCCGGCCGTTCGTCGGCTGCGACGTGGAGGGGACGACCCTGGCAAGCGGGCCCGGGCGCGCGGCAGTGAGGAGGGAGAGGCTGACAGCGGGGGCCCTGCTGTCAGCGGGAGCGGAGGGACGCGGGTGCGCACGCGGGTAGCTGGGCCGGCCGAGGCGGCCCGTTAGGCCTCGGCCTGGTCTGTTAGGGTTTAGGTTTTATTCTTTTTCTTTTTATTTATTCCCTGATCACCCCTCTCGTTATTTCATGTACAATTTCTTCTCCAATTGACTTGAAATTTTTACCAGGCCCTCATAATATTATTCTTGAGCTACTGTATAAGTTTGAACTCAATTGGAGTTGATTTGAATAGGGGTCCAGTACAACTCTAGGGTTTTGACCTAATCGGCAATTTGAACTGCGACTAGGGTGTAGGGTTCTTTAAAAATTCTCAAACTTTGTATGGGGCTAGTATTCACCATTTCATGTCCATTTCCAAAATTTGAGGCATTTCCAACCAACCTAGCTTATCCATCTACTAAACCCTAGTTTCTCGGACTTTAGGGTTTGTCCTCGGAAATCCAATTCAAGTTATGATTTCATGGGGGTTTTGGAATACTTTTAGGTGGTGAATGTTGGGAAAGTTGGAAAGGGGGATTCACTGGTGGGACCCACTGGACCCACCCCCTTATTAGGGCTTTTATCGAGGTTCGACACTTCAAATAAATTGATTGGTGTTAATTTCCACAAATTGAGTTTTCAAGGATGAGATATGCACATATTCTATAGTTTTAATTACATTGATTGGTGTGTGCAACTATTCCCACCGAGGATGAAATATTTACGTATTCGACAATACATCAATACATTGTTTCAAAAGTTTACAAGTGTGGGGTGGAGGGGATGCCATGTATGCATGAGATGCAATAAACCTTAATCAAGATTTGGGACTTACAGTTCAGCAAGACCTCCACCGCAACTACGAGCGACGACTTCAGAAAATACCCCCTCCAAGTCGGAGAGCAGGTTCTACGGCTAGTTCGAAACCGGAACAAAAAGGGCTTTCTCCTCAGCAGGACAACGGCTCCACAGGAGAAGTCGCCTGATTCAGGTCGCTCGAGTTAGCAGTAGAGAGATAGTCGAGTCCCCTTAGAGAGTTCCTCATGCAAGCACCTTCGGTAAGATCGCACAGTCATCACCCCTCCGATTGCCAGTCTGTCTCAGGTTGCCCCAGCTCCAGCCTCAAGTCGTCAAGCTACGAACAAGCCGATGATAAGACGCTCCGGACGCGCACGCGCAGTCGACAAGCTTTTTCAGCGGGTCACGACAAGAGCACGAGAGTCTCTGGAGCAACCAACAACAACTCGAGAGGAGGAGGTTAGCAGGCTATCTGCTTTCAGCCATTCGAGACCTCTTCGCCTCGAGGTCGATTCCCCGCTCCGCCTCTGACTGGACCAATTGCTCCTCTAGGTCCCGGACAAAGCGAGCAAAAAAGCAAAATGTTAGTTTCAGTAAAAGCAAGTTACGACTAACGTTTTTAGTTGTTGATTATATCTAGAAGCGCCACGACCGGGGGCTAGACCTTCGCTCAAGTCGGACAACAGGCGTCCTGAGCTAGGGGCTCAATGAACTCCATAGCTGACTAGCCCCATGCTGGGACTAACTTCCCCAACCGGAGAATGCCTGCAATATGCACTGCAGATTGACTTCCCGGCCACGAATAACGTGGCCGAGTATGAGGGTTTGCTTGCCAGTCTCCGAGTCGCTTCCGCACTTGGTATCCGTCGCCTACTCGTGAGTAGGGACTCACAGCTGGTAGCGAGACAAGTGTCCAAGGAATGTCAGACCTTAGACCAGAACATGGCAGTTACCTAGCAGAGGTGAGGAAACTAGAGAAGAAATTCATCGGGCTCGAAGTATGGTACATCCTAAGGAAGGATAACTGCCGAGCCAATGGTCTTGCTCGCCTGGCGTCCTCACGATCTCTATGTCTACCCAGGACCTTTGCAAAAAGGATTTCGATGCGTCCATAGCTTCTTGCGAACTTGTGGACGAAGGAATGGCCATCCTCAGACAGAGCACCATTCAAGGAAGTCACGAGGTATTGACGCTCCAAGGAGAGTAGCAGGTTGACTCGTTGCTCCCCTCGGTCTTGATGATTCGTGGATAGAACCCATCTGCATGTACCTTCACGATCGGATAGTACTCGAGGACGATGCACCATCCGAGCAGATTGCCCGACGTGCCTGGATGTGCTCCCTGGGCGACGGGGTCCTCTATCATCGAGGAGCCTACGGAGTGCTCATGAGGTGTATCACTCGGACGCAGGGTAAAGAACTACCCGAGAAAATCCATGGAGGGGTGTGCGGGGCACATGCATCTTTCTGAACCCTAGTCGGAAAGGCCTTTAGACAAGGATTCTATTGGTCGACAGCTCTCCGTGACGCGAGCGACTTGGTGAAGCGATGCCATTAGTACAAATTTCAGCATTCACCAGCCCGCCCAAGCATTGCAAACGATTCCCTTATCGTGGCCCTTCATGACATGGGGCTTGCATACTCTAGGGCCCTTCCCGATCTCGCCCGGGGGCTACAAGTTCCTGTTCGTCGCAATTGACAAGCGTGCTGCGGTTTCGCTAATGTCAGCGGTACAGTGGCACAGAAAAATGAAAGATTTTTCATCACCACGCGAAAATTCCGCCACGACGGTTCGATTTCCTAGAAATCTATCAGGCGAATGCGTGTCCGTGATCAATGGATTAGATAAATCAAAAGATACTTCTCGGGCAAGCTAGCCCAGAAAAAGCCTTGGACTACTCGAAGATTTTTCCCGACAAGGATATCACGACTACCCGGTAGAGATATTACCTACTCGGGAATGTTGTCAACAAAGTACACGAATTCGCCTACTCGGAGTTGCTTCCCAAAAAGGGTAGATTTTCGACAGAACAGTCATGACCTCACTTCACGTATTGATGGAGGGCTTGACGATGAATAGTATAGTATCCCGTATACGAGGAGGTATCCGTATATGATTCCCTGGACTATCGAAATAAGAGTACGTATCCGGTAAGAATCCCAGGAGATAAGATAACCCACCGTAAGGAGAAAGGACACCCTTTAAACTAGGAAGTCAATCCTGACGTTTAGGTAAGCCAGAGTTCTACTCGGGCATAAGTCCCTGTCCAGTACGACTAGATGAACCCCCTATAAAAGGATGAGCAATCCCATAGGGGAGGACAAGTCTAACAGGTCAAGTTAGATCGACAAGGGAAGTTAGATCCAGAAGGCCAATCCAGATCCTGAAGCCCCATCACCTCGAAGGAGTCGAGAGTAGCGGAATTAGCCAAATTAGTCTACGATTAGGTCTAGGATAGCCACTAACTTCCAGATTCCCTTGTAAGACGTTTCTCCATTGAATATATACGAACAGGACGTAGGGTTGTTATCCTGAGGGAGGCCCGAACCTGTATAAAAAAGACGTTTTCCTTGCCATTATACCTCTGGCCTTGTGCCCTAGCAGTCCATACCCCTCATACATACACATTTCAGGAATACCGTAAGATCGGCGGTTTACCGATCGTCGACAGCTCTCTTCTCCCTGCATCCCCACATCCCCCACCCATTCCTTGCATACCATTGTACTCTGACGAGTTGCCATAAGTAAAGTTAAGTAAGGATAATGAGGGGGATATCCGTGCATCAACACTTAGGCAATACGACGTTTGTGTGGTGGTGGGGGGGGGGCGGCTTCGTCGGCCAGCTACAACTCTAGGTATGCCTTCCATCAGCCACCTCCGTTTTAGGCCAATTTTTATTTCTTTCATCAGAACGTTTAATTATTCAAACTTTAAGATTATAATAAGGTGCTCATGGATTGTTATAGAACAACAAGGAACGTGGGTCATTCTATTTTGCGGACGCACACGTCGAGTAGAACTCGTATGCTATTTCCACCCACTTTGCCCCCTTGCAGCGATCATTGTGCACCTCTTTGAATCTCCTACTCCACCGCGCTTTTCATTCGCCACCTTCAGCCCACAAGAAGACAAGGCGTCATCTTCTCCCTCCGTTTCCCCTCCCCACCCGCACCTCAGCTCCACCGTTACAGTGATTTGTTGTTGCCCTGTTCCACTCTGCATCGCTTCGCAGTCACACGCCACTGTTTTCTCCATCTCCGGGGAAATCTCTATAGCTGTTCCTTTGCCTTCAACGATGGATGATGGCGCTTTAGTGTCTCACCTTATATGGGTAATAAATTGGGAGATCTGTGGCAGCGGCAACACTCATCTCCTCACATTTGACAGCAATGACAAAAGTGCGGTGGTGAAGGTGACCAGCTTCGCATATGGATCCGCACTGGGCGATTCCTGCACTCTATGATGGGGTCAGCGTCCGGCCACCGTCTTAAAAATGTTGTGTTCTTCAGTCCGCTTGAACTTCATGTAGGAAAAACTGACTTTTCTTCTTGTTTCTGGACTGACTACGTGGAGTCAACAAAACTCTGATATACATGACCTGCTTCTCTCAAATGCTCCGTGTAGAACACTGAACTTCAAAACTATCATTCATCAAGTTAATGCAAATCAATGCAATGCAGCATATTGGACCAAACTTTAGAACTCTCAAATGTTTCTCGTTTGCGATTGCATATTATATCAGTGAAGAGATAATTTAAGACGCTATCAAACTGGACCATCCATTCCTTTTCAACCGAGGGTCTAGACTAAATGTTGAATTGGCACTAATTTCTTTTGTATTTATAGACTTTGCATAAATGAAAACAATATATACCAAAGGTACAAAATTGATAATATGGAAGTAAATACTATATATTAGTTTTGGCTGTACATGAAGCAAAGGCAAAAAAATGGAATTAAGTAAGAACAAATATAATATTTTGTACGTGATAGCAGTCTGCACATAACCTGGCAATGATCGAGCAACATTGGCGATAGAAAAAGTTGTAAGATGATTAACTCTTAACCTTATAACATTTTGCTACACGTTTTATCGGACAACATATATACCCACCACATTTGACAGGAAAGATAATAATCTTGTAACCTCACAACATGTTAGATTTGGACACGGTAAATTAATAGTCACACGATAATACTGTGATGGGACACGGTAAATCTTACAAATCTTACGATGTGACAACTTATTTGGTGGGATGAACGAAATAATAGTCCATTTATTAAGGGTGCATTTGGTCTTCGGCTAGCGTTGCCTAGCTAAGCTAGTACTCTCTCAATTTGATACGTAAGACGTATTTGATTGTCTAATTTTAAGTTTTGATCAATAATTAATTTAATAATATATATATTACAATATTGATATTATTGAGTTCGTATTGATTATGATTTTGTAGCTATTTATAAAATACTGTAGAAAAATTTAATAAACAAAAATTATATTTTAATAATATATCTAGATAAAGAGAATATTAAGTAGCCCACAGTGCAGCAGAGTTGTTTGTTTGGTTCACCTCTTCTAGAATAACGTACTAGACGTTTGGTGAAACATGTTGGGAAACCTCGGTCCCACTATAAAGGGGGGCCCAACCGTCATGAGGAAGGGCGTAAGTTTCCTTTAAGTCATTTTAAGTGGATACTTATCCCTTTGTTTATAGGAGGCTACAAAAGGAGGAGATGACTCATTGTACTGTACCTTTTTGATGCATCAATAAAGAAGCTCTCCTTTTCTCCCTATATTGTGTCTCCCATTTTATACTACGCACGTGCTTCGTCCCTCTACTTCCTCGATGTCGACTACGCCACACTATGCAACCCGAGGACCGGACTCGTCGGCAATGGTTGCACAACACATTATCAGCACGACACCCTCCGCTGAGCCTTCTTCTTCCTAGGCTCACTTTACACGGTTGAGGTAAAGATCGACGAAAACATGAAAAATGGATTCCCCATCTAATCTAGATTCCGTTTTTGTATATATATTCGGTATCAAGATTGAAAGTGCATCTAGTACCCCCTAGTGGGTTTTGATGATTAATGACAAACGATTAAGGGACTAATGGTCTACTGAGTGTATACATGTGTATAGTCCCCAAGTAATTGGTTTAACCAGTGGATGTCGACCCCTAAAAAGTTAATGATGAAGGAAGGCTTGGACCTAGAAGATTAGTGGTGATTTTCTAGTGTTTAACATGATCAAAGATCATTTGAGTCTATAGGACAAGCCACACTATTAAGAGAGGTAAGATATCTAAGCTATAGGAAGAATCTTCATATGTACTCAGTCAAAATCTCAAAAGACTTCTTTGAAAATCTCTTTTGAGACACAGACTGTGATTCTTGGTAATACCGGTTTGAAGAACCGGATGTACCGTGATTGGCCTTTGTTGCGAGGTTTGATGACTTAGTTGTCTTAAGCCTCGAAGAGCTTCAATTGCGGCATGACCGGTCTTCAAGCCGGTGCTGCCGAGAATGGCCTCTATGTCGGAGAGTTAGGGAACCCTGCTGTTTAGGGTTTGCCCTAGTTTCATATTTCAGAAACCGGTATGTCCGTTCTTGAAGACCGGTACTTCCGGAATATGCTTCTGATGTTATCGTAGACTAAGTCCCATTTGTGTTATCTTTGGTTCTACCGGTTTCGTTTCCGGTTGTACCGAGAATTCCTTCTGGACTTAGGTCTTCTGCTATTTTAGACTAAGTCCCATTTGTGTTGTCTTCGGTTCTACCGGTTTTGTTTCCGGTGGTACCGAGAATCTCTTCTGGATTTAGGTCTTTTTGTGAAGCTGTGTTACCGAGTTGGTTTCTGGTTTGACCGCGTTTCTTCTTGTAATAGAGGAACGTGTCATTACTTCTAATCTCGGTTTAACCATTCTTCAAAGTCGGCACTACCGGGAGTCGCTTCTGGAAGTAACTCTACGGAGTAGAATCTTCAATCCCGGTGTGACCGTGTTCCTTTCGGAACTACCGACTTTATGTTGAAGACTTTCGCTGTGCACTTGAGTTCCTTAGAATATGACCGTTGGTCTGAAACTCGGTTCCTCCGGTTTCGTGTTCCGGTTGCTCCGAGGAAGAATTTTTTCCCCAACGACTCTTTTTCTGAGCTATGCCTATTTAATGCCCTCGATCCCCTACGGGCTCGAGAGGACACTCTGCGCAAAAATACACTTTTCTCACACTTGTGTTCCCCTTTCCTCTTGCTCTTTGAGATCTACTTTGAGAGAGGAAAGATTCGTGAGATCTGAGACTTGATTGAGCATTCAAGTAAGAGCTTCTTCAAGCCTAGTAATCTTGACCTATTACTCTTGGAGATTTGGCATCTCCTAGCTGGCTAGGCGTCGTTAAGAGCTCTGATTTGTGGATTCGCCTCTAACAAGTTTGTGAAGGTTCGGGGATCACCTCAAGATCCACCACTAGTGATTGAGCAAGTTCTAAGTGGACTTGGCTCATGGAGAAGAACGTGAAGATTGTGTGTCTTTGGAGCTAAGTGCTCAAGCCTCTCCAAACGAAGACGTAGAGTTATTGCCAACAACTGGAACTTCGGGTCAAATCTCGAGTCTTCTCTCTAGCTTTTTACTTAAGTGAATATTCCTCATTTGAGCTAGATCTAGTTTTATATTTGTTGCTTCACGCTCAAACTGCTTCATCCTTGCATGCTAAACAACTAATTTGAGTAAAATTTGATAATCTCCTATTCATCCCCCTCTAGTCGATAGATCTCGATCTTTCAATTGGTATCAGGGCAAGGTCTCCTCTTTGCTATTGATTTGGTTTAACCACCAAGGGAGAAAGGTATGTCGACTTCCAGGAACTGTAGGAGTTCTTCGCATAGACCTATGTTCGATGGTATTAATTATGCAGGTTGGAAGCACAAGATGAGGATGCATCTTGAAGTCATTGACTTCGAGATCTGGAGTGTAATCGAACAAGGAGTGGTTGTCCTCAATGAAGCTGAGCTGACTGAAAACGACAAGAAGAATAAGCAACTAAATGCTCAAGCTTGTGATATCCTCTTCGGCGCTCTCAATGATGATGAGTTTGGAAGAATCAGCATGCTCCGAAGTGCGAAGAAGATCTGGGACACACTTGAAGAAGTGTATGAAGGAACTGAGTTAGTCAAGGACTCCAGAACCGACGTTCTTCGAAGTCAGTTCAACTAGTTCAGAGGTTCAGATCAAGAGTCAGTTCGAAGCATCTATTCAAAACTCACCACCATCACAACTGAACTTCGAGTACTTGGTGCCATAGACATCACCGACACTATCATCGTCAAGAAGCTTCTTATGTCTTTTGATGAGAAATATGACACGCTGTGCACCCTCATCCAAGAAAGGGCTAACTTCAAGTCGTTGACTCCATCTCAAACTCTTAGAAGACTCAATGCTCATGAGATGATCATTGAAGAAAAGAAAAAACTACACTCCACAAGATTGGGCCCTTGAAGAAGCGTTGCTTTGAAGGCCAAGAAAGCAGATTCCTCATCAGATGAAGTACAAGAAAAATCCAACGATGAAGCTGATGTCAAGGACTCTTTTGGGAAGGACTTAGCCCTTTTGGTCAGAAGATTCAACAAGTTCCAAAAGGGTGGCAGATTTAAGAAATATGACTTGAGAAGAAAAGGAAGCTCTTCCTCAAGAGACCCCAAGAAGAGAAATTGCTATAAGTGTGGGGAGCTAGGCCATTTCATCGCCAATTGTCCTCTCCACAAGAAAGAGAAGAGAAAAGAAAAGGGTCACAAAGGAGACAAGGATGACAAGAAGGAGAAGTCTTACAAGAAGTAGCATCACTCCAAGCCCAACCACTACAAGAAGAATAAGTACAAGGCTAAAGCCTACCTCGGCAAGGAGTGGGATTCAACCGCTAGCGACTCTTCAAGCTCCGAACCTTCTTCCTCAGACTCTGAAACTAGAATGGTGGGACTCACTTGGTCTACACCAACAAAGGCACAGTCAATCTTCGACATGCCAAGCCACAACGAGTCTCCCACATGCCTCATGGCTAAGGGGTCCAAGGTAATTTCAAAATCTCCTACCTATGATGATAGTGATGATGACCTTATGAGTGATAAGCTAGAGAACATAAAACCTAGTTATAGAAAACTAGCTAAAACTCTTATGAAGCAAGAAATCATTCTTGAAGATCAAAAAAGTTTGCTTGTCGATGAGATGGAGAATAACAAGAAATTGACTCGTGAGTTGAATAAACTCAAGTCAAAACACCTTGATGTCACTAAGGCTCATGAATCACTAATTGAGAATCATGAAAAGCTAGGCCTTGAGTTCCTCAACAAGAAGCAAGACTTTGAGTCTCTAAAAGTGGTTCATGATGAACTTAGGTTTGAGAATGATTCTCTTATCGCCAAACAAATTAGTGAGAATCAAGAAGGTTTCAATCCTCCTTGCTTGAAATGTATTGCATCATCCTGCCACCATCTACATCATCTAGCAATGTGCATTTAGCTTCTTCATCTTCAAATGCTATTATGGTCTCTTGTTCTCCTAACACTCCATCTAAGGAGACCACAGCCATCATGAATGAGAATGCTAGGATGAAGACCCTCCTTGAAGTTGGCTTCTTCAAATGCTGCAAAGGAAGTGACTCTCTAAGAGAGCTTCTTAGCAAGCAAGTGATGAACTCAAAGAAAGAAGGGTTATGCTTCATCCTAAGCTACAACTCCGATGGAACCAAGTGGAGACCCGAACAATATCCCAAGACCAAGTGGGTCCTTAGAAGAGGGAAGAATATCGAACTCACTCACTATAGTGGTTATGCTCGTAAAGATTATGCATCCATGCATGCTAACTTTGATGCCAACTATAGATTAGCTAAGACCCAAAAGGGTAAAGTGTATGCCAAATATGTTAGGTACAAGAGTAGAGATGTAGTCCCTTACAAAACAATTTGGGTACACAAAGACCACATCACTAGCCTTACACCCAATGTATTTGATACATCTAACAGTGTCCCAACCACTAACATCTATGGACCCAAAAAGATATGGCTACCTAAAAGAAACTAAATTGTTTTGTAGAGCTATGCCTCCGGAGGAAGAGAATGGGTGCTTGATAGTGGATGCACCGATCATACGACCGGAGACGGAAACATGTTTGATGAATTCACACCAAATGTTTCACCCACTCGAAGCATTACATTTGGGGATAACGGAAAAGGAAAGGTAATGGGATTAGGAAAAGTCGCTATATTCAAGGACAAATCTATTGCTAATGTTATGCTTGTTAAGTCCCTTTGATTCAATCTAATGTCTATTGCTCAATTAACCGATCTTGATCTTGATGTACTATTTACAAAAATTGATTGCCAAGTGTTCAAAAGTGATGATCAATCTTTGGTCTTCAAAGGGGTAAGAAAATGCAATCTATATCTTGTTGACTTTTCTAAAGGTCCTCAAGTCACCACATGCTTAATTGCAAAATCCTTAAAGGGATGACTATGGCATCGAAGACTTGGACATGTAGGAATGAGAAACCTAGACAAGTTGGTCAAAGGTAAGCATATCTTTGAAATTACTAACGTATCATTTGAAAATGATCGCCTTTGTAGTGCATGCCAAATCGGGAAGCAAGTAAAGTCAAAGCATCCCATCAAGACCGTCATGACAACTACAAGCCCTCTCGAGCTATTTCACATGGACTTGTTTGGTCCAAACACTTACAAGAGCTTCGGAGGTAACGCTTATGGTCTTGTCATTGTTGATGACTTTACTAGATTCATTTGGGTATATTTTCTTGAGGATAAAGTTAGGACCCAAGAATGCTTCAAGAGATTTGTAAGAAAAGCTCAAAATGAATTCGAGCTAAAGATCAAAAAGGTGCGAAGTGACAATGAGACGGAGTTCAAGAACACAAACATCGATGATTTTCTTGATGAAGAAGGCATTGACCATGAGTTCTCCGCCGCCTACACGCCTTAACAAAACGGTGTTGTTGAAAGGAAGAATAGAACCCTAATCGAGATGGCGCGTACAATGCTTGACGAATACAACACGCCAAGTCGATTTTGGGCGGATGCCATCAACACCGCATGCCACGCCATCAACCGTCTATACCTTCACAAGTTCATGAAGAGGACATCATATAAGCTCGTAACCGGTAACAAACTAAACGTTGTATACTTTTATGTATTTGGATCCAAGTGCTACATTCTAGATAAGCACCGCACATCTAAATTTGCTCCAAAATCACATGAGGGTTTCTTTCTTAGTTATGGCTCGAGTTTGCACACTTACCGTGTCTTCAATAACTTCACACGAAAAGTTGAAGAAACGGTGGATGTGCAATTCGATGAAACTAATGACTCCCAAGTTGAGCAATTGCCAAGTGTTACAGATGAACTTGTCCCCACCGAAGCATTGAAGAACATGGCTATTGGAGAAGTAAAGCCCGTTGAAGTCAAGGAAAGTGCTTCAGCTCTAGAAGTTACACCATCCCTTTCAAGTCAAGAACCTCAAGTGGGAAGTGATGACATTGAAGCAAATGCTGAAGATGAAGCTCAAATAAGACTTCAAACTCAAAGTGGTCCACATCATCCAGGACTTGTGAAACAAATTCAAGATAGTCATCCCGTCGATAAGATCATAAGTGACATATCCAAAGGTCCACAAACTCGCTCACGTGCTAGACTTTCAAATTTTTGTGAGCACTACTCGTTTGTTTCTTCTTTGGAACCAATTAGGATTGATGAAGCTATGGATGATGAAGATTGGGTGATTGCGATGCAAGAAGAACTGAACAACTTCGAACGCAACAAAGTGTGGACATTAGTTGATAGACCGAACCCCAAAGAACACAACGTCATAGGAACAAAATGGGTGTATCGGAACAAGCAAGATGAAGATGGCCAAGTGGTGCGCAACAAAGCACGTCTCGTCGCCCAAGGCTACACGCAAGTGGAAGGTTTGGATTTCGGTGAGATTTATGCACCCGTAGCTAGGCTAGAAGCCATTAGAATCTTGCTAGCATATGCAAACCATCATAATATCTTGCTATATCAAATGGATGTTAAAAGTGCTTTTCTAAATGGTGAAATTGAAGAATTAGTATACGTTGAACAACCACCCGGTTTTGATGACTAAAATTTCCAAACAGCTTATATAAACTTCATAAGGCACTATACGGACTCAAACAAGCTCCTAGAGCATGGTATGAGTGTCTTATGAAGTTTCTACTCGCTAAAAGATTCAAAACTGGTAAAATTGATTGTACTCTTTTTACCAAAGTCATGGATGGTGAACTCTTTGTATGTTAAATATATATGGATGATATTATTTTTGGATCAACTAACCACAATTTCAGCAAAGTTTGGAGAAATGATGGCCGAAAAGTTTGAGATGTCTATGATGGGAGAGTTGAAGTTCTTCCTAGGTCTTCAAGTGAAGCAACTCAGAAATGAAATCTTCATCTCCCAAGAGAAGTACATAAGGGACATGCTCAAGAATTCGACATGGAAAAAGTAAAAGGAATACACACTCCAATGCAAACGAATGGCCACCTCAACCTAAATGAAGACGGTAAATCCGTTGATCAAAACGTATACCGTTCTATGATTGGTTCATTGCTCTACCTGTGTGCATCTAGGCCCGATATCATGTTAAGTGTTTGCATGTGTGCACGGTTTTAAGCAGCTCCTAAGGAGTGTCACCTCACGGCCGTAAAGAGAATTCTTCAATATCTAGTCTTTACTCCCAACTTAGGGCTGTGGTATCCCAAAGGGGCTAGTTTCAATCTTGTCGGATATTCGGACTCGGATTATGCAGGAAACAAGGTTGATAGGAGGTCCACCTCCGGAACATGCCAATTTCTTGGTAGATCGTTAGTTAGTTGGTCTTCCAAGAAACAAAACTCTGTTTTCCTATCCACCGCCGAAGCCGAATATATATTCGCAGGTTCTTGTTGCGCTCAATTGTTGTGGATGAGGCAAACCTTGAAGGATTATGGAATCATGATAAAAGAAGTGCCTCTTTTGTGTGATAACGAAAGCACAATCAAGATAACCAATAACCCCGTACAACATTTCCGCACAAAACACATAGATATTCGTCACCACTTCATTAGAGATCATGTTGCAAAAGGTGATATTATGATTAGCCACGTGAGGACGGATAATCAATTAGCGGATATCTTCACAAAACCCTTAGATGAGCGTAGGTTTTGCGAGTTGTGGAGTGAGCTAAATATCTTAGATTCTCAAAATGTGACTTGAAACCATACTTACATATTCACATTATAACTTAATATTGATGCTTCAGATGTGAACAACATTAAGGATAAGTATAGTTCTCTCAATGAACATATACATCCAAATATGTGAGAATAGAAACAATTGTATATCTTGATGAATATGATTCATAGAACCCTCTTCACTAAATTGATATGTGGTTCTAAATCAACTCATTCATACATGGTGGCTTCAAACACCACATTTGATATGGATCTTATCTCTCTTTGCTTCCAGTCCTGATTATCATCCAACTTATAGCTTATTTTCTTCAGCTGCTATTTCTCTAAGTGGATGAAAATGGACCATAATCTCAGATCCATCTAAACTTACCTAATTCTTCATGCTTATCTTCACAAGTGTACTGTTGAAACTATTCTCGGCATCACCGATTTTCTTTCGGTGCTTCCGAGATGAAACCCTAGAGTCAGTTTCTTCTTTCAAACGATTCTTCGGTCATTCCGGTTTCAATCCCGGCATATCCGAGAATCACATCTATTGTAACTCTGAAGATTTTGAGTCGTCCTTCAGTACTCAATTCCGGTGCTACCGATATTTTCTTCGGCATCACCGAGTTTGAGGACTCTCAACGGCAGATTCGGTTTCAACTCGAACCGCATCTCCAGTTTTTCCGGGAACCCTTGGCTATAAATAGACCAAGTTCTTCTCTGCGTCGCCTCAACTTCCACAAAACCCTAAAAGCTTCAGCGCCGCTGCTACTCTTCGTCCGACTCGTCGGAACCACCGACGCACGGACCTCCCACCGCCGCCGGACTTCTTCACGTTCGCTACCGCCGTAGCAGCACCGCCGTCGCCGAGTTAGGGCACGGCTGTGGAATCCGCGACTCTATTCAAATCCTTCAGTCGCGTGAGTTCAATCCCAGGGTACATTTTCGATCTTCTCGACCTGTCAAATAAAAAATTTCTTAGATTTTAGGCGCCTTATTTAGATTTCCTCATTCTGCGCCTATTGAATTGAGCGGTTTATTCTTTAACAGTTCTCGGCATTACCGATTTCAAACCGGTAGTTCTGAGTTTGTGCTCTACAATGCTGAAGCACAAGCCCGGCACTTCTGGAAGTGAAACCGGTCATTCCGACTTTGAAGAAAACCACCAATTCATTAGCTAAAAAGACTCTTTTTCTTCAAAATTGTGTCTGCTGAGTACATTTGTGATCGTATCTTTTATCTTCGTATCCCATATGCTTCACAGGGAGTGATCATGAGTTCAAGTCAGAGTGACTCAAATGCTGAGAGAAGCTATGATATTCAAATCAGTGACAATGACCCTGATAAAGCTACGAGCAGCTCAAAAGAGATTCCTCTCCTGCTCCCAAAAGGTCAATGACTCAAGCTGGGTCCTCCACACCTTCAGGTAGAAGAAGGTTGCAAAACCATGGTCTATGAAGTACCTGAAGAATTAAATATGAGCACTCCTCCTCGAGAATCAGCTATGGAAAGGAAACATAGATATCAGAGGATAAGGAGATACTGGGAGAAACAAGATAAGGTAGGCCAATATGTAACTGAATATTGGCGCAAGATATTTGAAGAAAAGGCTGCCAAGAAGGCCACTGCCAGATCAAAAAGGCCAACTGCTGCTATTCTTGAAGAAGTTAGGAAGAGAGAGGAGGCAGCTAAGGCTCGCTCATCTGTTCCTCAGAAGGAGGAAACTTCTCGCCCTCAAAAAGTGAGGAAGACAGTTGCCAAAGTGAAGGAATCATCATTATCCAAGTCAACTACTACTCAAGCAACTTCTTCATCTGTGGACATAGGTGATGAAATCCCTATAGGACTCAGAACTACTATGATAGCTGAAAAGCAACGAGCTGAGTGGGAAGCATCTGAAGCTCGAAGAATTAGCAGAGAGCTCGATGCAAAGGAAAGAGCTGCCAAGCAACCCTAATCTAGCTCATTGGCTGTTATTTCTTCTGAAGAAATGGCCAGGAAAGAAGCTCTAGTCCGAGAGAGACTAGAAATTGAAGCAGATGCCAGAAGAAGCAAGGCTTAGCTAGAAGCCTTTAAGGAAGAAAAAGTCAAAAGAGAAGCTGAATTGAAGAAACTCAAAGCTGCATCCTCCAAGAGCAAAGAAAGCTTTGCAAGATTTAAAGCTCTTATAGCAGAGCAAGCTGCAGAAGAAGAAAGAGGCCAAGAATTGGCCAGAGCTGCTCTGTTTGCAGGGATAAAGGAGAAGAAAGCAGATAAAAGAGCTGCTGCTCTAAGAAAGGAAGTGGTTGCAGAAGCCTCAAAGGCTTCTAAGCCTAAGGGAGTTGTGATCAGGGAACCTACAACATCTTCACCTCCTAGAGCTGCTAGCTCTCTAGTGAGGCCCTCTTCACCTCCAGTCAGTCCTGTGAGGACTCTTGCCCCAGCAAGTTCTGCTGCTCAGGTTGAAGAACTTGCAGCACCTAGTGAGCCACAGGCTGAAGCAGAAGAAGTTCAGCCTGCAGAAAGCCCCAGGGCTCCTGAAGCTCCATCAGAATATCCACCTGTTGAGGAACCAGCCACTCAGCCTGAAGAAACCATTGCAGAACCATCAGCTCATGTTGAACAACAGGCTGAAGAACAAACAGCTCAGCCTGAAAAAGCTGTTGAAGAACAAGCAGCAGCTGCTGCTGCTGATACTGAAGCTCCTGAAGCCCAGAACCCTATTCCTCGACATGAGAGAAGGAATAGGAAGCAAACTGTGTCTCCAAGACCAGCTGCCCCTGCTGAGAAGAAAAAGAAGGCAGCTGAGAAGCAAAAGGGTGATAAGCTACCACCCAGGCCCCCTCAGAGGACAAGAACAGCTCTGAAAAGAGCGAGTATCCATCTTGATGATGAAGATCTTGAGCTAAAGGATCAAGAAAACATTGAAGACAATGCCACCTTAGTGGTACTTGCTCCTACTCAGATGATCCCCAAACAAGGCAAGAGGCCTCAACCTATTGTAGAATACAACAAAATGACCAATGAAGAGTTGAGGGAGATCAGATGGGATCTGAACCCATATGAATTTGCAAGAGATGCTTCAGACCCAAGATTTTGGGCTAGAACTCAACAGGATTTTTATCAGACAACACTCTTCAAGAAGAACAGAATATTCAAACATCAGTATGTTGATCTAGCATACCTTGAGAAGCATCGCTCCTTTGTTCCAGTTCTGGAAACTCTCAGGCAAGTAGGTCTTGTAGACCTTATCATTTTCAGACAGGACTAGAATGAAGAGCTCATTCTTAAGTTTTATGCCACAATTTATATTTCTAGAAGTGAGACTGACTCCAACACTTGTAAGTTGGAGTGGATGACTGGACATTCCAAATATGACTCCAGCACTTTTGAAAAATTCATTGCAAGAATAGGTCTTGGAATGGACATAAACTCTGAGGATGTTAAGATTCATGATGAAGACATTCTGCCTAAGGAAGGGTTGAAGCCATTGTATCCTAAAGACAAAGATTACGTACTTGGCAAAACTGCTGATTTTACATATACCGCCAAGATAGTCTTCAAGATATTGAGGAAGACTTTTGCTCCCAAGAAGGGTAATCAGGATGAAATTCATCACAGAGCAAGAAATCTTCTTCTCAAAACCATTACTCATGTCCCCTTTAACGTAGCAGACTTCTTCAGAAATTTCATGACAGAGGCAATAGCAGATCATTTCAAGCAACTGCCTTATGCTCCTTTTCTGATGAAATTCCTTTTGGACAAGACAGCTATTGATTTTTACTGCGATATTTCTCACACCAAGTTCACTCCTTCTCTATATGAAGACTTGGTGAAGAAAGCACCACAAGACAAAGGCAAATGCAAAAAGGCTGCTACACCATCTCCTCCACCTCAGGCATCTGCTCCTCAATCTTAGGCTGGTGCAGAAAGAGCACCATTGGCTAGTGATGACCCCCACTTCTACCATTGCCTGATGTGCAAAAGCCTGAAGAACCTTCAAAGCTTGATAAAATTCTTCATGAAATGCAACAAATGAGGAAAGAACACAGACTCATGAGGCATGATCTCAATGCCCTCTTCAACATGGCTTTGGTTTCTCAAATTGCTGACAGGGAAGCTCAAAGAAGATCTTAGGTGCTCCTAAAGAAGCATTATACAGAAGCAGAACTGGCTGCCCAGGGTATCAAAGAATCTTATCCCTAGTGTGATCATCCACTTTCTTCTCTGCACTATCAAGTCATGCCAAGTGTCTCTGCTTCCACTGTCCAGCCTGATTCTCCAAGTTCACCACATGTTGAAGAAACAGCTACCTCGCCTCGTCAGCCTCAAGCTCCAGCTCCAACTCCAACCCCAGTTCCTCAAGCATCTCCACGTGCCTCTGCCTCTGGTGGTCCCTCTAGCGCCTGAACCATCTTTCTTCGCCCTTTTTGGTTCTTTGATGCCAAAGGGGGAGAGCTTCAGAAGAACTTCAAAGGGTGTCCAGGGGAGAGAGTCTTCAGGAGAAAAAGGGGGAGAGTTTTTAAGAAGGCTAGATTTAGAAGAGTTACAAACCTTGCTTTTTATTTGATGACTCTTGTATTGGTTTGTAAACTCTATTCGGTGATCTTTTGTGTTTGTTACATTTCTTAGACATGATTCAATTTATGTTCATTATATGCATGTCTATATCTCTAAGATCACCCCTTATGCATTGTGGTTCTAATGTTTATTTCTATACAATGCATTCCCACGGGTTCTAAGATGTAGGGGGAGCTCCTCAAAATTTCTCAAAATGTGCACTTGCATTCAAAGTTATTTTCAAATAGTGCACATATTTAGGGGGAGCTATCTCTACATCATGGAACTCAAAAACATAAACTTTTTATATCTAATTTGAAGTTTTAATAGTGTTGTCATCAATCACCAAAAAAGGGGAGATTGAAAGTGCATCTAGTACCCCTAGTGGGTTTTGATGATTAATGACAAACGATTAAGGGACTAATGGTCTACTGAGTGTATTCAGGTGTATAGTCCCCAAGTAATTGGCTTAACTAGTGGATGTCGACCCCTAAAAAGTTAATGATGAAGGAAGGCTTGGACCTAGAAGATTAGTGGTGATTTTCTAGTGTTTAACATGATCAAAGATCATTTGAGTCTATACGACAAGCCGCACTATTAAGAGAGGTAAGATATTTAAGCTATAGGAAGAATCTTCACGTGTGCTCAGTCAAAATCTCAGAAGACTTCTTTGAAAATCTCTTTTGAGACACAGACAGGTTTGAAGGATCGGATGTACCGAGATTGGCCTCTGTTGTGAGGTTTGATGACTTAGTCGTCTTAAGCCTCAAAGAGCTTCAATTGCGGCATGACCGGTCTTCAAGCCGGTGCTGCTGAGAATGGCCTCTGTATCTTAGAGTTAGGAAACCCTGCCGTTTAGGGTTTTCCCTAGTTTCATATTTCAGAAACCGGTATGTCCGTTCTTGAAGACCGGTGCTTCCGGAATATGCTTCTGATGCTATCTTAGACTAAGTCCCATTTGTGTTATCTTCGGTTCTACCGGTTTCGTTTCCAGTTGTACCAAGAATTCCTTCTGGACTTAGGTCTTCTGCTATTTTAGACTAAGTTCCATTTGTGTTATCTTCGGTTCTACCAGTTTCGTTTCCGGTGGTACCGAGAATCTTTTCTAGACTTAGGTCTTTTTGTGAAGCTGTGTTACCGAGTTGGTTTCCGGTTTGACCGCGTTTCTTCTTGTAATAGAGGAACGTGTCATTACTTCAAATCTCAGTTTAACCATTCTTCAAAGTCGGCACTACCAGGAATCGCTTCTGGAAGTAACTCTACGAAGTAGAATCTTCAATCCCGGTGTGACCGTGTTCCTTTCGGAACTACCGACTTTATGTTGAAGACTTTCGCTGTGCACCTGAGTTCCTCAGAATATGACCGTTGGTCTGAAACTCGGTTCTTCTAGTTTTGTGTTCCGGTTGCTCCGAGGAAGAATCTTTTCCCCAATGACTCTTTTTCTGAGCTGTGCCTATTTAATGCCCCCGACCCCCTACGGGCTCGAGAGGACACTCTGCGCAAAAATACACTTTTCTCACACTTGTGTTCCCCTTTCCACTTGCTCTTTGAGATCTACTTTGAGAGAGGAATGATTCATGAGATCTGGGACTTGATTGAGCATTCAAGCATGAGCTTCTTCGAGCCTAGTAATCTTGACCTATTACTCTTGGAGATTTGGCATCTCCTAGCCGGCTAGACGTCATTGAGAGCTCCAATTTGTGGATTCGCCTCCAAGAAGTTTGTGAAGGTTCGGGGATCACCTCGAGATCCATCACTAGTGATTGAGCAAGTTCTAAGTGGACTTGGCTCAAGAAGAAAAAGGTGAAGACTGTGTGTCTTCGGAGCTAAGTGCTCAAGCCTCTCCAAACAAAGACGTAGAGTTGTGGCCAACAACTTGAACTTCGGGTCAAATCTCGAGTCTTCCCTCTAGCTCTTTAGTGAATATTCCTCATTTGAGCTAGATCTAGTTTGATATTTGTTGCTTTACCCTCAAACTGCTTCATCCTTGCATGCTAAACAACTAATTTGAGTAAAATTTGATAATCTCCTATTCACCCCCCTCTAGTCGAGAGACCTCGATCTTTCAAAGATCACTTTGGATTTTCCCATGTGCGAAGCTCCTCGAGAACATGATGCCGACAGAAGTCACCGGCCTAGCTGTTTCGTTTCTCACAAAGAAAAATCTAACGCCGATAGAAGTCACTGGCCAAGACGATCGGAGAGAGGGCTTGGAGATCGCCTTGGGGAGACGATACAGTGCCCGAATGACACGATGTGTCGCCGCTGTCACATCGCCCCGTACAGCGGCCTCGACGGCCGACGCGCACGCGCACGCCAACAACAGCGGCGACGCACGCATACGCGCACGTGCACGGTGCACCGGTTGAGAACCACGGCAACGGCACGCGCTGGCCAGCAGCTCACGCGCACCAGTTGATCCGGCACTGGCCCAACAGCCCCGTCGTCGCTCGCCGCTGGCCATGGCACCGTACCGCCGCATGCCCCCCTCACGGGCTGGCACCACGCTGCCGCCCGCCGGTCGCCCCCGCACAGGCGCGCCCGTGCCACACTGTGCCGCCGCCCCACGCCGCACCATGCCGCCGCCTCGGGCCGCGCTCTATCGCCGTCGCCGCGCCCGCCCGCCACCGACCGCCTCGCATGCACTGCCGCCTCGACACCGGACGGCGAGGAGCACCGCTGTCCCTGCACGGGTGCGCGTGCGCCGAGCCACCCCGCCCCGCCACGCCGGCCCCGGCGGCTGCCGCTGCCGCCACCGCTCGGGCGGTTAGGGTGGAAACCCTAATTGCCGCCCACCTGAAGAGGCCGTGGGCAGTGCGCGTGGTGGGCTGCGGCAGGTCGGCCCATGAAGGAGGCTGGGGGAGGAAAAAAAGGGAGCCTGATGGGCTGCGCGCGTTAATGGGCCTGGAAGCCCATTACGGTTATAAAAAAATGGCTTAGCAGGCTGACCGGTCTGCACAAAGGCCCCTGGAGTTTTACGCATTTATTTTCTCCAGTACTGAAATTTTTGCGTAATAGTCCATGTAAACTCCATAATTAGCAAAATAACTTGTTTCTAGCATAAAAGGGCATCGGGAATTCAATTTTTGCATCAGATTTTGATTTTCTTAGCTATTTCACATGCCTTACATGATTTTATGCCATTATTTATATGTTTTACTGAATTTGGTTAACTGTAATTATGAATATTGCTTTTAATCTTGTTGTATCTCATATATTGGCATGTTTTAAATATTGAGGCACCGTTAGAATTTTTTTTGTCTCTTTAATTTGCTTTTCATGCAATGTTGCCTGCAGTAACTCATTGAAATTATTGCATGAAATGCAGAATGACTGTCATAACGAATCGGGAATTTGAGGAGTTGGCCTAGCATGGCCACAACTATCTCACCTAGGCGTCGGATGTGGAGATCGTTCTCGGGGCTAGAAAGCTTCGGGAGCGATCGGCGTCGGTACTAGGCATGTTACCATCATCACCGAGGAGGAGAATGATCAAGCACTTCATTTCCTAAGGCACCATCTTTGCACTACTCTCAAGAATGAGTACATGGCAGAGAGGAGTGCACTTGCCTTGTGGACCGCCCTGAAAAAGTGGTTCGAGAAGCTGAAGTACACCATCCTGCCCCAAGCAGAGCAGGAGTGGGTCCGTCTGAGGTTTGCAGACTTCAAGACAGTTGGTGAGTACAATTCTGCACTGCACCGTATTTGTACTAACCTTCAGCTATGTGGCAAGATCACCACAGATGCCCAGAAGATTGAGAAGACTCTCTTTACCTTCCATCCCGACGTCGTATAGGCGGTACACACTTACCACCAGAATCAATACAGTAAGTATGTAGAACTTGTTGACATACTCCAGGTGGCAGAGGCGCTGGATGAGGTTCTCAAAAATAACTTTATCTCCTAGGCGCCTAGTAGCAGTGTTGGCAGGGAGGCTATGCAAGCTACAAGGTGCGCACTCCTCTCAAGAAAAAGAGGGGAAGAGGTGGTAAGGAGAAGATGGTCGTGGCCCGCAAGGTCAAGGCCGCTCCACCCAAGACTGGCAAGGCCAAGCTCCATGACAAGCCATATGGTGAGTAGGATTAGGATTGCTTCAAGTGTGACTGTCATGGACATTGGTCTCGCCAATGCGATGAGCCCCAGCACGTGGTTGAGGCCTACCAGGCCCAGAGGAGGCATGAGGTGTACCTTGTAGTTATTCAGGGGGAGGCTCCTCAGGCTGTTGCTACGCCTATTGTGGCTTCACTTGACATGATGGCGCCCATGCAGGTGGACATCCCAGTTCAGATAGTGGTAGTCACTCTGCCTCTCGACATCGCCGCGGCCGCAATCGTGATTGCTGAGGAGAGTATGACTCCCAAGCAGATCAATGAGGAGATCTTAGGCTACTTTGTAGTTGATTCCGTCTAGTGCCAGAAGCACACTAAGTTATCTTTATTTATGCCTTAGTCATTTAGCTACATTAATAATTCTTGAATGGATTTGTAAGCTCTATGAGAGCATAAACTTTATTCTTTCGGTGTTTGGATGATAGTCGTACTTATTCATTTATTCAATATTTATTCATTTATGGCATGCGATGTTCTGAAATGTGTATGCATTTGTGTAATTATGTTTGCTACTTCCTCGCAACGTTATTAATTCAATGCAATATTTTAGAACACGTGTGGCGCCAAATGGAGGAAGTATGCCTTATGGATAGTGGCACGACTAATACCATTCTAAGAGAGACGAAATATTTTCAGTCTATTCGCAAAGGTACGGGAAGTATCATGACAATCGCCGGTAGCAGTTCTAGTATAATCGCTCCGGAAGAGCCACAATTATACTCCCAATGAGTACAATTTTGAGAATAGAAGAGGCATTATTGTACCCCGAATCGACTAGAACACTCCTTAGTTTTAAGGACATTTGCGCTAATGGTTTCCATGTAGAGACCAATGATGAAAATGATAAAGAATATCTACTCATCACTAAGCGCGACGCACATGGAAAGAGGGTATTAGAAAAACTTTCTTCATTTGACACCGGGCTTTACTACACTAGAATTGTAGCATCCTTGGTGTACACTGTCTTTAAGACTATTTTTAGAAACTCTGAATTATTTCACCTATGGCATCATAGGCTTGGCCATCCCAGTCTAAGAATGATGAAAAATGTCATTAACAACTCTAATGGTCATAATATTAATGCGAAAAAGTTTGCAAATCAAGAAGATTTCGTGTGCCCCGCATGTGTCACGAGGAAATTAATTATTAGACCATCCACTTTGAAAGTGAAGGATGAAAATCCTGCTTTCCTAGAACAAATACAAGGGGATATATGCGGTCCTATTCAGCCCCGGTGAAAGGACCGAAGGTGCCGACTAGAGAGGGGGGGTGAATAGGAGGCTAACACAAAATTACTTCTTTTAATTTGATTGAACAGGTTAAACCTTAAACAGGAACCAAGGTTAGCTAGCTGTGTGACAGGTGAGTGACACAGGCAACAGATAGTGTGTAAATTAGTATGCAGCTGTCACACAGGTGCCTAACTCAAGTGTTCTAAGAACTTAGTAAATGATGAGCAATCAAAGTGCCTGTGTAATAGGTAACTGACTCAGGTGTGAGATAAGATATATAGCAACTGAGACACAGCTAATGAAACACATGTATAAAGGAGATCTATAACAGATGAACAGAATAAGTCTAAGATCTCACAAGCAAGCAAGCAAGTAGGGAACTAAAGACAATACAGGAAAGTACTCAAGGAGACAGTGTGTTTTTCACCGAAGTTCCCAGCTCTTCATAGAGTGGTACGTCTCCATCGGAGAGGCTACTCCGAAGAGATCGCCAGCACCAAATCGTGCTTGTTCTCCGAGTACCTGACGTTCAGGCCTCTTCCTTTGCTTGTGGAAGTCCTTTTGCTTGTAGCAGGTAGATTTCGATTCACCTTCACAAATGTCTGGTTCAGCCCACACAAGCTTGGGTGATATCAGTGACTCCTACACCTGTCTAGGAGTAGACACTACAAGAGTAACAGATTCAGCAGCAACAACTCTTGGAGGAACCAATGCTCTTTGCTCAAGAACTCTAACTCACCCGAACTCTCACTTAGGAAACTTTGGGTTTTGTTCGGTGGGAAGAGGCTTTGCAACAGTTGAATATGATTCACTGGCAAAGGTTGATTGGTTGAGATCTAAGACCTCCCTGGTCCCCTATATATAGGGTTCGCAGGCCTGTTACACTGTTGCCACGTAGGATTAAGTGAACCACCGGTGATAGGCACCGGTGACACAGCTACACACTATGCCCAACCTATAACCGGCTCGGGCAGACCGACACCTGTGTCACCGGAGGCTGACACAGGTGAACCCTTAACTGACGTAGCAGCACTACTCAGCCCGGTCCTGGCACATGACATGCCCTCAGCATACAACACTCTCTGAAACCTAATAAGGAGAGAACCTCCGACAGCCCTCCGACTCAGCAGACAAGCCATCGCAGCGCAGGTCCCTTAGCGTTTACAAGCTCTCCCCTGGTACAGAGATGTACCTGAGTCACAGTGCTAGACCACCTGTGACACAGCTGTGTCACACCGGTGACTCTAACCCCTAGGGTTTTCTACTGCTAGCACTATAGAGTGCAAGCATAAAACCAGTTTCACACTTGTGCAAAACTGTTGACACAGGGCCACTAACTCAAAGCATTAGTACCACTGTCCAACATCCTGAGCATTGAGCAACTAGAACCTCCACATATCATTACTGCATCGTCCCTCTTGATACTACGGGTTTTTCCTATGGACTCAAAGAAACTAGCAAATCTAGGCTTTACCTGCCCACCAACTATAGGCACGGCCCTTGACGCATCAAGCCACCATCACCTTGCTTGCAACTCCTTGCACAACACCGACTTCTTCACAG
The DNA here is from genome assembly GCA_019208055.1 of Stipa capillata. NCBI lineage: Eukaryota > Viridiplantae > Streptophyta > Magnoliopsida > Poales > Poaceae > Stipa > Stipa capillata. Next base: position 353,427 of record JAGXJF010003986.1, read on the forward strand.
CTGTGGCACAGCTGTCTAGCACAGCCATTCCTTAGTCCTAGAAACCACCCTTGTACCCTTTTTGGTGGTCATCCTTTCCCTGATGACCCTTCTTCCTGGAACCTACTAACCTGCCTACACTCAATGTAAACGTTAGATTCCAGTTTGAGTTGCCATTAACCATCAAAACCAACTTGGGACCTAGATGCTCTTTCACTCGGTTAGTGCCATTTAGGTACTTTATGGTGCTCATCGACGCATCCTCGAAATGGTCGCATATCTCTTTATTATCTACACGAAATCATGTTTTTGCAAAGCTAATCTTGTAGATAACTCAGATTAAGAATAAATTCCCAGATTATCAAAAAAAGTCCATCAGAATGGACAACGCCGGTGAATTTTCTTCAAAAGCGTTTGATGATTATTGCCTGGGCATGGGAATTCAGGTTGAGCACTCAATACCTCATGTCCATATCAGAATGGTTTGGTAGAGGCATTAATTAAAAGAATTAAATTTATTGCTAGACCGCTATTATAGAGTTGTAATTTACCAACAACATGTTGGGGACACGCCGTGCTGCACGCTGCAAATCTTGTTAATTTTAGACCATTGGCCTATAACATCTACTCTCTTATGCAACTAGCGCAAGGGTCGGCACTGAAAATTTCCCACCTTAGAAGGTTCGGTTGCCAGGTATATGTACCCATATCACCACCTCAGCGATCAGCAATGGGGCCACTCCGTAAGTCTGGGATTTATGTCGATTATGAAACCGTCTCCATAACTCGGTATTTGGAACCCATTACTGGAGATTGCCATACGGCTTGCTTTGATGATTGCATTTTTGATGATGATTATTTTCCGACATTAAGGGGAGGAAATCAACCCCTTGATGAAAAATGTCGCAAAATTACGTGGCAAGCCATGGGGATCCAAGCGCATGACCCACGTTCAAGTGAAGCAAATAGAGAGGTCTAGAAAATAATTGATTTGCAAGCATTAGCGAATCACCTGCCAGACCACTTCAGTGATTTAAAATCTATGACTAAGTCGCATGTGCCCGCACGCAATGCACCAGAGAGGGTTGAAATACCACAAAATGATGAAGGTATACCCGTTTCCATCCAAAGGCCTCAGAATAAAAGAACACGAACTCCGGCCCTTCATGTCCCAAGTACCCGGGGACGCTCGGTGAAAAAAGACAAGAAGGACTTACCATGAAAAACCACTGAAGTGCCCCAAAAGAATTTGGGGCGCCAGTTGAGACCTGACACAAGTACAGAACAAAATGTTCCGAACTTGAACCTTCCATTGGAGGAAGCATCAAGCGGAGATGTGTGCGCACACATCAGCAGGAAAGCTAAAGGACCTTGCTCCCGCTACGAGAAATAGCGACGAGCAAAGAAATGCGCATGAAGAAGCGCTCCATGAAGAAATGGCCATAAACTATGTAGAAACAGGGAAATCTTTAAATAGAGCAACAACCAATGTCGACATTTATTTTGCAAATAAGATTCCAAAATTATTGATCTTGATCCCGAGCCGGGATCGCTCGCCGATTGTAAGAAACGATCGGATTGGAAATAATGGCAAGAGGCAATCACCGCGGAATTATTATCTCTTAACAAAAGAGAGGTGGTAAGGTACAAAGCAAGGTTTGTTGCACAAAGTTTTACTCAACGGCCTGGAGTCGATTTTGAGGAAACTTACTCCCCGGTCATGGATGGAAACCTTTAGATATCTAATCTCAATGGCAGTTAATTTGAATATGAAAATAAACTAATGGATGTGGTAACAGCATACCTATAAGGAAATTTACATGAGAGTACCAGAAAGTATTCCCATACTGAACCAAGACAGAGCAAATAGGAGACTGTATAGTGGGAAACTTAGAAAGTCACTATACGGACTCAAACAGTCTAGCAGAATGTGGTATAATCACTTGAGCGAGATACTAAGCAAGAAAGGCTACAGGAGCAACGAAGATTACCCTTGTGTATTTAAACGGAGGTCCCAGGATGGATTCTGTATAATCTCGGTGTACATAGATGATCTAAGTATCATTGAAACACCCGAGGATATTGAGGAAGCGAGTTCTTACTTGAAGTCAAAATTCGAAATGAAAGACTTGGGCAAGACCAAGTATTGCTTAGGTTTGCAACTTGAGCACGTCCTAGAAGGGATATTAGTGCATCAGTCTTCTTACACCCAGAAGGTGTTAAAAAGATTCAGCTTTAAAAAGGCATACCCTTCGAAGGTCCCCATGATTAGGAGGTCCCTACAGCAAGGCAAGGACCCGTTTAGACCTAAGGAAGAGAGGGAGGAAATTCTGAGCCAGAATTCCCATACCTGAGTGCAATAGGGGCTCTCATGTATCTTGCAAATTGCACGAGACTGGATATTGCATTCACCGTGAATTTGTTAGCAAGGTATAGTTCTAAGCCTACCAAATGGCATTAGAAAGGCATTAAGGACATATTTCGCTACCTCCAAGGAACCAAGGATATTGGCTTGTTCTTTAGAAAAAACCAAGACTTGTCCATGGTTGGATATGCCGATGCTGGGTATCTTTCGGACCCGCATATAGCTAAGTCATAGACTGGGTGCGTTTTCCTATGTGGTGGGACCGCAGTCTCTTCGAAATCGTCTAAGCAAAGTCTTGTATCGACTTCAACGAACCACTCGAAAATTATAGCATTATATGAGGCTTCACGAGATTGTGTTTGGCTTCGATGGATGATCAACCATATACAGAAGTCATGTGAATTAAACACCGTACAAACCCCCACAATTATCTATGAAGATAATGCGGCATGTGTTGCACAAGTACAAATGGGTTATGTGAAGAGCAATTTCACTAAGCATATCAACCCCAAGTTCTTCTATGCTCATGAATTACAAAAGATGAACCAAATAAAAAAACTGCATACTAAGTCATGTGAGAATCTGACAGATGTATTCACTAAGTCATTACCGGTGTCGACCTTTAAAAAGTGCATGCACGGAATAGGTATGATAAGACTTAGAGAATTGCAGTGTTAAGGGGGAGAATCTTTGCAAACTCATAGGTAGAATCTTGACTAAGAAAGTCGAGTATCTGATTGAATAATCAGATGAATTATACTCCTTTTCTCTTGGATGAGTTTTACCGAAGTTTCTCAAACCAATGTTTTTAATGAGGTTATTCGTGCAACATGACCAACGTATGCCATGCTCTTTTTCCAAGTATTTTTCCCACTAGATTTTTCGGAGTTTTTGAGGCATGTCTTATACGTGATAAGTTTCCAAGGGAGAGTGTTTGGAAACCTCGGTCCCACCAGAAAGTGGGGCCCACCCGTCATGAGGAAGAGTGTAGGTTTCCTTTAAGTCACTTTAAGTGGATACTTATCCCTTTGTTTAGTGGAGGCTATAAAAGGAGAGGATGACTCATTGTACTGTAACTTTTTGATCGATCAATAAAGAAGCTCTCCTTTTCTTCCTATATTGTGTCTCCTATTTTATACTACGCACGTGCTTCGTCTCTCTACTTTCTTGACATCAACTACGCCACGCTGTGCAACCCAAGAACCGGACTCGCGGACAATAGTTGCACAATAAAACATATGTTCGCTTGCTTGCTACTTGCCACTGAGAGAGAGCCGGTTTTGGCTCTCCTTCTTGGGCAAGGTAATTGTTGCGATTACAAGCTATTGTCCAGGAAAGTCAGGTTTTGTTTCCAATACGGAATGCCCACCCTTGCTAAGCAAGGCCATAACTACTTTTGCTCTAGTAAATCTAGATCTCCTAAGAGCATGTACAGTATAAGAATAAATCGATTTTTTACCACATAAGTTAGCATTTACGCTTGTTTTATAATATAAATATTTAATTAGACATCTATGCTTAAAAGATGTTTATATATTTAATTAGTAGTAGTTAATATATAATAAATAATCTAACCACCTTTAAAGAGAAGTTTATATTAGAGTAGGTAAAATTTATACAATGCTTGATGATGTAGTTATCTTCTTTCTCTTTAAACACTTCTATATAGACACCTTGCATTGTATATATTGTAATTAAGCAATAATGACCGGTGAGGTGATCCACGACTCACCGCATATCAAAATGAGAGTAGATCGAGCAGGCATATATGTATTAATCTCCATTTTAATCATTTTAGAAAATGAGTATGGTCCATGTGGTAGTCAAATCAAGCATGAAATCCTACATAAAACACGTTTCTCCGTGCGCACCAGATCTGGAGGTGGAAATTATGAGATTTAGGAAAGATGGATTTTTTTCCTTGGGTGGAGATTCGAGGATGGAAGAGGGCAACCTGCTACGGCAGGTTAGAGTGGAAATGAAACTGATTAGACATCACCTCATGAGAGAATCAACTGTCTGAATCTATGTAGTGCATGCTCTTACTCCGTGAGTTTGAACTCTTACCAGTGAAATGTTTGCTCGACCAAAACAACATTATCTTATTCAAGTAACCATAAATGGCTGCATTCCCCACGAGTACATTAAGAAAATCACATGCGTCTTCAACAACTCGCTCCATCAATCGGCAACGCCGCGTGCGACGGCGGCGCCTAACCAACCGAGGGAGTGGCTGCGACGCTGCCGGTCCCGTCGAAGAAGACGCGGACGCGCTTGGCGCTGAACCCCGGGGCCACGCGGGTGCCGGACGGGAGCACCTCGATTGCGACGTCGGGCCTGTCAGCGGTGATCTGCGTCACGGCCTGCGCCGCCGGCCAGCCCACCACCTCTGGCCAGGACGCCTTCGCGGTGCTCATTTTCTACCTCCTCCGGCCTCTGCTTGAGACTTATTCTGAGACCGATCTGCAAAACAATGTTCAGTCGTCAATGGATAGATGGAGACAGAAATTAAGCTGTGTGAATTAAACAAGACTAGAAAGAGGGGATGCGTGGATCGGATGCCGACCGAAGTAGTAGTACGTACTAGGTAGAAGAACTGTACTGCTGCTGTGCTTGTGCCCCAGGTATGCATCTCATCTGGATGATATTTATAGGGGTTAGAGCTGATGATGCATTGGGCATGCCGCCCTTGCCGGAACCTTGGTTTTGTCACCCCTTGTTTTGTTGCTTGTTAAGTCTACTCGCAGGCCACATGTGTTGTTCGAAAACTATTTGTAAGCTACTGACGAAAGCCCTCATAATACCATACTTTAAGAAGGCAAACCCATCCAAATGTTGCGGAAACAATATGAAAGTCATGTTCATCGTGCCCGGTCTTCCGCCACAATTCTGGCTACGGCGACTGTAATACCCACTTTACGATAAATAGGTATTGCTCTGCACTCATGCATACATGGCATTATCATCAACCACACCTTATTCAAACTTAGTTGTATATCAACTTTACTTTATAGAATATGTTAATATCTCATCCTCGGTGGATATTTATACAAACACCAATCAATTTATTTGAAGTATTTCAAATAACAAGGTCAAAACACCAATCAACTTATTTGAAGTATTCGAATTAACAAAATCATCGTTAAGGGTGGTGGAAGCCATCGAACCCTTCAACGAATCTCCGTCCCTAACCCTAAAACCCTAACGGTGCCAAATTAGGGTTTTGACGACAGAGTAGTTTTCCCAGGGGTGCAACTCCTCAAACTCCCTAATTTAGGGTTAGACTTGGGTTGCCGAGGGCAAACCCTAAAGTCCGAGAAACTAGGGTTAGAAACTAGACAAGCTAGAGTGGATGAAAATGCCTCAAACCTTGGGAATAAACATGAAATGATATACATTAGCCCCAGGCAAAATCTTAGAAATTTTGGAGAAGTCCAAACCCTAGTCGCAGTTCAAACCTTGGAATTAGCTCAAACCCCAATTTGAACTAGACCCTCATTTAAATGGACCCCAAAGTGGCTCAAACTTCTACAGCAGCTCCCAAATAATATATTAGAGCCTCTGTAAAAATTTCAAAACAATTGGACAAAGATTCATACATAAAATGTCGTGGGGAATAAAACTGGAAAATATAAAAAAAAAGGAAAAATCAAAAAGAACCCTAACTCCCTCTGGGCCGGAACCTCCCCTCGGTCGGCCCAGCTACCTCAGCCCGCTCGGCCCTCCCGCGCGCGCGCCTCCTCCCACTGCCACCGGGCCCCCTCTGTCAGCCTCCCCCTTCTCTCCATCCCGCGCCCGGCCCCGCCTGTCGGGCCACCCGTTCCACGTCGCCGCCGCTCGCTGGCTCCGGTGGGCGGTGCCCCGCGCCCCGGTCCGCTTCCGACAGCCCGCGCCGCCCTTTAAAGCCTCCTCCCGACCGGCCCTCTCCTCCCTTCTCCTCACAGTCCCCATCTCCCCAAACCCTAGGCCACTGTCGGAGCTCCCGAGCCCTTCTTCCCCGTCGCCGATCCAACTCCGGTGAGCAATCGGCGCAGCACCGGCCCGTTTCTCCCTCCAATTCTCAGCCCACTAGCTAGCCCCGGTCCTCCTCAACACCCTAACCTCTCCCATTTTCTCAGAGCAGCTTCCGAGAGCCCCGCCGCCGTCTTCTTCCCCGCAACCGGCCATCTTCCCCGGCGAGCTCCTACTCCGGTTCCAGTGGTCCTTCTCTCCCCTTTTCTACGCCCGGAGCTTCCACTCATCTCCCTTAACCCCCCCCGTGTTCTCCTCCTTGCAGCTCGGCGCCCGGAAGCACCTCCTCACCGGACCCCGACGCACCCTCGCCGCCGGTATCCGTCGCCAGGCCGTGTCCGACCTCCCCTGCCCTCCCGAGCAACCGAATCAACCCCGGGGTGAGCTCCGGATCCTTTTTGCTGCACCCCGAGCTACCCCGTGCCCTAGCGCCTCGCTCCGGTGAGTCTCCGGCGAAGCACCGCCGCCTGAGAGCTCGCCGCCGGCCCCGGTACAGGAGAGAGAGAGGGGTGGGTGCGGGTGAGAGAGTGAGGAAAGAGAGAGAGAGGGAAGAGACCGCGTGGCCCCTTCTGATTGGGCCACGGGTACTCGGTTGGCCCCACCTGTCATCGGGGTGGGTTTAGGTGTTGGAGATTTGGGGTGAACTGAGGTCGGGTGTGCGTAGGATTTCAGATCTGAGCGGGGTAGGCTTCGGGTGTACCTAGCAATTAGGGTTAGGGTTTGTTAGGGCAGACTTTGCACTAAAATTCAAATGGCCATATCTTTTGAACCACAACTCCAAATTGAAATATTTTTATATATTTGGAAACCTCATGAAAAACTCTACAAGATGGCTGAATCAAAAATTTATTTTGGTTACATGCACAGAGTGATATTTAGGGTGGAAGTCTACTACGTCCGAGAGTCCGTTAACCCTAGCTTCGCCACCCCAACTCCGATTTCGACGAGTTAGACCTTTCTGGAAACCTTGAGCTAATTCCTACGATTAGGAACCACTAGATTTCCAGTAATGGCATATGCATGAAAGATTACATGTCGATAGCCCCTTCCGTCGTCGTAACCCCATAAAACCCTAGCCTTGCGAGTTAATCTCCGATTCGTACGATTTCAGGTATTCCAAACTCCTAATGCATAACCCAACTTAATATTGACTTATTGCACATTTTTGTAGTGTTTCACCACTAAAGACGCAACCCTAACTCATCGGAGCATTTTAAATCGCATGCATGCATCCTAGATGTCACATGTCTCCGATGACCTAATATGAACCCATGAAGATCCTTCCGACTCTTCGACACCCACTACACATCTAGTCTCATGTAGCTCACATCATTCATACATGCATACATGCCGTCTTCTTATTTCTTTATCGTTTCCTTTCCGGTGATCGCGTTATTTACAACAGAGCCCGAAGGCGAGGGTGACCACCCGGCTTACGACCCTTCGCAAGAACAGGAACAACCAGAATCAGGCAAGCAGAGCTTGTTGCATCCTTACCTTCCGTACTCTTGTGTATGCCCTTGTTATATGTGCTATGTGTATGAATGTTTTATCTGTGAATTGTCGCAAGTTGCGTACCCTAGCATGTGTAGGATGTGTCTTACGTCGAGAACATCTGATGGCTCTTCAACTAAATGGTTAAGTGAGTTGTGAGAGCCGAGGGCGTGCACAATGGGTACGGTTGGTGTTCATCGTAGTTTGATGGCGACGCGGGAGTAAGTAGAGATTTAGTCGTCACACCAACCCTATCTTCAGCGTGTCACCATCCCTTATCACACGTGGACGCTAGCGAGAACCAACACTGAGGATAGTTGGGGGTGGGCATGCACTTTCGGAGGCTCGCTACCTCCAAACTGTTATGCACTCACTATGCCTGCAGGGGTTGAGTTGTCGGTAGTGGTTCGAGAGATTAAAATGAACCTTTGAGGATTGGATTAATTTGGATTGGAGTTAGGGGCTGCCCTAATCGAATTGGATGAGGTTTGATGGATTGATTTGGATTGAACTCATGGGTTGCCCCAAATGGATTTGGATTCGATAACTTGATCTCGTGGTAAATTAGCTGTGATATGTTGTGTCCTGAGTTAACCTGTTGTTTAGTCTGTCCTTACTTCACCTTATTAATGTTATGTTCTTAAGTTGTATATTGTTACTCTGAGAAGCATTCATGTTTAATTGTTGTTGCACTAGCATGAGTAGGACATTTAATCAAGCACGGATAAGTCTTGCGAGTACGTTCGTACTCACCCAGGTTACCCCTGGAGCTTGCAGGTGAGCCGGTGGTGGAAGATTATTTCGATGATGCTTGAACTTGCGTTTCCTCGGTTGTGTTCGATTGTTGGGATAGTTGTAGCTTTTGTTCAGCGGTCGCTAAGCCGCTGTGGGACTCATCCACTTGTTTCCGCTGTCGTTTAATTTCTCCGTACTCGGATATGCTTTCAGTCATGACTGGATAATGTAAGGTGTTGTCCCATCGTGGGCAGTTAATATTAATATCGTATTTGTAGAGCTTTGTTATGATATCCGAGTTGTTAATTCCAGGCTGCCCTTACGCAATGCGTGTATGATATGAAGCGTTTTGGGTATGCCGTGAAGAGTCGAAGCCGTACCTTGTTCTACTAAGTCGAGCAGGTGTTGGTTGAGTGACCCGCTGGCTGAGATGCTGTGCCGGCCAGGCAGGGTGTGGGCGTGTTCTACCGGGCTTTCGAGCGACCCACTAGCCTCCGGGCTAGGTTAGGGTGTGGGTAGAACTGCCGGGCTCCTCCGACCTTGTTTGTCGTGGTAGGATTCGGGAACGACTCTGACTCTTCACCGGATTACGGAATCGTATGTGGTTTTGGGAAAATTGGTCGCTTCCGGCCGGCTCGCACGTGGCGGGTGTCGGATCGCTCTGTCTTGGTGCGTACGGCGCAGGTACCGTGCCACCAGGCGGACGAGTCCTTCGGCCCTTGGCGACTTCGCGTTCCCCTAATCATATGCAATTCCGGGTCCGTGACAGCTTGGTATCAGAGCCGAGCTGACCGTAGGAAGCCAATTGCAGGTGGTCGTTAGATAGGAGCTTCCGCTGCGCCTCGTCGACAGGCCAGCAAAACTATTTAAAAAGTAAACCCTATGTTGAAAATTAATAAGTAGATTGCTTTTATTCCTTACCCTCATCGCTCTTAGTTCTGAAATTCTCCTCTATTGCATTTGTTTTCTTTGTGTGGCTAACTTTATCCTCTCTAACTCTAAACTTGTATAGGATGGTGTATAACATTGTGACCGACCCACATCAGCTAGGAGGTTGGGCTACCCTGTTATGGAGAATGTTGGAATACCTTGGCGTGCCCCAGGAAGACCTCCCTGCTTTCCATGCCAAGACCTACAAAGTTCACGGGGAAGACTCATTTTTGGATGGGATGGGTCACAGTGAGAGTTTCGGATCTGGATCAGACCTTTACAGCACCCAGACCAAGTGATGCGGATGCCCGACTGGAGGCCTCAAGAAAAGCAGTTCTCCACCTACGACATCACTTCGATGAGATCTTCCTATTCTCCCCCTTCCGTCTTATTCCCCAGGTTACTGATGGAGGCGCCAGCATTTCGGTGCCAGCACCAAGTGACGACGAAGAAGAAGATGAGACTGAGATGGAGACGGCCAATCACATTGTCTCTGCGGAAGTAATGCATGATAGGTTGTATCGGGACTATGGAAAGGCCACTCAAGAGGTGGAACGACTAACAAGAGTTAACCGCAAGCTTCGCTATGAGTTGCGTCGAAGGTATCATGTAGCAAATGAAGATGAGTCTTGCGGCGAGAGTCCCCTTTGTTCCAGTACAAGAGCCGACCCCAACTCCACCTGGTGAGGCAACTCAACCTCAGAGTTCCGGAGTCAAGCCACGTAAAAGGATGACCTCCCGACAGTACCTTCGGCTCTTCACTCCAAGGCCCTCACAAGAAGATACCTCCACACCAGCCGCTTCAGTTCCCACCAATGAAGCTGCTGCAAGAGAAGAAGAGGAAGAGGACCCTGAGGAGCGTGTTTGGTACACCACCAGCAACCCGCCAACTGACGAAGAGTAGGCTGAGTGGTTGAAGGATACGATTCGAAGTACCCAGTCGTAGAAGTTAGTCGTCGTAGTGCCGATTGGATTCGAGTGGCAAGTTGTTAAAGGCCTTCTTATGGATTGTAAACTGAACCAAACCCTAGGTCTAAGTTATCCTTTGAGAGGCATGTAATTGGGTACTTGTGGGCTGCAATTTTGGTATTTTGTATACGTTTATTTCACCATAAGGGTGATTTAAACCGCAGCCCCATGTATGAACTCCGGCGATTATATTAATGGATTCGAGTGTTAACCCTAACTTTCCTTGCCCTTGTTGGTGCCCTTGTCTTGAGGAAGTATGTCTGACAGTTATGTGCCATGTTCTTGGATGCCTTGTTATACCCTTATGGATAGACCCTTGAGTTTCCAACTTTCTAGCTCCCTTCATCTCATCTGGTGTCTTCTGATTTCAGCAGCATGGCTACCGGAACCCGTGGAGCTGCACGTGGACGCCGTGACCGTGAGGAAGAAGAGGTGCCACCCCCCTCCCCAGCAGCCAAGCATTGCAGATCTACTGATGACCCAGAACAGAATCCTCGAACAGCTGGCGCGTAATCAAGGCACCGGTGGTGGACAGGCTCGAGGTGGCCTAGCTGAGTTCCAGCGAACGCAGCCGCCCACCTTCAATCGATCCGACGACCCTATGGACGCGGATGACTGGATCTGCACGATTGAAAGAAAACTCCAACTGGCACAGTGCGCCGAAGCAGATAAGGTTAACTTCGCCACCCACTACCTGGAAGGCGCTGCAGCAAACTGGTGGCAGAACTTCTTGGCCATCCAAGCTCCTGGTCATGTAGTCACGTGGGCCGAGTTCCGAACCGGTTTTCGTGCTTCCCATATCCCCAAGGGCGTCATGAATTTAAAGAAGGAAGAGTTCTACAATCTCCGACAGGGCAGAAAGTCAGTGTTAGAGTTCCTCCACGAATTCAACCACCTATCCCGTTATGTGCCGCGAGAAGTCTCCACCGATGAGGACAGGGTGGAGAAATTCAAGCGCAAGCTGAACAATGAATTGCAGGCCAAGCTAGCTATCGCCGATGTGCAGGATTTCCAGCATTTGGTAGATAAGGCCATCGAGATTGAAGCGAAGGAGTCTGTTCTTCAGCAGGACCGCAAGCGAGAGAGAGAGGCGCAGCGGTCTGTTGCTAGCAGCTCCCAAAGGCCGCGGGTATGGCAGCCGACGCCACCCCGCCCTACAGCACAGTATCCACCTAGGCCTCAGGGATATCCGCCGCGCCCTCAATAGCCAGCAAATCAACCTCACCCTCAAGGAGGATAGCAGCGACCCATGCCTGACTTAAGCAAGGTTCGATGCTACAACTGCGGAAACCTGGGACATTTTGCCAACCGCTGCAGTCTTCCACGCACAGGAAACACCTATGCCCCCAACCTGCAGCAAGGGCAGCAGCGAGGAGGTCCGCAAGCTAAAGGACCAGCTCCAACCAAATCTCAAGCCCCCGGCCGTGGCCGAGTCAACCACGTCACGGCGGAGGAAGCACAGGACGCACCAGAAGTGGTGCTGGGTACGCTCTCAGTCAACTCAACTCCCGCTACAGTTCTTTTTGATTCTGGAGCATCCCATTCATTCATATCCAGCAAGTTTGCACATGACCATCATATTCCTTCATCAGCATTGCATTCCCCTCTTATTGTCGCAACTCCCGGCTCGGAGCTGAGGACCGAGCTGATTTGCGAGGGTGTTCAAATAGAAATTGGCAAAGAGATGTTTCGGGCAAACATGGTAGTTTTGGGGTCCGCAGGGCTAGATGTGATACTAGGTATGAATTGGTTGATCCAGCATAAAGCCCAGATAGATTGTGCCAAAAGATCGGTATCCCTTACCTCGGACTCCGGCAAAGAGGTGATATTTGTATCCTCATCCCCATCAGGGTGTCTTTTTGCTCTGAACAGTATCCCGGACCAAAGAATCGAGCTTGTCCCAGTAGTGTGTGAATACCCGGACGTGTTCCCCGAAGAGTTGCCGGGTATGCCCCCTGACCGTGCCGTGGAGTTCGTTATCGAACTTCCACCGGGAACCGCCCCTGTGTCAAGGCGACCTTACCGGATATCCCCGAAGGAGTTATTGGAAATAAAGAAGCAGCTCCAGGAGCTTGAGGAAAAGGGTTTCATCCGACCTAGTTCATCGCCGTGGGGTTGTCCAGCCATGTTCGTAAAGAAGAAAGATTCAAGCTTAAGGATGGTCGTAGACTATCGTCCCTTGAATGAACTTACGGTGAAGAACAAATGCCCTCTTCCTAGGATTGATGATCTATTCGATCAGTTGACCGGAGCATGTGTCTTCTCCAAAATCGACCTCAGATTGGGTTATCACCAGATAAAGATCAAATCTGAAGACATTCCCAAGACAGCCTTCACTACCCGATACGGATTGTATGAGTACACAGTCATGTCCTTCGGTCTAACCAATGCCCCTTCCACTTTTACACAACTCATGAACTCAGTCTTCATGGAGTTCCTGGATCAGTTTGTTGTCGTCTTTATCGACGACATCCTCATCTATTCCAAGTCTGAATCAGAACATGAAGACCATCTGAGAAGGGTGCTCGACAAGCTTCGTGAGCATCGTCTGTATGCCAAGTTCTCCAAGTGCGAGTTTTGGAAACGCCAAGTAGAGTTCTTGGGCCACGTGATCTCAGCCGCAGGTGTCGCGGTAGACCCAAGCAAAGTGCAAGCGGTACAAGAGTGGAAGCAACCCAAATCGGTTACCCAAATCCGAAGCTTCCTTGGACTAGCGGGATACTACCGTCGGTTCATTGCAGTTGGTGGGCAGGTAAAGCCTAGATTTGCTAGTTCCTTTGCTTACGTTTCTTTTTTCCTTTTGTAAGGCATTTCCTCTTCGAACTCTAGTCCTTCTTGATGATCTTCCCGTACGTACCATGCTCCGTTAGGTTCATCGGTAATCGCGTCTCTTATGGTATGTTGCATCGGAGGTGCATCTTCGAAGATCTTGTATTCGTCCTCATCCACCACACCCTGAACTCCGACAATCTTCCTTTTACCCTGTAGGGCAATATGAAGATTCTTCTTCGCCGGGTCGGTCACATAAAACACCTGGTGAGCTTGATTAGCTAGAATGAATGGGTCATCTTTGAATCCAACACGTTCAAGGTCTACTGTTGTGAGGCCGTACTTGTCAACCTTCGTAGATTGAAGATTGACCCATCGGCACCGGAACAATGGAAATTTGAAGTACACATAGTCCAACTCCCAAATATCCTCGATGAACCCGTAGTACCAGCTCCGTTTCCCACTCAAGTCAGAAGCCTCTATGTGGACCCCACTATTTTGAAATGTGCTTTTCTTATCTTGATCTCTCGTGTAGAATGTGTATCCGTTAATGTCATATCCTTGCCAAGTGATGACTTCGAATGTTGGGCCCTTCGCATACCAGGTTAGCATGTCGCTAGAGGCACCTAAACGAAGACGCTCCTTGAACCACTTGTTGAATTCTTTGTTATGCTCTCTCGTCCTCCATGCATCGGTTCTATTTGGATGCTCTTGCCTTAACTTTGCCCTGTGCTCATCCATGTACGGGGCAACAGTGGTCGTGTGTTGCAGCACTGTGAAATGGACGAGAGCGTGACCAGCTTGATCGGCCGTTATTGATTTCTTTCCGATGGTCCCAACACCATCAAGCCTGCCTTCCTGCCAAGAGCGTGGCACGCCAATCGGTTGGTTTGACTCCATGTAGTCAACACAGAACTCGACAACCTCCTCCGCGGCGTAACCTTCGACAATACTTCCCTCTGGTCGATACCTGTTTTCGCACGTAGTGCTTCAAGATTCCCATGAATCTTTCGAACGGGTACATGCTCCGAAGGAAGACAGGCCCGCACATCTTGATTTCATGCACGATGTGGACGATGAGATGCACCATTATATCGAAGAAAGACGGGGAAAAATACATCTCTAGCTGACATACAGTCTCCGCCGCCGCTAACTCCAGATCATCTAGTTCGAACACGTCCATCACCTTCTGTGAAATCTTGTTGAAGAAGAAGCACAGGTTGATGATAGATTCTCGGATGTTAGGTGGCAGAAAATTCCTGATTGTAATTGGGAGCATCAGTGTCATCATAACATGGCAGTCATGAGACTTCATGCCGATTAGTTTCAAGTCCTGCATCGAGACGAGCCTCTTGATGTTGGCGGAGTAGCCCGACGGAACCTTCACACCATGCAAGAACTTGCAAAACTCGGTTCTCTTGGCCTTCGATAAAGTGTAACAGGTAGGGAGGATGTATGTCTTCCCGTTAGGTAGAAGTACGGGCGCCAGCTCGGGCCTGATTCCCATATCAACCATGTCAAGTCGGGCCTTAACGCCATCCTTCGTCTTGTCCTTCATGTTTAGCAGTAGACCCAGCACGCTGTCACAGACATTCTTCTCTATGTGCATCACATTGATGCAGTGCCGGACGTCTAGATCCTTCCAGTATGGTAGGTCCCAGAACACCGATCGCTTCTTCCAGTATGCGGACTCATCTGCGGCCTTTTTTTTCTGACCCTTTCCAAGCACGACATTGACATCGCTAACCTTCTCGAATATCTCTGCACCGCTTAATGGCATTGGTTTCACACCGTTCTCTGTTCTCCCGTTGAACGGTGACTTCCACCTCCGGTAACGATGCCTTATAGGCAGGAACCGCCGGTGACCCATGTACACCACTTTCCCGTAATTCCTGAGACTTAGGCTCACGGTATTCTCCATGCATATGACACAATGAAAGTGCATCTAGTCCCAAGGAGTGTGGAAGGATGATTATCTAGCCCCAAGGTTTGGTTTTGATGGTTAATGGCAACCCTCACCTGTATCTAACGTTTACAATGAGTGTGAACAGGAGTTTAGATGAACAGGTGATCGATCAAGACAACATCTGAGTGATGATGAGGCCTAAAAAGAGCAAGGAACCGTGAAGGTCAGAAGGGCTAGCTGAGCTAGTCTCCTGAGGCTCAGTTGCGAGGAAGCCGAGGCTGTGCTCGAGGGCAAGCGAGGTGATGGTGGCTTGATGGAGTTCAAGGACCGTGACTGCAAGCTGGATAAGACCTGGAGGAGCTAGGAAGCTGGTGGATCTGCGTCAAGGGGTTCGCTGTGCGTCTTCAAGGGCTGTCGTCTTCAGATTGTTAGCTTGGAACCAGTGTCAAGATTCTGAGCGAGCTGGTCAGTGGCAGTGGTGAGTCCATTGTCAAACTGAATCAGTTTTAGGCTTGTAGTGAGCCGGCCAGTGTTGTGCTTAGGTGCTGCCTGAGGCAACCGAGTCCACCTGAGTTTGGCATCTGAGACTCAGGTGGGTAGCTCAGACGTGGCTAGTAGGTTACCTAGTGTATGTTAGCTGAGTCTCAGATAGGTGTGTCTGGTAGCTCTTTGTCTGACGTGGCATGAGGGTAACGGCTAGCTGCCAGGAACCCTATAAATAGGGAACCTGGAGAGGTTTTGACCTCAACCTTTACCTCTACCATAGAAAGCACCCTGCTGTTGGAAGAAAGAGCTCTTAGTCTCCGAGAGAGTGTTGCCTGCGTGCATCCACAGTAAGAGAGAGTTGCTTTGCATCCTGACTGTTTCAGAACTGAGAGAGTTCATGGTACTGGTTCCTCCAAGAGTCTGAGAGAGCTCTTAGAGTTCGTCTGCTCCAAGACCGGGAAGTTGGAGCCGTTGGTGAGCAAGCCAAGTCTTGTGTGGCTGCTTCCAAGCGTTTGTGAAGGTGATTTGGGTCTGCCTGTCTCACTGCGGTGAGATCAAAAGGATTCCACACAAGATAAGTGAACGAGGAAAGAGCACGGTTTAGTGCCGGCTGTGAAAGCAGCTTCCTCAACGGAGACGTACCACTTTGCTAAAGTGGGAACTTCGGTAAAACAAACCCTTGTGTCTTTTCACTTATCTGTTTGGTTTGTGTTCACTTGTGCTGTATTCATTGCTCACTCACTGCTGCACACAACTGAGTTTCCCACCTGAGACTCAGTTGACACCTAGAGCAAGTTGTCTCCTTTACTATTTTGTCTATCTGTTGCACCCAGCTGAGTCACTCACCTGAGACTCAGTTGGCACATAGTTGTCTCTGCTCTGCACTGATTGCATTTATCTGAGTTATCTATCTGAGAGTCAGTTGCCTGAGTCAGTTGCTTAGGATTGGCCCATTTATCTTGAGTAAAGCCCATTAGGTTTTAATTTTATAGAGCCGACCTATTCACCCCCCCTCTAATCGACTCCTGAGATCCTTTTCACACAACCTTTGTGTCCTTTCACCGTCTGACCGGAAGTGTTGCCGAGAGCGGGAAAGTCTTGGATCGTGCAGAACAGCATGGCCCGCAGAGTGAACTATTGTCTTTTGTCTGCATCCCATACCTGTACTCCTGTGTTCCACAGTGTTTGTAGATCATCCATCAACAGTTGGAAATACACGTCGATGTCGTTTTCAGGTTGCTTAGGCCCTTTGATAAGTATGGACATCATAATGTACTTCCTTTTCATACAAAACCAGGGAGGTAGGTTGTACATACTGAGAAGTACGGGCCAGGTGCTGTGTCAGCTGCTCATGTTGCCAAATGGGTTCATTCCATGCATACTCAGTGCAAACTTTACGTTCCTGGTTTCCGCAGCAAAAGAGGATACTTCCTATCAAAGTTTCTCCACTGGATAGCATCGGCAGTGTGTCTTAGCTTTCCATCGGATGTCTTCCGTTCGTCTGCATGCCAGCAAAACAGTTTTGCTTCCTTCGGGTTTGCAAACAAACGCTTCAGGCGCGGGATTACAGGCAGCTACCAAGCAACCTTCACAGGAGTCCCCTTCGTCACCTCGATGGATTCCTCTGCTCCTTCTACTCCAATTTTATCCTTGCACCAAGAAGCCTTGCACACAGGGCATGAATGTAGCTTCACAAACTCTTTCCAGTATAGGATACAGTCGTTCCGACATGCATGTATCTTTTTAACTTCCAGTCCCAATGGACAAAGCACCTTCTTCATTCTGTATGTGTTTATGGGTAACTCATTCCCCTCCGAAAGCATGTCACCTAGGAGGCCCAACAACTCGTTGAAACTCTTGTCGGACCAGCTGTTGCTCGCCTTCAGCTTCAATAGTTCAAGCACGGCATATAACATAGTGAACTTAGCCTTGCATCCTGCGAATAGCGGTTTCTCCGAGGCCCCCATCAAGCCTAGGAATTGTTGGTACTCTTTCTCAGTTTCATGCCCTTCAAAATCACGCAACATCTGTTCCAGCTCAGGCATCGAGTCGGGATCATCGGACATCTCATGGTCTAAATCACAACCGATATCAAAGGGCATATCGGTTGCTTCTTCATCGGCAAAAATATCATCATCTGATACTACGGCTTGATCTTCACCGTGCTTGGTCCAAGTTGAATACCCTTCCGTAAAACCTCTCTTGAAGATGTGATACTCAATATGATGGAGCTCAAAAATCCTTACGTTACAACAGTCTACGCATGGACAATATGTGTCAGCTCTACCCTCTTTCAACATGTCCGCCTCGGCAGCTATCATAAATGCTCTCACTCCGTCTCTATATGCCTCTGTGTTGCGAGCTCTATACATCCATGATCGATCCATCTAAGCCGTGCATATGGAAAGTTCAAATTTTAGTTAAAATATGAAGTGCATCGACTTTGTGACATGAGTTCGACATTTCTTCAATTACTAATTAACCTAACTGAATTCTAAAAATAATATCACTAACCTAACTAATTAATATAATTAACTAACCATACTAATTGACTAATATAACTAACCTATATATACGTGTCGACTCTCTTCAATTACTAACTAACCAAAGTACCATTTTTTGCATATAAAAATTAAGCCAGAAAAATTAAGCCATCATTCTTTGCCTTTTCCATTTTAGCCACAAAATTCCTCCAAAATTTGCATATCTTAACTCATAATTGCTACGCATTCGAACATACAATAATGAATCAAATATCCCCATGAATCTAAATGTGATCATATAATTCAATATTCTCAATGTCCAAGAAACAAAGCAATATCACAAAATTATTGGATAAATGATTCTAAAACTAAGTACTAACCTTTGCTAATCAACAAGGAAGTATTATCTCCAACTACTCTTCCAAATGTAGCTTCTCCACCAAAAAATTGCCAGCAAATCGCTCAAAAAATCGCCAGCATATCGCCACATTTAAGACATGTTCGTCTGTCTGCTCGCGCAGCACAATTAATACTATGAACCATATTGGAGGCGGTTAAATCTAAACAAGCACCTCGGATATCAATTATAAGGAGGCGGTTATATATCATCAATCGCCTCTCATATGTGCTCACTTATCCGAGGCGGTTGACAATATATAACCGCCTCGAATATTGGACTTATCCGGGGTGATCAGAAATAAGAAACTGCCTCGGATAACATTGGAGGCGGTTACTTATTTCTAACCGCCTCGGATGAGATCGTTATCCGAGGCGGTTGCTCCCGAGCTCATTATCGAAAGCGAGTTTTTCGTACTAATCGCTTCCGATATGTGTTATTCGTGGCGCTTTTACTTAACCGCCTCGGATAAGCCGCCTCGTATAGATCATTCTGTACTAGTGGTTATTGTGCACCTTTAATTAGTAGCCGTTACATATCCTGAAAGAGCGCGCGTTGTTTAGCAAATGTATCGACAGAGGGTTTGAGACCGCATGATCATCGGTCAGAGGTGCAGTCTAATAGAGAGTTCGAGACCATATGAGTGTGGATTTTCCAAGTTGGCGATATGCTCTATATGAAATCCAACTCCACGGGATGATAGTCATTGTTAGGTCGAGACAAGCTCTGGAAAAGCTAGCAAGTTTTATATCTGGATCATGAGGTCTTTAATGTACCATCAACCGCGCGAACGGTTAATTCCAATAGTTCATTCTCATAGTTGGCTCCCACGCACCTCTTGTTTTTTTAGGTTTGACCATGGCCTGTGAAACCCGAGAGTGCAGCTTGGAAGTAGTTCTCAATCGTTTCCTACCATGGCCACCACCACTTAGCACATCTTTGTCTCTGGCAACAGCAGTGCCGCTGCTCTCTAATTAAAACTAGAGGAAAAAATTTAGAACAACTTTCAACACAAACTTCATGAGCTTTCAACCATATTTCAGAGATATTTCAAAACTTCAGAAAGATTTCAATAATTGTTAGAGAACTTTCAACTAGAATCCATAAGCTTTCAACTAGATTTCATCTAGATTTCAACCTGAAATATTGCAAAATTTCCACCAAAATTATTCTAGATTTCAACCCTGACATTCAACTAAATTTCAAAAACTTTCAAATGGTTGAACAATAGCTTGATCAGAACACAAACTTTCTACTAAAGACACAAAAAATTTTAAGGGAAAAATTCTCAAATTAGATCATACAGAGCCGATCCGTTGCATCTCGCTTGGCAACGGCCGTGGCATGGACTATGGCCGTGTAGCTCTGGAGGAAGGGGAGGTGTTATGGTGAGGAATGACACTGGCGATGGCGTAGACTGCGGCTGCTGCAGCAACTCCAAACCCTAGCAGTACATGGAGGCAGTGGCGACCTAATAGTTGTTGGGGAGGCCTCACTGGCAGAGTGGAGGCTGCACAAAGGCAGCTTGGATGGCCAGATCTTGTATGTGGGAAAGAAAGAGAGTGGATGAATAAAAGGATAAGTTTTCTAGATGGGAGAGGAGATGCATGACCGGGGAGTTTTTACCCTGTGGTTTTTAGGGATTTCCTTTTTGAGCTAGAGGACTCAAGGCCGAGCGAAAGAAGTGAGAAAAAAATCTATCACGCTGCACGACCGTGAGAGGTGTCCTTTCGGTGGACCATTTAAAATTCTAGAGAAAATTGACAAAGTAGAATGCATATAAGTTGCAATTACCAGCAAAAGTGACCATTCGCTCAGTTTTTCATATCGGCGAATTAAAGAAGCATCTCACGTTTTTCCACGGTTTCTAGTCCTCGCATGCCGTTGGTTTGGGAAGATAGCAAAATTAGGGTTGAACCGGTGATGGTACATGACACAACAGTACTGGAAAGCTATCAGGATAGAGCACTTATTAACCTCTAGGAATGTCTATCGGAGATCAACCGTGAGAAATCAAGTAACGTGGTTCATTTTTTGCCTTTCGGTTGACTGACGGGATTGTGATCCCGGCGGCTCACGCGGCGGCCGATAGAAAACCTGATTCCACGACTGGAATGGGCTGCTCCGAGGCGGCAATAACTTATAGTCAAGCTGAAAAGGGTGCAAGCTTTGCAAAATCTAATTTGAGACGGTTCAAAATAGTCACTCCATATGGTATTTTTAACCGTCTAGGAACGAGGGTTAGGAGTAGCAAAGTCTATATTCTACATGGTTTTTGGGCTATCTAAGATTTAGAGACGGTTCTAGTCTAGTACCATCTATAATTGATTCTTTATACTAAAAAAATTGTAATGCCTAGAGACAATTCTAGTCTAGTAACATCTATGATTGATTCTTTATATTAAAAAAGTCATTGTATAGTGGTTAGCATCACATCCCCTTCACACCATCGAGGAAGCCACCAACAGCTGTAGGTTGACGAAGGCCCTATACGGCCGCCGCCGGGAGCTCAGGCTCCTTGCTCTGCCAGCACCAACACGTGCTTGATGCCCTGTTTCACATCTGTCACCACCGCCACCGTCTCCACCGTCCACCATGCCCTGATCGATGACCAATCACAAACGCACCGAAAAATAATAAATCCATCAACACTAGTATTATACACACATATACTCATATGTGTGTCATGGGATCAAATCGAATGCACACGTTTAGGTGGTTATTGGATAGAGGCGTCCCCTTGGAGCTCGAGCAGTCAATCGATGGCCTGGAGGAGGGAAAGAGAACAGGTTGAGCTAACACTGGCAAGGAGGCTAACTGCGGTGGTGATAGAGGCGGCGACCTCATCCTGCCTCCCCACCCCCTACGCGGAGCCATCATAGACGATGACCCGTTGAGCCTCCTGTCGTGGGGCCTCATGCAGAGGCATGGCTGGATTGTAGAGGAAGTGCGGGGACCAAATCATGGAGGTGGGAGGCGGAGGTGGATCGCATCCTCCAAGACGTGGTGGACGCTGCTGCAACTCCATAACTGGCGCGAGCTGCTCTCCATTGCAGTAGGTGGGCGGAACTGGTGTCCGCGGCCTTTCTTCAAGGCCCCAATTTAGGTGGCATGGTGGGTGAGGGGGAGGAGGGAGACTGGATAAGAAGAGTAAGGGTGGAAACATTTTCTTTTCCATATCTGTAAAGAGAATACAAATACAAATATGGATGTTGTCTAATACAAATATGGATCGAATGTTACTCGAACATGAATAGGGATCGGACATTTACTCAATTCGGATTAGATATAAATATCCCACATCCAGAAAAATAAATCCAAAAATTATCCATATCTAGATCCATTTTCAATGCAGGTGCGGATGTTACTTACTGTATTAGAATTTTCTCAAATATGAATATATGATAATATGGATTATTCGATATCAGTTCACCCTTAAAGAGAAGCAAGTTAGGGAGAGAAGTTACGGAGAAGAGAGAGAAGGAGCAGAGCGAGAGAATGGTGTGGGTGTTGGCTCGGAGGAGAAAAGAGAGTGAATAGATGCCCGCGCAAGCAAGTGGTGGTTCGGTGGTGCTGGGTGTTGGATAGCTAGAGTTTTCGCGTAATATATATTTTTACATGACTGTTATCTTTTAACCCAAGGATCAGTACATGCATGTGAGTACGGAACAAACGGCCAGTTTTTCCATTGCCCAAGGTACCTCTCTCGTGCCTTGTGTTTTCTCTTTATTGCCTGTCACGATTGAGACATCTAATCTGATGTGTGTGATACACACACACAACCGGAGACTCAAAGTACTACTTGGTTTCTACGTCTGAAACGGACATGGGCTCGCACTGCTTCTACATACGACTACCCGTATTAGCAAACTAACCAACCCTGACTTGATTACAATTCAGACACGACAAAGATTATATTCTAACGCTCTCCTTAATCTTGACTCGTTTTAACTTCACCACGAACACGACAAGTCTTATTACCAGGCAGGATTATTTCCAATCCTTTTAAGGCCTCTCCCAATGCACAGGTGCTTAGATGAGGTGCTAAAGCCTCTCACAATGTTTCAATTTAGACTGGTGCTAAGACATGCCACATAGACAAAAAGATGATGTGGTGGGGTAATTAAGAAGGAGAGAGATAGTTTTGGTGTCTCCAGGAAGAACCGATGCTAAGCGTGTGGACCTATGCAAAATGCCTTTGTGGTATCTATGTATTGGAGAGTTTAGTTGCTAAACAATTAAATAAAGAAAGCTTAGCTACAAAAAGCTAAGCACCTATGCATTGGAGAGTTTAGTTGCTAAGTCCTTTCATGCACTTAGCACCTCATCTAAGCACATATGCATTGGGAGAGGCCTAAGTGTATGAAAGGGCTTAACAACTAAACTCCCCAATGCGTAGGTGCTTAACTTTTTGTAACTAAACTTCCTTCATTTAATTGTTTAGCAACTAAACTCTCCAATGCATAGATGCCACATAGGCATTTTGCATAGGTCCCTGCGCTTAGCATCGTTTCTTCCTGGGGGTCACCAAAGTGCTCTCTCTCTCCTCCTTAATTGCTTTGCCACGTCAGTTTTTCGCCCATATGGTATTCTTAGCACCTGTACACCGTGGAGCACTGGAAAGGGCATAATATTGATTTGTTGACTCCTAGTCTGAACTTAACACATAACCTATACTACTAATCATCTGTTGCCACATTTAACATGATATATGTAGGATAACCACGTAACCTCATACAGAAATATGACTTCATAATAGATTCAGCTTTATTGGTCCTCGTCCCACTACACGTTAAGCTTGATCTTCTTATCGAGATATGCAGATGACCATCAATGCTATTTTGTCTTGATGCACGTTTTTGCCCCTGATGACACAACTCACTGGACAACCCTTCACTCGTGACGCACTTCAACTGTAATGGACTCATACACGCGAGCAATTGGACACACCTTTACAAGAACTCATGCACAAATGAATACAATTGTGTAACTCTATTTTGTAGAACACATGCACATACACCCTAACTTTTTGTATAGTGCACACCTTGACGATGACTCATTGCACCATCGTCTTTTCCTTGTCTCCTCCCAAGCTAGAAGATGTCGACAGGCTCCGGCGCTGTGCTTTGACACCTCCGGTCCCATCGATGATAGCCTGCCACCTAACCAACGATAACCTGTCTTGAGGCCTAGTAGGGGTCGTCTACCTAGGGCAAGCACATCTTCAAATCTTGGACTCGCTCTGATACCATTATTGACTTTTAACCCGAGGATCAGCACATACATATGAGCAGAACAAATGGTATGGTTTTCTATTGCCCAAGGGGCGTGCCTCTCATGCCTTGTGTTTTCTCTTTATTCCCTGTCACGATTGATACATCAAATCTGATGCGTTTATATATACACACAATCGGGGACTTAAAGTACCACTCGGTCTGTACGCCTGAACCGGACATGGACTTGCACTGCTTCTACATACGACTACTCGTACTAGGAAACCAACAAACTCTAACCTGATTGCAATCCAGGCACGACAACGCACACAAGGAAAAGTTCCTGGGGATCCTAACACAACATAACTACAAGATTAAATTCCAACAGAGCTCGGGCTCCTTGCTGTGCCAAGCGCAAGGGCGTGCTGGATGCCCTCACTCGTCACCACCGCCATCGTCCCTGCCGTCCACCATGCTCTAATCGATGACCAATCACAAACACACATCAACAACAACAAATCCATCGACACTAGTATTATACACACACAAACTCACACTTGTGTCATGCGATCAGCTTGAATGCATGCGCTTAGGTGGTTACTTAGATGGAGGCATCTCCTTGGAGCTCGAGCAGTCCATTGATAGGTCGAAGAGGAGCGAGAGGAGGTCGAGCCGATACTGGCGAGGAGGGTGACCACGGTGGCGGATCGTGGGACCTCCCGCGGAGGCATGGAAGCGCAAGGATCGGATCATGGAGGCAGAAGGCGGAGACTGATCACCTCCTCCAAGTCGTTGTGGGCATTGCCGCAACTCCATAACTGCCACAGGGTGCTCTTCATCGCAGTAGGTGGGCGGATTAGGTGTTCCTGGCCTTTCTTAAAGGCCCCGATTTGGATGGTGTGGGTGAGGTGGAGGAGGAGGGAGAGGGGCTAAGAGGAGGAGCTTAGGGAGACGAGCTATGAAGAAGAGATAGGGAAAAGGAGCAGAACGAGGGAGTGGTATTGGTGTTGGCTCAGGAGAGAAGAGAGAGGGAGAAAAGGGCGGTGTGAGGGAGTGGTATTGCTAGGTAATATATATTTAATGGGTGGTGGGTCTCATGGGTTAGTCTAGTTTTCAGATGATTTTAGCGATCTGATGGATGCTCTAAAAGACGTCTAAGATGGCTTTTTAATTAAAAAACTGTCTATAATTAATCATATTTTAAATTGTTTTAACAAGTCACTACCGGATTTTCGACCTTTGCCGTGTGCCCAGGGCACACGGCGAAGCACGAAATGCTCTCGGCAAAGTGTTTGCCGAGTGTTACACCGCTCGGCGTACGCCCTGCCGGCAAAGCCCTGTTTGCCGAGTGTTTTCTATCGGGCACTCGGCAAAAAAGTTTGTCGAGAGTCAAATCCGACACTCGGCAAAAAAAAGCAACTAAACGGAAGGAGCGCCCTAACGGCCTCTTTGCCGAGTGCATTGTGAGGACACTCGGCAAACACTTCTCCTCTTTGCCGAGTGCATTGTGAGGACACTCGGCAAAGACTTCTCCTCTTTGCCGAGTGCCGTGGAGGGACACTCGGCAAACAACCCTACTGTTTGCCGAGTGTCGTGGAGGGACACTCGGCAAACCCCATGCTATTTGCCGAGTGCCGTGGTGGTGACACTCGGCAAACATCGTACCAAATGGCAACAAAAAATGTCAGTTTGCACAGGCTTGCGCCACGTGTCACCTTTGCCGAGTGTTACACTCGGCAAACCATGCTTTGCCGAGTGTAACACTCGGCAAAGTGTGCATCAATTTTTTTTTGTTTTCATTTCCAGAAATCCCTGCAATTCAAAACAATTTATATATTCCCATATCCCCATATCCCCAGCACCCCATATCACATACACATCACATACATCACATACGTCACATAAACATACATCACATAAACAATACATCACATAATCACATATCAGTTTGATCAACAGAATATCACAAGGTACGAAAACAACAAAGACGTAGTCAATCAAGCGGAATACTCCAAAGCACAAATGTCACAAATGTCATAACACCAAAGCACCTTCAGACGGCCGAATACTCCAGACTTGATTAGCACCTTAATCTGCATCAATCAAGAAGCAGAAACATGTAGTTAAAAGTAAGAAGTATGCATATGAAAGTAAACAGAAAATTCAGAAGCACGAACATACAGAGTTCACAGAAGGTAGCGAGTCAGAAGCAAACACTAACCGGAGTCAATGTGACCACGGCTCCCATTGGTGCTGCGAATATCCAACTCCGGGCTCATTCGATGCCGCTGACTGATTCTGCAGAAAAGAGAGAATATAGATCAGTTTGGTATTTCAGAAACTAGAATGAGTGATTAGAAAGTTATAAAGTTACCGGAGTATTTGGAGTAGGTTGAGGAGGAGGGGCTGGCATCGCTGGCGGAGCTTGTCCGATTGCAGCATAGACACCCCTCATCATTTCATACATTTGCGTGCGCTCTGCCGCCAGCCTCTGCTTGATCCTCTGCTCGATGGACGCCTCTAGTTCCTCCCGTCGCCTCCTTTCCTGTTCCAGCTGGGCCTACAGTATTTCATCCGAATGTTACAATGCAATGCAAAAGTATGTAAAAACCATGGATGACGAATGAAATAGAAATAACCTGGAGTTCGTTCATCTGGAACCGTGTATGCTCTGGGCGAGGGCGTATTGCCGGGCTGGAGGTCGTGCTCTGGGCTCGAAGCTGAGAGAGAGAGGGAGTGCAGGCCGTATCGATTGTGCCGTCGCCAATCCAGAACCGGCCATGCTTCTTGCCTCCTCCCGCCCTCATAACCACCTCCCCATCAAGGTCATGTGCGCTCGGATCGTACTCTGGGCCGTGGACCGCCTTTGCCATCGATGTGTATCCATCGAGGCGACTGTGGACGGACTCGTTGCTGTACGCCGAGGGCGGGTCTTCCGGATTATAATTGACGCCGTGCATCGCCTTCGACTTGTGGGCCAAAGCGTAAGCCTTGAACTGGGAGCAAGGCTGACCTTCGTTTGCCGCCGATTGCCAAAGAAAAGCAATATGATTCTTTAAGGGACCGTCCGCGAAGAAATTAAACAGAATTAAGCATTAAAATAAAGAAATGCGTTTGCGTACCCATCTAGCCGCGTACCCAGCGAGGTTGAGGTTGCCTTGATGGTGTGGTGCACCTCTCATCAACAAACGCCGTTCCCGACAAGCGTTGTGATTCTCCTCCCACGCGGGGTCGCACCACTTGTCCACGATCTGCGCCCAGCACTGCAGATCGAGGGCGCACCACCTCGGAGGCACCTACGGCATCAAGTACATGATATATAAGAAGATAAAATTAAGCATAAGTAATTTCAAAAATAATAAGTATTAATGTACTACATTTACCCGTATGTATTGATCCCGGGTCAGCTTCATGGTCCTAGCGTCTCTTTTAGTGACCCTCTCTCCAAGGTGTTCCGCGTGGAATTGGATCACGGCCTGCACGCGCGCCTCGTAGTACATGTCCTTGACTAGTTTCTTGGCGGCTTTGTCAGCCACAGCATCGGACTTAGCCTCATATCCCGGCTCGCATCTGAAAAAATCCTGCATATAGACACGATGTATCCAGTCATTATTTCAAGAATGTCGAAGCAGTGCGATGTATTGAGTAATGTAGTGCGAAAAAGACTTACCCACAACTCGGCCTTCACCCGCTCAGCTCTGTTGGCAAACTCCCTTCCATCCCGATCACGGGCGTCCGGTGCGGCGGAGTAGTGGGCCCATGTGTACGCCGGCTCGAGAACTCCGTTAAACTGCACCATGCCAGGGAACTTCTCCTTGATCAAAAGTCCAAGGACGCCGTTCACATGGCGTGCGTGATCACCCGCACCAACCTTCTGCCAACCCCTGCCCAAGTGATTAAGATAAATTATTAGTTTCTATTGTAATTTTGAACATACCAAAGGAAAAAATAGTGACAACATCTAGAGTTAATTACCTCTCTCCATCGGGTCGAATAAGCGGGCGTCTTTCTGAAGGTATCGGTCACCTCGGGAGGCTCGAGGGACCTCGCAACCACACACGAGAAGAAGTAGAGGAAAAGGTACCCCCTGCCTCCTGCTCCACCCCTGCCTCCTCCTCCTCCACCCCTGCCCCCTCCTCCACCCCTGCCTCCTCCTCCACCTGTACCTCCTCCTCCACCCCTACCTCCTCCTCAGAGGCAGAGTGAGCGGAAGGTAGAGAGTCAGACCCAGACGGCGCCGAAGGTACAGGCGACTCTAGCCTCCTCCCGCCTCCACCCTTCCCTCGACCCCTGCCTCCACCCCTGGGTCTACCCCGAGCTCTCTTCCTGGACCCTTCAGCTGCATCGGACTCTCTCCCCTTCGCCTTCGAGTAAAGCGACGCTAACGTCTTCCTCATACCGCCCACCATTGTTCAATCACCTGCACAGATAATACAGCTAAATATCAGCGACAATAAATGAAACATACTGATAATACAGCTAAATATCAGCGACAATAAACGAAACATACTTAGAAAATAACATGGTATGACAAATAAGAAATCAATTAGTACGGATCATACATGTATTAGAAATAATCATCATCATCGGGATTAGCTGGATCATAAGTCTCATCATCACTGTCACGCATGTCGAGATAATCATCCTGGTGCTCAGAAGGAGGAACGTCGTCATCACCATCAAAGCTTAGGTGTAACCGCTGAAGTAATTCTAAGTCATTCACATTGTGAACCTCGTCTCCGGCGTCCTCATCTGCACCAATTTCATTGTCTACTTCCATGCCCTGAGCCTCGGTTAAGTCTGCACCAATTTCATTGTCTACTTCCATATGACTTGCCCAAATGCAACACTTGTATACCTAATACATTTTTTATCTTATATACCTCAATACATTTTTTACATGTAATATACTACATATAAGTTGTTTTGTATGAGTTTCCATAATTTTTGAATTGATTTAATATTTTATAAATTTTAAATGCCTAGAAATACACTTAATGGCTTAAATATAGCAAACGTACCCGGAAAAATGCCAAATTTTGACATGTCACATGTAATGGTGTATGTTGACTGTGGAAAAGTTTTCAAGTCCAACCGACGAAGCAGCGGTCGCTTCGCATGCAAACCTGACCTGTTCCCTCTCGAAACCTAGTTTCTTTCTCGAAGATGGTCCTGTTTGTAAGCAGTCTACGTGACAACTTTTGTGAAACATTTTCAATTTTTTACCACAGCTTTCAGGGGTCATATCATGACACCATGCCAAGTTTCGTGATTTTTGGGTTTCGTTTGAATTTTTGAGAATTAAAATGGCAATAACCACCATGTTGCTGCCCGAGTCTCGGCCACCTGGTGTCTGGGCCTCCTCTTCTTTCCTTACATAAGGCCTAAGCATACATTAAAGACCACCAATAAGATTTTTTTACCCATTTATGACGATTATTTTATGTACCTGCAGCTGAAATTTGAATTATATCCATTAAATGCATAGAAATGCATTTAATCGCTTAAATATAGCAACCGGACCCTGGAAAATGCCAAAGTTTGACATGATACATGTATTGGTGTATGTTCACTGTACAAAAAGTTTCAAGGCCACTATATAAGTAATAATTTTATAATTGAAACTAAGAAAACATGAAAAAAACAAGGTTTGCCGAGTGCCCTAACCACGATACTCGGTAAACATGAACAGTGCTAACGGGGCCAGCTGTTTGCCGAGTGCCCCGACGAAAAACACTCGGCAAAGAAACCATGCCGTCGCCCCTCCGTCAACCGCGGGGAGAAATGGCACGTGTCTCTATATTTGCCGAGTGTTACCCGCGGGGCACTCGGCAAAAATGTTCTTTACCGAGTGTCAAGATGGAGGCTCTCGGCAAACGGCCTGTTTGCCGAGTGTTATCCGTGGGGCACTCGGTTTAGGGTGTCTTTGCCGAGTGCCCGAGATAAAACACTCGGCAAATTAGTGTGCACACGGCAAACATCAGTTTTCCGGTAGTGAGTCATCTAGAGGAGGTATCTTCTATAAACATTTTTGTAGTAGTAGAGGTTATGTACGGAACTCCTTAAAAGAAATCCATTGGGTCTGATGAATAATACATCTTGTAGCAAAATAGCAATTGGCTGGTCTCGGAACAGATAGATACGTAGTTTGAGGCCACTACAATACTAAGTTGAATTTTGGTTAGAGTTGTTTAGTTAGCAAAGTTCTGCTATACACATGATCTATTTTCCTCACGTGGGCTCCTCTCTGTTTCCTCTTCTTCACACCTTCCATCTAACTCCATCGTGAAGCAAGACCAGGCTGTGGCGCCGAGAGGCAGCGAACGCTGGCCCAAAGAGAGGCGAGGTGGATGGAGCAGTCTCTCGTGGGCTCGCGGCCAGGCGATCATGTGCGACCGCTCGGCTTGCTAGCGCAGGCGGCGGCGGCGGCGGCGTAAGTATTGGGAATGCAAGAAAACGGCAGCGTGATCAAGCGGAGGGTCCAGCGGATGCGCTCTGGCGAGCTATGCAACGGCGGCGGTTTTGAGTGTCACGAAGGTAGTCTGGCACTCGAGCGAAGGGATGGACAGGTGCATGCGTGCAAGATAATGGCAGCCTAAGGTGAAGACGGGAGGCGGCTTGACATTCTGGGCGGGGCGCGACAAATCGACAATGGCATTATGGCAACGCCTGGATGCAGACCCAGCGAAGTAGAGAGGAGACACCCGGTGATCCGGGGTGGGCACTCGTCGGATGGCCGCTGCTGTTAGGCACTACTGCGGGTATGGCAAGCTAAGGAGGAGGAGGAGATGAGGCGTCGGGGAGCAGGAGGGGCGGCGAGAGCGGCGAGAAAGGGGAAAAGCGGTGGCCATTGATAAGAGCTGCAGTTACGATGAACATGGTGGACTCGGTAAAAACCGGATGACCCGGTGCACTCGGTAATCCCGGTCACCACGGAAGAGAGAGAAAACGGGTTTTGCCGGGTCCTCAAACGAGTTTTTCAGGATACAAGATAGGCTTTACAGGGTCTAGATGGTTCCAAATGAGGAGACGATTGGAGGAGGTATTGAGGTGAGGGTACATGGAACTGTACCTCCGTCCATGGTATGTGAAGCAATTTTCTCAGGCCCTGTTTGGAACGTATAAATTTCACGTAATTTTTACGGGAATTTCACATGAACTAATTAATTCCCGTAGGATTTAGGAAAAAGTTCCGCGTTCCAATTGAGACCTTACTTAGCAAATGGATGGTCCTACTAATCCTTTGTACCCTTCCAAGATTTCTGACTGAACCCATTTTCTTTGCAGGAATGACAATCCCTCCTTACACCAAGCACAAACAACGCTCCTAATTGAGTCCTAGTTAGGTGCATGTTCTGTAAAAAAAGCAGCACGAACACAAAGTAAAGAGCCTATAATCCGAAATCACCTCATGGTTAGACTTTGATGCAACTAAAAGTCATATGGACTTAATTTACGATGCAGGCAGTTAAATCAAATTAAAGTTCATAATCTTTTTGACTGAATCCAGACATCCAGAATCTCAAAGGATTCACAACCATTCCACACTTCAAACCCACGCGCGTTTATTCCTAGCTACCGAATCCACTATCTTTCTCCAGGATTCACAAGAATCACAACACCTCCACACCAAAGCACACACATCCTTGCTCTTCTTCTTCCTCTTAATTGGTTAATTAGGTGCAGTTTTGTACAAAGCCAAACGAACACACGAAGCAAGCATAGCAGCTTTTGTGCCACTCACTCACTCCTGTGGCTTGGGGAACGGCAGGTTCATGTACTTGTAGGTGGTGAACCCGCCGTCCACCACCAGGTTGTGGCCGGACACGTACTTGGCGTCGTCGCACGAGAGGTATACGGCCGCCCTGGCCACGTCCACCGCCTCGCACGCCGCGCCCTTGAGCTCGCCGAGGCCCCTGATGATGGCCGCCACCCGCCCCTCGTCGGCGCCCGGGAACATCTGCGAGAACTGCTCCACCACCATCGGCGTCGGCACCGCGTGCGGCGATATGCAGTTGACGCGGACGCCGTACCTGGAGAGCTCGGCGGCGGCGGTTTTGGTAATGCCGGCGATGGCGAGCTTGGACACCGAGTAGGGGTACGAGCCGACGCCGCCGAGGATGCCGCTGATGCTCGCCATGCAGAGGATGGAGCCGGAGCCCGCCGGCGCCATGACCCGCGTCGCGTGCTTGATCCCGGCCAGCGTGCCACGCACGTTCACGCGCATCACGGCGTCGAACTGGCCCAGGTCAAGGCTGGCCATCTCCGACGTGCCGGACAGCGAGCCCACGACGCCGGCGTTGTTGAACATGACGTCCAGCCGGCCGTGCCTCGCGACGGTGGCGTCCACGGCTCCGGCGACGCTGTCCTCGGCGGCGACGTCGCAGTGGACGAAATGGGCCTGCGGGCCGAGCTCCTGGGCCGTCGTGAGGCTCCTGTCGGAGTTGACGTCGGCGAGAACC
Organism: Stipa capillata; assembly: GCA_019208055.1. Lineage (NCBI taxonomy): Eukaryota > Viridiplantae > Streptophyta > Magnoliopsida > Poales > Poaceae > Stipa > Stipa capillata. Next base: position 385,626 of record JAGXJF010003986.1, read on the forward strand.
ACGGTGGCGCCCTCCTGGATGAACTCGTAGGCCGTGGCCTTCCCGAGCCCACTTGCTCCTCCAGTTATTAGTGCAATCTTCCCCTCAAGTCTGTGCAAAATTAGGTTCAGAATTAAGAATTTGCCGTGGATGAAACTTGTAATATTTGTTTGGGACTGGTTGAAAAGTTTGGAGACTGGAATTTGTAGTAAAGGAAATGGAGAAAATACAATAAGTAATTGCTTCTATGAGAAATGTGATAGAAATTAAGTGTAGGTAAAAAAAAGAGCCAATAAAATGCATGTGATCTAAAACGAGAAATAACATGCATGCTGAAAAACATTGGGGTTAAAAAAACAGTGAACAAAAGAAAGAAATTTGGCAAAATTCTCTGATCTGTCTCAGCATACATGCAAAAAAAAAGTTGCGTTATCTAATGAAAAAGCCAAAAAGGTGTTCGGTTATATCACAACAAAATCCAGCATTCGCGCATAGTTTAAGGTGAAGATTCTTGCTATTGGCAAAAGCTGTGGCAACCCTGTCGCGCGCTGGCTTGCTCTTTGGAAACAGCAGTGTCGCGCACTGTTCTTGGAAGCTGCAGAGCGCTAGCTAACGTACTGCACATTCACCGAGGCAACCCCATCTCTCGATCTCTCTCCCTCTCATGAACCATTAACCAACAGTTAAACCATGGACGGAGAGATCTCTCGACAAGAAAATATGCTCTCTTGTCTACTCAGTACTCACCAGATGCAAGCTAGCTAATGCCTCAACTAACGGGTAGCAGCTAATTTTTTTTTCCTCTTACCTCCCCTTCGCCACCGTCGATAGCCTCCGCCCGGCGCCGGCCCTGCCGGCCACCTCCGACGCCGCCGCCCTCCTAAAAGCCAAGACGAGAGCACATCAACATTGTACTCATCTCATCATTTCACGACCTAGAATTTATTAATTTTCGTATGCATGTTATATATATAGTACTACTAAAGCTTGCCTACTTCAGCAAGAGACATCAACATTAACGAAAGGAAGCAATACATATGCTGATATGCATCTATTTCGATGACACAACTCACAACAGACCGACTAAAGAGTGTAGCCGAGAGAGAGAGAGAGAGATAAAAGTGATGTATGGAGAAATTAAGCGAAGTACCTAGCTTCACCGACGAGCCGGAGCATCAGCTGGACCTACTTGTTGCTCTTGGTTCTTGTGGAGAGAGAGAGAGAGAGAGAGAGAGAGAGTGTGGTTGCTCTACTTTGTATGAGCGTGTGAAAGGATGGTGGTGTGCTTGGAGCTTCTTAAATAAAAACGATCGAGGAGGACATCCTCTCTCACCCCCGTGCAACGAACCACCTTCTCTCATTTATTACACAGACAATTTGGTATGTATTTGTAAGCTCCTACTATTCCATTCTCTTTTGGCTCATATTATAACGAAAAGAGTATCATGGGTCAAATGGTGCATATTAATTTGGCCAGGAGGGGGATAACTAAGGTAATTAAGTTTGTGTGTGTGCTGGCTCTGCATATATATATGTCTATGTGTGAGTAATGGACTTGGTGTTGTAACATCTTGCTAGCTAGCTGTGTGGAAGGGTTGTTGGCGATTGATGAAAGCACAATGTGTCCCCCTTATCATTAGTTAGTCTTGAACAAGCAGATACATCCACAATGTAACAGCTAATATGCACTATGCATGACATGCATGTGCACCATGCATGGTGGTCAATCAATTAGGCATGGAAAACAGATATGGATTATTCAATTTATTCAATTCGATAGGCTGAGGATATTGTGAGAATTTTTCATCGCGAACAATAGTTTATTCACTATTCAAATTCAAATATGACATAGAAACATATAGGTACCGAAATATTGCACTGTCCGCGTTCGGATTCATGTCAGCAATGCCATACAACTTTATTTCCAACATGTGTAATACACTACAAATGAAATAGATATAGCGTATATTTGTGCCTCTTAAGCTTAATTAGTTCCTCTTATTGGGATGATTCATCATGATGGATGCTAAAACTAGGAATTTACATGTTTTCGTAATAAAGCAAGGTAAGGCACCCCAATTGGAGTCAAGAAGAACTCAACCTAAGTAGTGCGATTGTATATTCACTTTCCCACACCCAATTGAGCTACACGTACCTTGGATGTCCGATGTGAGAATATAACCTAATTATTATGTTGCACACAAAAAAAAGTATATGTACACATGTGTAAGATATGAACTTCCACAAGAAGTATTAATTATCTAAATAAACTAAAGCTTGATACACATGATTCCTAGTTTTGGTCAACGAAAGGCAATTACTAAGCAAAGAGTATACATAGTTTTATTTAAAAAATTGCTACCAACATAAAACTCTTGGCACCTACATGTTCCTTAATTTATAGCTTGTTCAGGTATATACCTCAATTTAATTGCTCAACTAGGGCTTGCCAAACTAACATTCAAATATTTCAAGGACATGGGGATTTTCCATTGGACATGTACGTATGTCTATAACCTTTGGGAACATGGTTTCTTCAGGTACCTCAATTTAATGGCTCAACTAGGGATTTTCCAAACTAATATTCAAATATTTCAAGGACACATGGGGATTTTTCGTTGGATGTGTATGTCTAGAACTTTGGGAAACATGGCTTCTTCGGGTACCTCAATTTAATTTCTCAACTAGTGATTTTCCAAATTAATATTCAAACATTTCAAGGACATGGAGATTTTTCATTGGATATGTATGTCTAGAACTTTGGGAAACATGATGACCAACATATATGGAGGCGAGAGAGGCATCCAGCATTGCACCAACTAACTTATCTAGAAAGTACGGACTTCCAAAACTCATTAGCTTGTGTTAGCTCATTAATTAGTGGAGTAGCATGTGATATATGTTGTCAATATAATTGAAAAAATGGAAAGCATTCGCATATTAAATTACAAGAGTCGGGGAAACATCGTAGCCATGATTCGTCAGGTAGATGAATGAATCAATAACAAGGGAATGGAAATTAAACATCTTTAAACATTCATTCAAGGTATTTCAAGACATGTTCGAAATAAAATAGTTTCGTTGAAAGATGTGTGTGGATTTTTTTATATCAAGTTATGCAGTGACTATCAGGATCCATATTTTCTCCCACAGCCGGAAAACACTCCTGACAGGCCCGCATCAGCCGTATGGGAAAATAGCATTCTTTATTGTTACTCTTTCTAAGTTATAATGTATATAGGAGTATCGTTTTAGCTTTTCGCTACTTCTTCTTAATGATAGGAGGGGGTTTAGGGTTTAGAGTTTGGGATGGGTGGGGGAAGGGTTAATCGCTAGCCTCTGGGCTTAAACGGATGACTGGGGGTGGTGGTGGAGGTGGCTTGATCAAGTAGAATAGGGTGTCAAGGCAGTGTGGCATCACTAGTGATATTGGGCAGCGATGACATCTAATTGGGACGATGTTGGTGGGTCAGTGGTTGTTGGAGTTAGCGAGATTGGGTGGTGGTAGATCTGACGGACGGTAGCTGTGATCACGTTGCCTTTGCCCAAACAAGAGCAACCATAATACCAAAAATGTCATCTCCAATCAGATGAATATCGGAGGAACCCTAAGTTGAGGAGAATAGATGAGGAGCAGGGGAATAGGAGCTCACCTGGGCTTGGCACCACCGCGGTTGTGGCGGCGGTCAACTCCGCCACCGTCCAGCGGAACGGTGCCGAGCGGAGTGGCACCAAGGGGGAGCGACCAAGGCGACGCTCGGGAGGAGCTCGAGTCCAAGGACCACGCAGGCGGCGCCAGGGGGCATCGGCGGCAGCGGCACCGGTAGCTGGAGCACGTGCGCGACGGGGCAACCGCCCGAGGCGGCGGCGTGCACGGAGTAAGGAGGAGGAGGTCCCACGTCGATCGCCAAGGGCCGAGTAGGTGGCACTGAGGGGAGCAGCGAGAGAGAGACGGCGGAGAAGGAAACCGCACCGGCGGGGGAGGCCGAGAGCCGTGGCGGCGGCGCAAAAGGAGCACGGAGGAACTAGTCGGGGGCGGCGGAGTGAGTGAGAAAGAGGTTAGGGTTGAGGGGATGAAGGAGGCACCGGAATGGGCCTAATAGGATAAGTTTAATACACGCCTCATCTCATGCATACGATGCGATGTCATTGCATTCATTTTGAGATTGGCTGGATTAGTCCTTATCGGACTATACTGTTCTTTTTCTTCAAAGCCGGAGTTCAGTAAGTAGACCAGTCGAACTCCACTACCTATCCGTTACCAGGCAAGTCCAGTTTCTTATCCATGTCCGTTGGAAATGTTTTACAAAATTTCCCTCTTGCCTATAACATGCACAAAATGAAAACTATTTTCTAAAGATGAAACAATTGTTGTTTTGTTTTGATCGCTGATTTTTGGGCGTGATCATGGTGGGTGGTGAAATCCTGGAAAGGTGCCGGGGGCACATCGGAAGGTGGATTTCATCACACGTGTTTGTTCATATAAAGTCAAAGAAACAAATGATCGATTGTGCTTAAGTGCCGTAGTGATCGCGCAAACCACATACCTTGTATGGGTGAGGCTGAGCCAAAGTACCTTTGCCATAGGTCATACTCCCTCGGGAAAGGAAGACCTCAATAGTTGGATCTGGAGTATCAACTGTTTGGAAGATGGTGTTAGCCATTGGCTAACCACGACGCGTTGGATCTGTAGTATCAACGTGAGATCGGTAGTACCTGGCCTGTTGTGTGGGACTATAACACGGGGTATGACTGAGCGGGCGGTGAAACGGTTTTGTGACTTTACGGTCTGGTTGTGCATGTGACGATATGAACGCCATGACTATTGTTCATTTGTGTGTACAGTTGCGCACCTCTGCAGAGTGTAAGAAAGTGTGGCTGAGTCACTCCATGTTCCTGGTTGGAACTGCGAATGCGGCAGGAAAGGGGTCCATCGGGGAGCCTAGCAGCCTGTAAGACATGAGATCATAGCCTCTTAAATTAAAACTTGACTCTCTTACCTTACAAAACTGCATTGCTTTTGGAAAACTTTCCTGTTCTCAGTAGATAGTGCATCAAACACCTCTTTGCTATTCCTGGACTTGTTGAGTACCTTCTGTACTCATCCCTTTACTCTAATTTCTTTGATTAGATTGTGAGCCGATGGAGGAGATAGAAGTGGTATACATCGAGGTCGACGAGGAGATTCCCGAAGAGCAAGCATTGACGAAGGAAGACGAAGGCGTTGACTATTACGTCGAGTTTCATGACAAGAATACCGCCGAGTAGACGTATAGGACGAGTGAGTAATGAGTCATAGGTAGACTTTTGCTGTAACCAAACGATAACGGTTTTAAATTCCCCGTACTTTTGGGAATAAATTTATAAGACTTTGTATTTTCGTTGCAAGTTGTAACTTCAGTTTGTAACATATGGACCACTGCAATGCTTCTGGTGTGCTACTCTGTATGATGTATTGTGGACAAGAAGGCACTTTGTCTGCAATATGTCAAAGACCAGCATATTATCCAGGAGAGTAATATGTGGGTCGCCGTAGGTGGTATCAGAGCAATTGTTGAGACCTCTAGGTGTAAAAGTCTAGTTAGGAGACCTGTAAACCCTGGAAGAGAAATTGGAATCTCTATAAGGACCATACTCATCTATAGTCTTCTTTTAATAAAGATAACTGTATTATTTTCTAACAACTTTTCTCTTGTTATCTACAGAATTACCTAAGGTTGTGGGTTTAACTCAAATTCTTCAAGAAAAAGATAGTAACATATTACACTATCACTTACCTTATTAACCTATAGGGGATTCAGAATTTAAAATGTAAAGAAACAAACATGATAAGGATATAGTTGTAAGAAGATAGGTCATAAGGTTAGAACCCTAAATATTGAATGTTAAACATTTTGTTTTTGCTTTTGTTCTGGACATCGTGGATAATGAGCACATAAGTTTTAAGCACATTTAATCAAATGGTGTGCCTTATTGGAGTTATGGATCTTTCTGGATTTCTGCATGAGTGTTTAGTGGTGATTATGAAGATAAAAGCTTAATATATGTCGTTTAAGGTCATATCATTAAGTTTTGCTTCATATCACAATATAGGTAAATGGCGAGTCCAAGTGAGGAGGACCGTAGGTTGATGGATGAGCAAGCTCAGAAAGAAACAAAAGAGAAAGCCATAATGGAAGCAGAGCAGAAGGCGAAAGATGATACAGCTAGTGGAAGTGGAGGCAGTGGTATACCTCCACCACCACCAAGGTTCAGCGCTGAAGAAGCTTTCATGCAGTACATGCGTCAGATGGAAGAAAATCGAAAGGCTAGAGAGGAAGAAAGGCAAGAAAGGCGTGAAGCTCAGGAGAATCAGAACAAGTTCTTCACTGAGATGTTGAATTAGATGGAAGGACAAGCTCGTGATACTCAAGCACCAACTGGAGAGGGTGTTAGTCTGGGCGATTTTCAGCAGACCAGACCTATGATCTTTGCAACATCAACTGAGCCAATGGATGCGGAAGATTGGCTGTTAGACACAGAGTGGAAGCTGGAAACTGTCGGGTGCAACAACAAAGAGAAGGTTCGCTATGCCACACATCAACTCACGGGAGCTGCAGTAGCATTGTGGGTCAACTTCAAGGTAGTTCAACCAGTCGAAATGGTGATCACATGGGAGGTTTTCAAGACAAAATTTCACGCAGCTCATGTGCCATCCAGTATAGTGGCACTGAAGAGGAAGGAATTCATGGACTTGGAGCAAGGTAACATGTCAGTTACCCGATATGTGCATAAGTTCAATCGACTGTCGTGTTATGCACCAGATGATGTGAACACGGAGAATAAGAGACAACAAAAGTTCATGGAGGGACTCCATCCATTCCTGTTGATGCAGTTGAGACTTGTCCATGTCACTGAGTTCCAAGACCTTGTCGATCGTGCTATTACTCTAGAAAATGATTATCGCAAAGTACAAGAGGACTGGAAGAGGAAGTTTGAGCCAAAGCGGTAGCAGTATCAACAGAATAAGCTGCGACGAGTGGTTTATGTTCAAAGGGGCCAAGCCGGAACAACATCTACTGGAGCAGCAAGCCAAGCACCTATACATCCGGGCACATGTTACAATTGTGGTGGAAGTCATTATGCACCGCAATGTCCGAAGAGGGAAAATTGTTTCGGATGTGGTCAACCGGGGCATAAAATCAAAAATTGACCAAATCCAAAAGCTCAACAGCCACGACCTCAAGCACCGAGACCAGCAGCACCAGCTCTAGGAGCAGCAACTCGAGGAGGAAAAAGTACTCAAGTCCGTGGCAGAGGCAAGGTTCATGGAAGGGTAAACTATGTAACCACTGAAGAAGTCAGAACGGCCAGTGACGTGGTGATAGGTACGCTACCTATCTCATCTCATATTGGTATCGTACTTTTTGATTCTGGAGCAACAAATTCATTCATCTCTGAAGAATTCATGAAAGGGATACCATGGGAAACTAGCTCTTTAGAGAAGCATTTACAGGTGCAATCACCTGGAGGACCTATAAGAGTTGATAAGAAAATAGAATGGCTAGTCATAGAGATTAGTGGCTATGCATTCTTTGCTCATCTTTTGATCATACCACTCCAAGGCCTAGCTGTCATATTAGGCATGGATTGGTTAGCACGTCATAAATCTCAGATTGACTATGCCAGCAAGACTGTAGCTCTTAACCATTGGGTAGGTGGAAGAGTGATGTTCCAAGGCCGGAGGAACCAAGGAACTAACCCAGAATTTCAGTTAAACTCTTTGGAAAAGAAGAGTATCGAGCAAATACTAGTTATTAGGGAGTTCCCTGATGTATTTCCAGATGAGTTGCCGGGTATGCCACCAGATAGAGAGGTGGAGTTCCCCAATGACCTAGTACCAGGCACATCACCAATAGCTCAAAGACCATACAGGATGGGACCAGTAGAGTTAGTAGAGTTGAAGAAGTAGTTGGACGAGTTGGCGGAGAAGGGATTCATCAGAGAAAGCACATCATCTTGGGGAGTACCAGTTCTCTTTGTTGGTAAGAAGGATGGTAGCATTCGGATGTGCGTAGATTATAGAAATCTCAACAATGTCACCATCAAAAACAAGTATCCATTACCTAGAATTGATGACTTGTTTGACCAAGTTAGAGGTGCTGGAGTTTTCTCTAAGATAGATCTGCGGTCAGGTTACCATCAGATCAAGATCAAGCCGGAAGATATTCTGAAGACAGGATTTGTCTCTCGATATGGACACCACGAATACCTTGTGGTACCATTTGGATTGACAAATGCACCAGTAGTATTCATGAATCTGATGAACAAGATATTCATGAGGTATCTCGATAAGTTTGTGATCATGTTTATCAATGATATCCTTATCTACTCTCAGAATGAAGAAGATCATGTAGAACACCTTCGGATAGTATTGCAGACTTTGAGAGAGCATCGGTTGTATGCTAAGTTCAGTAAGTGTGAGTTTTGGCTAGATCAAGTCTCTTTTCTAGGCCATGTCATTACAAAAGAGGGAGTTGTAGTAGATCCGAAGAAGATTGAGGCTATTGTAGATTGAAAATCTCCAACATCTGTCACAAAAGTTAGAAATTTCTTGGGATTAGCAGGATATTACAGGAGATTCATTGAGGGATTCTCCAAAATTTCCGGGCCTATGACCAAGTTGCTAAGAAAAGACACCAAGTTTTAGTGGATAGAAGCATGTGAGAGCAGTTTTCAGGAGCTGAAGCAGAAATTCATCACCGCTCCAGTGTTAACTTTACTGGAAAGTGGTAAGAATTTTAGTGTTTACTGTGATGCATCCAAAGCAGGGTTAGGATGTGTGTTAATGCAGGATCAGAAAGTTATTGCTTATGCTTCAAGACATCTCAGACCACATAAAGTCAACTAACCGACACATGATTTAGAGTTGGCAGTAGTAGTGTTTGCGTTGAAACAATGGCGGCGTTACCTCTATGGATCCAAGTGTGAGTTATACTCGGATCATAAAAGCTTGAAATACTTCTTCACACAGAAGGAATTGAACATGAGGTAGCGAAGATGGCTTGAACTGATCAAGGATTATGACCTGGAAATCAATTACACACCAGGGAAAGCCAATGTTGTAGCAGATGCGCTGAGTAGGAAGTCAGAAATTCAGCCAGAAAGGGTTGAAGATATATCCAAGCAAATTCTTCATGACTTGGATAAAGATAGAATCAAGGTTGTAATCAACAAGGGTGAAGCCAGTGTCGCAGCTTTAGTGATCCAACCTAGTCTTCAAGATGAAATCAAGAAACATCAATTGAAAGATAAGTTCATTGCGGAAGAGGTAAAAAGGATCAAGGCAAAGCAACCATCAGAGTTTACCCTAGCAGATGATGGATCGTTATGGTACAAGAACCGGATATGTGTTCCTAACATCCCAGATATCAAGAAGGTGATCTTGGATGAAGCTCATCAAACTCTGTATAGTATTCATCCCGGAAGTACGAAGATGTACATGGACTTGAAGGGAACATTTTGGTGGAACAATATGAAGCGGGAAATTGCCAAGTTTGTGTCAGAGTTTGACACTTGTTCAAGAATAAAGGTAGAACATCAGAATCCAGCAGGACTAATGCAGCCATTACCGATACCACAGTGGAAGTGGGAGGAGATCGGTATGGACTTTATTACCGGTTTTACCGAGGACTCAAAGGCATAAAGATGCTATCTGGGTTATCATTGATCGATTAACCAAGACTGCACACTTTATTGCTATAAATCAGAAATACTCTTGTGAAAGACTTGCCAAAATCTATATTCAAGAGATCGTCAGCAAGCATGGAGTTCCCAAAAGGATAGTGTCTGACCGAGGATCGGTATTCATATCTGCATTTTGGCAACAGCTACAACAAGCTTTAGGTACTCAGCTTGATTTCAGTATCGCTTATCATCCTCAGACCGGTGGACAGACAGAAAGAACAAATCAGATTTTTGAAGATATGTTGAGAGCCTGTATATTTGACTTTGGAGGTTCATGGGACGAACATCTTGCATGGGCGGAGTTCACATACAACAATAGTTACCAGAGCAGTATATAGATGGCTCCATTTGAAGCCCTTTATGGTCGGAAATGTCGATCACCAATATGTTGGTATGAGACCGGAGAAAAGAATCTCATCACACCAGACCTTGTTAAGGAGAAGCATGATGCAATATCAATCATCTGGGAGCGGTTAAAAACAGCTCAAAGTCGGCAAAAGAGTTATGCGGATAAAAAGAGACGACAGATGAAGTTTGAGGTAGGAGACATAGTCTATTTGAAAGTGAGTCCTACCAAAGGTGTGAAAAGATTCAGCATGAAAGGGAAGTTGAGCCCCAGATATATCAGACCATTTAAAATCCTAGACCGGAAGGGAGAAGTAGCTTATCAGCTAAAGCTACCAGCATCGTTGTCAAAGGTACACGATGTATTCCACATATCGCAACTCAAAAAGTGTTTAAAGGAACCAACCGAAAAGGTGGAACACTCAGAAGTGGAATTACAAGATGATTTGTCATATGTCGAAAAGCCAATTAAGATTCTTGTCGAAGAGTGGAAGCAACTGAGGAATCGAGCGATTAAGTATTGCAAAGTGCAACGGAAGAACCATCCTGTCCGAGAAGCAACGTGGGAGAAGCAGGAAGATCTGCGTAAAGACTACCCGTCCTTATTCAGGTACCTCATCTTTAATTTCGAGGATGACATTCTTTTAAGGGGGGTAGGATGTGAGGACCCTAGTTTTAGGGTTAATCGTAAGAGGCCTGGGGTGGAAGTCAGATTGACTCGTGTTGCTGAGTTGACCTAATTCTACCAAGGAGTGTTGTGAGCTAAGTTGAGAGGGGGAAAGATTGGTTGTGCATTTGCATTGCTCATGGCATACATTCTGATCATTATACACAATCGAATACAATAAACATCGGAACTTTATTGATTAAAGAGTGCTACGAATGAGTTAGTACAACAAGTGATGATTACAAAATGTATAAATAAAAAGAAAATCAAAATTACATAATGCAATATTCTATCTATACAAATATCTAAACCTAATTTTCGACATCTTGAGCCGTAGAAGAACATCGAGAGTCAGTGGGAGCTTGTCTTCGGAAATGTAGGCGACATCCGAGGTCATCGAGTATACACACTCGAGACCGTTGGAATTACGCTGTTACTGTAGGACGCAAAGTTTTTCGAAACGAGGTTTTGAAATATATGTGATCTTACCGGCACAGTTCCGTCGACATCCGCATGTTTTAGTTGCGGGGGCAAAATAGTGCCGATAACCTAAATAGTTTTTAGTTTTGAAAATAGTTTTGTAAAATAATTTTGTTTTTGAACATGTCCGAGGGCCACATGGCTAAGACCCTCATTGGACAAATCTACATATGTACTTGTATATGGCGAAAAGAGAGGTGAGAATAATAAAATGCATTTTATTTCTCCTAAACTACATTGCCTCCACATGTTTTTTTTTGAAAAAGAAATTATTTTCTTTGAGAAAAGAAAAGCTAAGGATCAGTTTATGTATCCATCAAATATTATCCAGCAAGCTCACATTTTTTAAAAACTAAAATCAAATTCTTGACTCAGAAGGCATCATCCATCGAGTGGCATAGAGCCCATAGCTAAGATATTTGGCTCAAGTTAACTTAGCCTGTAAGTTGAACTCCAATAAAGCAGCCATGTATCAAGTAAGCATGAGGTGGCCAAAAATTTTGTTACAACCAAAAAGGCTACATAGGTACCTCGGTAGAAATGGGAATAAGGCAAACCAGTGGCAGAACACCATAGTGTAGTAGCAATAGCAATCTTTTTAAGACCACCATTTCCTTGGAGAACAGAGAGTAGCAAGGAAAAGGCCACCAAGCTTAGGAGCAAGAGACAAGTCCAAGGAGGCAACCCGAAGACTCGGTCAAAAGGAGTAAAGGGAGCAAGCCATCAAGATCAGTAAACATCAAGGTGCGCTTAGGAGGAGAAGGCCACCAAGACCTTAGGAGAAGAAGAAGGGAAGGCTATCAACAAGCTGAGGGAGCCAAGGCTTGCCCTTGTCTTAACCGAGACAAGGTAAGGATCATTGGAAGCGCATAACCCATATATACATGCATAGGAATTTAGCACGATAAAGGGACCCTCAGTTCAGTTTTCGTCATTGGGTTTTCCTAAGGCAACATGTATAGTAATATGTTCTTATCAGATTGCATTCTTCACCTTTCTCAAGTTCTTCTCTCAAAAAGAGTGCATCATCACATACATATATCAAGGCATCAAGTAGGCAACATGCGTAATATCTGTTCTTCAGCTTAATGAGCTGATATAGACATATGTATATATGGGAGAATCAGGAAACAATCAACTAAGATCAAGCATCGTATCTGTTCATACTAGTTTTAGGCAGGACCTTAGTCATAAGAAAACTAAGAATCAAAGGATAACATCTGTTCTTGTTAATCAAATGACTGAGATAGATATATACAACCTACAGAAACCAGAAAACAACTAAGACCAATGCATGTTCTTATCAATTTAGACATCCAGCAGGAACACTGAACCTCAAGCAAACATTAGATTATATCAACCAGGAGCAATCAACCATTTAGATGTATGCCCAAGAATGAATCATAGCATCTTACTTAGAAAGAGTAGATGATGAGGGGTATGGCAGGAGCGCACACACACACACTAAAATGAACAAAATTCAATAGGCAGCCGAATGCTCGTGATTTCTAAAATCCAAGATAAAACATATAGCAACAGTAAATCTATCCCTAAGGTCAAGCACTAGCCGCAAGTAATCACCATTTAATCTCACTAAAAATATTAAATCACCATCATGCTCTTTGTTGATGGTCATCATGTTGCCTTTGCCCAAACAAGAGCAACCATAATACCAAAAATGTCATCTCCAATCAGCTGAATATCAAAGGAACCCTAAGTTGAGGAGAACCCTAAGTTGAGGAGAATAGATGAGGAGCAGGGGGAATAGGAGCTCACCTGGGCTTGGCACCACCGCGGTTGTGGCGGTGGTCAACTCCGCCACCGTCCAATGGAGCGGTGCCGAGCGGAGCGGCACCAAGGGGGAGCGACCAAGGCGATGCTCCGGAGGAGCTCGAGTCCAAGGACCACCCAGGCGGCGCCAGGGGGCATCGGCGGCAGCGGCACTGGTAGCTGGAGCACGTGCACGATGGGGCAACCGCCCGAGGTGGCGGCGTGCACAGAGTAAGGAGGAGGAGGTCCCGGGTCGAACGGGAGGGGGGGCAGCCAAGGGCCGAGTAGGTGGCACCGAGGGGCGCAGCGAGAGAGAGACAGCAGAGAAGGAAAACGCACCGGGGAGAGGCCGAGAGCCGTGGCGGCGGCGCAAAGGGAGCACGGAGGAACTAGTCGGGGGCGGCGGAGTGAGTGAGAAAGAGGTTAGGGTTGAGGGGATGAAGGAGGCACCGGAATGGGCCTAATAGGATAAGTTTAATACACGCCTCATCTCATGCATACGATGCCATGTCATTGCATTCATTTTGAGATTGGCTGGATTAGTCCTTATCGGACTATACTGTTCTTTTTCTTCAAAAGCCGGAGTTCAGCAAGCAGACCAGTTGAACTCCACTACGTATCCGTTACCAGGCAAGTTCAGTTTCTTGTTCATGTCCGTTGGAAATATTTTACAAAATTTCCCTCTTGTCTATAACACGCACAAAATGAAAACTATTTTCTAGAGATGAAACGATTGTTGTTTTATTTTGATCGCCGATTTTTGGGCGTGATCATGGTGGGTGGTGAAATCTGGAAAGGTGCCAGGGGCACATCGGAAGGTGGATTTCATCACACAGGTTTGTTCATATAAGGTGGAAGAAACAAATGATCGATTGTGCTTAAGCGCTGTAGTGATCGTGCAAACCACATACCTTTGCCAAGGTACCTTTGCCATAGGTCATACTCCCCCGGGAAAGGAAGACCTCAATAGTTGGATCTGGAGTATCAACTATTGGGAAGGTGGTGTTAGCCGTTGGCTAACCACGACGCGTTGGATCTGTAGTATCAACGTGAGATCGGTAGTACCTGGCCTGTTGTGCAGGACAACGATGCGGGGTATGACTGAGCGGGCGGTGAAATGGCTCTGTGACTTTATGGTCTGGTTGTGTATGTGACGACCCACTTCGTGTCTTGCCCACCCAACGTTTGGGCCGAGCATGATCACACCGTGGTGCGCAAGCGAAAGTCGTACCGATTGAGGAACTGGCTGGGGGATCATGACCAGGTTCGGTGCTTCTTTGGGGAACGCTGTGGGGAACGCGTTCTTCGGGATGACTCCCTGTGAGGCTGATACCTGGAGTCGGTGAGCTGGTCGCGTTGACGAGCGTAGACGTCCTCGGAACGTTCTCGTGGTTCTTTATTGTTGGTATCTAGGCCGGAGTTGATCAGAACTCGGGCCTCATTATGCTCGGCTTCGGCCATGTGTTGGATGTCAGCGAGTGTTTGCTCGTGTTCTTCATAAAGTTGTCCGGTGGTATCATCGAATCGATCGGACAGCGCCTGCTTGATCTGGGCGGCGAGAGCTCTTGAGCGAGCGGCTTTCTTTCTGGCTTCGGAACTCGGCGTGGCCGATGATGAAGCATTGGCATCAGTCGAAGGACATATTGTCCCTGGTGTAGTCTCTAGTCCTGCCATGAAAACATGTGGGAAGTCATAGTCAAACCTTTCGGGAGTTGGGATTGAGCGAATGGTCAAGTCGTTCTTGGAGAAGATATGCTCGGGGATATTTGATCCTTGACTACTGCGTGGAGAGTTTTCCCAGTAGTGGAGTCGGGCGGCGGAGTGGTGACGCTTTCTATTCAGCCGGTGCCGGAGATCGGCTGAATGCAACTCGATCTGGTCCAAACTGATGTAAGGGCCCCACGGTGGGTGCCAGCTGTCGATGTATGGTATACGGGGGGTACTCGTACAGCACGTATTTGTACGGTAGTGGGGCGAAAACTCAGGTCAGCTTGATCTCCAGACACGGATTTACCTAGGTTCAGGCCCTCAAGATGGGTAATAGCCCTATGTTCTGCTTTGATGGAATTGATGTGAGATCTGGTGTACAGGCGATTACAGTGGAGAACTCGGCGAGTCCGGCTTACAAGGGGAACTCGACGAGTAGAGAACTCGGCGAGGTTGATGCTAAGGTTAAGGGATCTCAAAGGCTACTAGGCGACTAGGGCTCTTCGATCCAATCAAGCTTGTCCCCCTAGAGCGGGGTTGATGCCCTTTTATATAGGCAGACTAGGGCGGTAACCTTGTATCGAGTCCTCGTAGTACACGAGTCAGACTCCTTCTTATTGCCATATCCTAAGTCCTCGTATTACATGAGTCAGACTCCTTCCTGGTGTCGTGTCGAGCGTTGCCTTCCCATCCTGATAAGGATTCACTAACTTGAGGCCTACGCTTCTCTTGGATTGGGTCTTTGGGCCACAGCTTCTCCCTGAGGCCAAGTGATAAACTCGTGGGCCTGGCAATGAGCCCATGGTGGTAGCACTACCCATCATCAAGCCCCCCATCATTATGCGTGATGAAGTTGAGACGGGTTCAGGTTAACTCGAGTTGCAGTGGTCCTGCGACTCAGTTGGTCAAGTGGCGTCGAGTTTGTTGTACTCGAAATGTTATCTTCGGCCTTCCCGAGTTATAGAACTCGGCAAGCTTCGTCCGTTTTCGTAGATTAAACTTGTTCGACGAAATTCACGGATGGTGATGTCATGATTTCTACTTTGCGTGTTGTCAGAGTGACCCTGCCATACCTCAGAACGGTCACGATTTTCTAGGCGTAATGCGCCGAAATTTCAGGGAGGTTGCGACCTTTTCGGTGTAGTGCGCTTTCAATGCCAGGGCAGGGGGCCTTATAATAATACTTTCCTCCTCTTCGTCCTCCATTCGTTCTTGCTCTCATCTTTTCCACTGTGCTCCGCTTCTTCATCTCCCTTTTGCTTTTGCCTGCGGTGGTTTTTGAAAAACCAGATCCATCCTCGAGCCTCCGAGCACCGGTGTATTCGTGCGATGTCATCTTCTTTCACAATGTCGTTGGCGGAGTCGAGGCCGGTCGCGGAGGGAGCCGTTGAGGGGGCCGCCGTGGTACAGGCGGGCGACGTTTCGTTTGTGCGAGGCTTTTGTTGGAACGATGCCGGATGTCAAGTCGTTTCAATACTTTTACACGCTTAAAGTGTCGACGGTTGGCAAAGCCTACAGCTCATGCCACTTTTCTCTTTGGGACGACGTCAAGGCGAGGTACATCCCTTTTTCCCTGAAGGATTCATGGGGGAAGTGGGCCTCCAATTGGGCTTTCTGCAATCGGTCGACACACGACCCGATGACGTGCTACGAAGTTCCGGCCCCACGCGACTTGTGGAGGGACCGTCCCTGACTTACTCAGAGATCCTGAGCCATGAGGGATCGCATCTACGAGCTTTGTCGCGATGGTCTGACGGCGGTGCACGTGGTGGGCGACTTCATCACTCGCCGCATTGCACCGCTGGGAGCTCGAGGAATACCCGGGTGGTCGGAAGTTGGTCTTATGTTAACGAATGATGGTACATTGCCTTGCCTCTTCTCTTTTGACAACTCGAGTTGTTGTTGGTGGTTTCTCACTCAGTGACTTTTATGCTTCTTCAATTCAGCTGAAGTCCGGAGTCGTGTTGACGACCTTTTCAAGGCCGAGTGGGGTGAGGATGGCGCTCAGGTTTCCCCTTGGGAGTCCCAAGCTCATCCGGAGATTGAATCCCTTGCTTACCAGGACGAAACGACCCAGGCCGTGATCATCTCAGTAAGTGTTTCCTTCCTGTGTTCCTTTAGTTGCGCACTTCTAGTCTTCGGGTGGCTGATTGTAATGATATTAGCTTTTTCTGACCCGCAAACAACGCCACTTTATGGGACTCGGTCCATGGGAAGGCTCTGAGGTCTTCGTAGAGGAGTCGTCATGCACCGGGGTGGTTCGGCCCCGGAAGCCCCCACCGTCTAAGGGCAAGAAGTCGGTCGCGACGTCGAGCGTGACAGGCCAGGTTGCCCCGGTACGTTTTTTTGTTCTGCTGTTCTGGGAAGTGGCCGTCGAGTTGATTTACTTGAGTTCTTTGACCTTGGTTCCTGTTGTGTTCGATAGCGATATGCCCTTAAGCGGCCTTCGAGTTCCTCGACTTCGCAGAGACCGGCGAAGAGGGCGAACCCACCCAGCTCGACGTAGGTTTTTCCTTTGACTTGAGTTTCTTTTTCCTTCTCGATGTTTGCTTGGGTTCTAAGTCCTGGACGCTTTCTAGTTCTGCACTTGCTCCCCCTGCCTCCTTGTCACGCTCCCCTCCTGAATCTCAGGAGCTTATTGTGATTCTGAAGGTAGAACGTGGCGACGTCGAGGGGAGCTTGGTGATAGGCGCTAGGTCCTCTGATGGCGGCCCGTTGGTGGGAGTACCTCGGGATTTGATGGCTACTGCCACTGGCGTGAGAGAACCTGGCCTTGCCAGTCTAGAAGCCGTCCCGGAGTTTGATGATGGCGAGTCGAGGCGTCCTTTGCCTCGTACCGAGTATCGGACGTATATCGACTACGCCTTAACTTGGATGAAGGTGAGTGAACTCTTTCTCAGCTTCTCATATTTTAGCTTGTCTGGTTGCTTTTCCTGAATGTTCGTCTTGCTGCATGTCCTGTGACAGTGCGCGACTCATGCGGCGGCCGCTAGAGAAGACACCCTCCTTGGTTGACTTCACGAGAGCGAAGAGGAGGTCGCGCAGCTGCGGGCGTCGAACACCGAGTTGGCGCTCCAGTTGTCTGTGGCTAATCGTTTAGTTGAAGAGGCCGAAGCTCGGGCCAAGCAGGTCAAGGAGCTTGAGGGGTTGCGAGTAGCCAACGTCGAGTTGAGGGAGCAGCTAGTTACGGTTTCAATCCGTGCCGAGACAGCTGCTGCGGTGGCTAAGTCGGTGACTGATCTTCACCACACTACTGCAGAACGGGCTTCTACTGATGGGCCAATAACCCCCTCTACTGACGGACGGGGGGCCCGTCACCCTGGGAATGTCAGTGGAGGGGTGATCTCCACCGACGGGCACGATGACCGTCAGTGTAAACCACTCACCACTGACGGTCGTATGATACGTGACCGTCAGTGGTAGGACCTCACCACTGACCGTCAGTGGTATACGCGACCGTCAGTGGTAGGACCTCCAGCTTGGCCATACGGGCTATCAACACTGACGGGCTATCTATACTCGCCCGTCAGTGGTAGGACCTCCAGCTTGGCCATACGGGCATCACCACTGACTGGCTTTTGTTAAGTGCCCGTCAGTAGAGCTTCTGTTGTGCATTTCCATTCAGCACCTATTGCACAAATATATTCACAATTTTCACAAATATGTTCACAAATTTCACAAACATTCACAATTCTCACAAACATAGTCATATATTTCACAAACATCAATAAATTTCACAAATATACACAAATTTTCATAAATTTCAGAAATATTCACAAATATAAAATTTGATATAACTTATTCGTAATGACATAACACTTCACGTAACCGTTAATCACAGGTATGAAAGAAAACAAATATATTTGACGAGCAACATAATAAAGTTTTTTAAACAACTAATCTACTGATTCCCGCTTAAGTTTAGCTTCGGAAACTGGGGGCCGGCGTAGAATTCACCCATTGGATTGATTACTTCAAGATTGATGATTTTGGCGAGGACTCTTTGGATGCGGGCAAAGTCCTGACGCCAATCGTACAAATGATGTCCTAGCTCACTCCAAGCCTTCAGTTCTTTCATATCCTTCCAATGCTTGTTCTTGTACCGAACAAATAGGTCCATATGGGCACAGGTGTAGTACCCACATGTCACGCTACCTTCGGGCTGAACTCTGCAAGGGAACTTGTAATGGTGTACCAATTTTGTCGCTTTTGGAGGTATTTTTCGATGGCCCGAGAACTTGGCTCTGAAAAAGGCTGCATTCAAAATGTCAGTGATATTTCTGAAGTCCGCTGTCTTTTTCGATGAGGAGTCGAAATAGAATGCCTTGGCCCAGCTTGGAATTATCACAATGAGCACCCAGTGGTCGCTGCGTCAATGTGAACAAATGAACGTAAGAAGGTGGAGATACATGCGTAAAAAACAAAAAAATTCATACGGTGCTGAGTTAAAGGACTTACGGAGGGTTGTAGGGGGCTAGTATGTACTCCTTCTCCTTATGCACGATGAAGACACGTGATAAATATTCTGTTAGAAAGTCTCGACCGTCCGTGGTAGAAGCGTAGCCTTCGTTCATGCATATCGGATCGACTATCCCGATATTGGAGTCCTGTAGACGTCTGCACTCTTGGGCTTCATAGAGAGCCCATAGCCTGACCATCGTGGTGTCGAGCCTGTAGAGGTTGAACATATTGAAGAGGTCTGCAAAATTGATGTCGAAGGTGTCCTGGTGGTTCTCCATGAAGAAGTTGTAATCTCTTGGCACCTTGACCTTCCAATATTGGCAGAATGTTTGCGGCTCTCTGGACATCTTGAGGTAATCTTCGTCCAGCGCCTTCATGTCCTCCGACAGATTGTCCAACTCATCCCGCGGGAGCAAGTCCTAGCCTGGTTCGTAATGATATCGCCAGAGACCCATGCTCCGTGTAGATAATTTGGATGACGATGCCGATGCCGAGAAGGATAAGGATTTCTTCATCTGCTCCTTTCTTTCCTTCTCGCCGGTGCCGGCCCTTCTCTCCTTGCTTTTCTTCCTCGTATGCAGCGGCTCAGGACTCTTGCCTGCCGCCAGCGCCGCTTCCAGTGTTCCGGCAAGTGTGGCGGGAGAGAAAATCTTCCCTCTAGGTTGATCCTCCTCGCGCCTTTCCGGTGGATCGATCATGGGCTCGTCCCTCGCCGCCGGGGACTGCATACCCGTCTCCATGTACTGGTCCCCGACAAGATGGTCTTCAAGGTCTCTGAACGTCGGAGCTGTCTGGCTAAGGCCCAAGGGAGATCGTCCGACCGATGGAGATGGGTTGGTGGACGAGGGGCCCGTGCGAGGAGATGGAGCCGTGCGAGGAGAGGGCGCCGTAGTTAAAATAATTTGGCTCTTTGGCCACTGGATGAAATAGTTCTTGCACTGCCCTAGCCGTGTCATTTCCTCTTCAGGGGGGACAGGGACTAACACGTCGTTGTAGTCGTTGAGGACGACGCCCACCTGCACCTTCGCATGGTGCTCCCGCATAGGAACACAGTGCAGGATTGCCCCCTCCGGCGTCGGGAAGACCTGGCCATGCGCAACCTTCACCTTCATGCCAGGGATCTGCACCGTCAGTGTGCATCTAGTGGCTTCCTGCAAAACAGGGATAGATGTGCCGTCCTAGCTGAAGTCAGGACAACGATATCAGGATTTACTGTAATCACTCGTTTTAGCGTACGGAACTTACGGTGATGCTGTCGATTTGATTCAGCGATTCCAGCCGGTCGTCCGAGGCGGATGCGCAGCTACTCCAACCAGACGGCTGGATATCGGGGACCATCGTCGCACCGCCCTGCGTTGCGAGGACTTGCATACGTACCCACGTCTGCTCGGCGATCTCTCGCATTTGCTCACGGAGATTATCCATGTACTCCTGGCTGTCTCTCCTTGGGTGGCGGCGACCCTCGGGGTTTTGGGGAAACACCTTGTCCCACTTAACGCCATCCCCGACGCCTACTACACGGCCCCGATGCTCCGGTTTCTGTCGAGCCTTCGCCAGATCGTCGTTCCACCTCGGGCAGCTCGTGACGGAGTCCTGTGAGCTTGCAGGCTGCTGGCTCAGCTCTGTCTGCAAGTTATATCGCATGATGAGAAGATAGCGTATTTCGATACAACGTAACTACGTAAGAAAAGACACTGAGTTGAGATGTTACCAGCCGGTTGGCCACCTCCTGGAGTTCTTCAGACTGTATAATTGGTGACCCCGTCACAGGGTCAGAGCTTGTATGCACCCTCATATACTCCCTGGCCCGTGGCTCCCTGAGATGCGCAAAAGGAGGCGCTTTCCCAGCCGCGGCCAGTTTGGCGTCCTCTATGGCCCACTTTGGCCTCTTCCCAAGGTATCCACGGCTTCCGAGCTTGTGGTCTAACTTGTTCTTGGCCCGAAGCTCCTTTCCCCCAGCGACTCTTCTCTTGGAATTCCGCACTCCTTATTTCAGCAACGAATTGCTCCCAGTCTTCCTTTTCTATCTTCGGCCATCTTGCACTGATCTTCGTATCCCAGTCGTCGTCCACGACCTTCTGTGCGTCGTATCGCCAAGTCTTGAGAGCCCTAGCCATGATGCGAAGGGCTGCCGCTTGGACCCTGTCCTTGTCGGCGGCAGGAATCTGGTATTTGTCCCATAGTTTCCTCAGTAGAGCTTCACGGGTCGACTCAGACAACTGGCTGAATTCTTTGCACGTGATCTTCACTTGTTCGCGGACTAAGCACCCGCAGGCGTTGCTGAAGGTCTGGGTGGCCTTCTGTGGACTCGCTGGAACATCTCTGACGTCGTCGACTCGAGTGACGACGTACGTCCTGTCCGGCAACTAGTTGCCTTTTCTCCTAGTCTGAGATCTTGTCGGGGCCGGGGGCGGTAGTTGTTCCTGGGGCGCCACGTCCTCTTCAGAGGCTGACTCGGAGCCAGAGTCATCGCTGCAGGAGGTGGACTCTGAGGCAGGTTGATCTTCGGCAGCTCTAAGAGGTCAAGAGTTAGGGGATCAAGAGGAGAAGAGAGGAATAAGCCACCAGCCATACTAGGAGTAAGGCCAAGAACAAATTGCTTCAGACTTTAACATCTTCAGAGGCATCCCCATAATTAATGATTATCACTCAGACATATAACAGACAACAGAAAAATAATGGACGGTCCATGAAGAAACAATGAGTATATGTTCTTACTTTAAAAAAAATAGTCAATAGTGTTCCCAAATATACTAAGAATTAGAAACATGCTGAACAAAATTAAAGTTATATATAAAATATAATGAGATTAATTTCTCTTTACATATCATGGATATAAGAGAACAGCTATGGGTTAAATTTTCACACGGGTATCATAGTAAAATAATAATAATGCCACATTGAAAGCATGCATGTTTCTTTAAGAACAGGTACAACCTAGTATGCCTGTTCTAAACACAGAGAACCATGTGGAACAACCTAATGTTTATGAACCACAGATGGAAACAGGTTTACTTGTATATGGCAAGAATGTGAGGTTCTGTCTTCAGATCCAAATGCATTGTGAATATTTAAAGCCAACCAACCACTATTTTGTATAAATTACTTAAAAAAAAATCCTCTTCTCAGTATACCAGGTATTGATTTGTACACCATAATTCATATATAGAAAAAGGTGATTGATCCAGCCAGTCCAATCAAGAAGAGCAACCATGAGCCTTAACTATATTCTCAGATGGCAGCTGTGACTCAGAATAAACAAGCAAGGAAGCATTGCACCCATGGTACTCTACTTGGGCGTGGAGGCTTTGAATTACTTCATATAGAATGTATCAAGTATAGAAATTTTCACGGTCAGGATAAACAACAAGATACTCATGCATGGCTGCAGAAATATGTTCCCATACTATGAATTTGTTCCCAGAGCATGTAAGTAAAGACTTAAACTTCACAACAAGTATCAGCTTCTGCAGTACTGGTAGACTCAGACAATCTAGACAAACAAATACATCAGACAATCTAGACCAACTACACATTTCTAAGCAATAAAACTAAATAAGTAAACATATTTGTTCCTGATTTGGCATGCTTAGCTAACTGGCAACGAATTTCCTCATGTTAAATTACAAAAAAAGAACATGATTAGCCCAACAGCATGCAAGCTCAGCCCTAGTTAGCAAATAGGCTCAATCACTTGGCAAGTCCTCTCAATGTTCCACAGTCCCTGTAGGCACAAATTCACCACAGCTACCTAAGCTACCTAACACTTACAGGACCGTCGCGGGGAGGCCGGCGCGAGGTGGAGGCGGTGGCGAGCTGCGGTGGGCGGACGGGGGGGGCCGCGACCTCACTTGGCAACCGGAGCGGTGGCGTCCCATCGGCAACCGGAGCGTCGTCGGCGGCGGCGGGGAGGGCCGTCGCGGGGAGGCCGGCGCGAGGTGGAGGCGGTGGCGAGCTGCGGTCGGCGGACGGGGCGGCAGCGGGCCCGGGAAAGGCTGCAGCGGGCTCGAGAGCGGCGCCGTCGGCAGCGGGCTCAGCAACGGGGGAGGCAGCGGGCTCGAGATCGGCGTCGTCGGCGGCACGGCTCGGGGAGGCCATCTCGGCGGGGGAGGGGGCGGCGCTCGGGGCAGCGGCGTTCGGGAGGCGACGGCGGCTCTCGGGGAGGCGGCGGCGGCGCTCGGGGAGGCGTAGTCGCGGTCGAGGAGGACGGGGCGGCGGCGGAGCAGCCTGGCGGCGTCGGAGGCGAAGCGGTTCCGCTGCTGGTTCGAATAGAACGCGCGAGACTTGGCGAAAATTTTTCGCCAAGTCCCGCGTGGCTTATATACGGTATGGAGTACCACTGACGGGCACATACTAAACGGTCCGTCAGCGGAAAAGAAGGCGTCAGTGGTGGGTGCATCACCACTGACGGGCGACCAATAAATGCCCGTCAGTGGTTCTGGGTACTCTAGGGTTTAGGGGCGCCGGGGGTTACCACTGACGGGTGGCCCTTATAGGCCCGTCAGTGCTGGTAACTAGGGTTACGGGAGCCGGGGGTTACCACTGACGGGCGCACCATAAATGCCCATCAGTGGTTCTAAACCCTAAACCATAAAAACTTTAGGGCGCACACGCCTATCCCGAGCACAGCGCCCAGGCCCACGAGCCCAGGCCGCGTAGGGGACCTGCTAGAGGCCTATCCCGAGCACAGCGCCCAGGCCCACGAGCCCAGGCCGCGCAGGGGACCAGCGGTGGCCCGAAGTAGCAGTGAGACTTATGAGGAATTCAGGAGAGCCGGGCGCAGCTGCCCTTATAAGCCAGTCGGCGTGCTGCTCGCTCGGCGAGGTGGGACTAAAGAAGTGCACTACCAGTGGTGGTAGACTCACCACTGACGGGCCTCTTAATGCCGCCCGTCAGTGGTAGTGGCACCACTGACGGGCTCGTAACTGGCGCCCGTCAGTGATACTCCTCTGCGTAGCGTTAGGAACTTACCACTGACGGGCCTTTTAACGTCGCCCGTCAGTGGTGGCTAGTTTGGTATATTTGCATTGTTTTAATATTGGCCTAATGTCTATATTCTTTTTTGTTTACTAATTATCTCTTTCTAAAGCATCTGTTTCCTGAGGATAAGAAAATTACTAAAGCTAGTAATTACTAATCCACAAATGAAGATCGAATAGGTTTGTTACTCTAGAAGTCTATATAGAGATGCTACTCCTGTTCTTCATTGGAACCATTGGCATAGGCATCGGGAATTGTTCCACGAGGAAGAATAGCCTGGACATTACAGAAAAAGACCTATCAATAAATAAACATTTAGGAGAAAATACTTTAAAAAGAAGAAACAAGCATAGTTTTGCGCACGCTCATGTGCACGCGTTTGTGAATTCAGCATTCACCTGCAACTGTATCATGAAATTGTATACGTCTTCACATACTGCATGTTATAAAAATCATCAAACTAAAGAGCAGCAACCAGCAAGATAGCTCCATGTATCAGGGAAAAAATCAAAACGGTGTTGTATCAGCAAAGAACAAGTTTCTTCAATGTAAAGGGTCACTTAGCTTTACTGCCCTATTCATGCAAAGCAATAGACAGGGCACCTTTATTTTATTAAAAAAATTTGTGCGCACCCGCCTATCCCGAGCACAGCAACCCAGGCCCACGAGCCCTAGGCCGCGCAGGGGACCAGCCAGAGGCCTATCCCGAGCACAGCGCCCAGGCCCACGAGCCCAAGCTGCGCAGAGGACCAGCGGTGGCCCGTAGTAGCAGTGAGACTTATGAGGAGTTCGGAAGCGCTGGCCGCAGCTGCCCTTATAAGCTAGTTGGCGCGCTGGTCGCTCGGCGAGGTGGGACTAAACATGTGCACTACTAGTGTTGGTAGCGTCACCACTGACGGGCCCTTAATGTCGCCCGTCAGTGCTAGTGGTCACCACTGACGGGCCTCTTAATGCCGCCCGTCAGTGGTAGTGGTCACCACTGACGGACCTTTGAAAGACGCCCGTCAGTGGTATCCAGTTTGGTGTATTTGCTTTGTTTTAGTCTTGGCCTAGTGTCTATATTGTTTTTTATTTCTTGCTTCGAGTGTGTTCTGCACCAATCTAGTTGCACATTTCTGGTAATACGTGCGCGGACCTCTCTAGACCACGTCTCGCATGCAACCGGCCGGCCACTGGCCACGTGTGCGGACCTCTCTAGTTGATCGCCTCTTGAATTTTGTCGTTTAGCGCGAGTCAACAATATTACACCATTACACATACATAGCTCGCTAGGTTTCACAAACATATACAAACACACATAGCTCGCTAGGTTTCAATAATATAATGTCATCCAAACATAGACATTATTATACAAACACACATAGCTCGCTAGGTTTCATCGTCTTCGACAATCTTCTCGTGAATAGTAATATTCTTTGTGGTATACGTTAGTCCTTCGGCGTGGGAGCGTCTGATGTAGGGCTCGGAATCCTTAGTACCTTTGCTCCTTTTGGTGGGCCGTTTATCAGTATCTTCTGGCTCGGAGTCCGGGTCGTCGAATTGGTCATAGTCCTCTTCGTCAACTACACCATCGACTCCGACAATACTCCTTTTCCCTTTTCTGACGACATGGCGCTTCTTTTCCTTCGGGTCTTTTATGTAGAACACTTGCGAGATCTGTTTAGCTAGTACCCAAGGCTCATCTTTCGCACTGATTGCTTTTACCTGTGTCGAGTCAATAGATGTCGGGGGAGGTAAAGTCACGGTAGTGAATTTGTCATCGTCCGTATGGACATTTTTCGCTCATCTGACACGAAACATGGGGATCTTTGTGACGGTGTAGTCCAGTTCCCAAATCTCTTCGATAATGCCGTAGTATATGTCCTTACGGTTACCGGTTTTAGCCTCTATCGTCACCCCACTGTTCTGGTACGTACTTTTCTTGTCTTGAGCCTCCGTATAGAATGTGTATCCGTTGATATCATATGATTGAAATGTCAGGACCTTGCTCACAGGCTCTTGTGACAACATTTTGACCGTCTCTTCTTCATCATTTGTCGGAGTCCTTTCATACCAGTAGTTCTTTAGCCAGCTTGCGAACTTCGCGTTGTGCTCTTTCGAGAGCCACGCTTCTCCCTTTTTTCGGGTTTTCTTTTTTGACCTTCACCATGTGCATCCAGAGATAAGGATGCACCACGGTAAGGTGTTGCAGCACCACGAGATGTGCTCTGTCGTAGTCAGCTGATCTATTCGGTACTGATGGCGGTTGTGTCTTACCCAGCGTAACGGGGGGCATTGTGTTCACGATGTCATAGATTTCTACCCCTGTCTTCTCCCGGGGCGCCGAACGGATCTCAACAGTATTATCAAACAACTCCTTCTCTTGCCTCCATGGGTCGTTCTGTTTCAGCCACCTTCGGTGGCCCATGAAAACGATTTTTTAGAGCCCTTTAAGTGTAGACTTGTTGTAAACTCCAAACACTTAACACATCCTTTGTATCCGTGAACACACTGGCAGGATTGATATCCGTACGCGGGATAGTCTTGGATCGTCGTGAACAGCAGCGCTTTCAGATTGATCAGGGCCCCGTCAGTGATTCATCAGCAATGTACGCACCAAATACCGCTGACGGACGCGAAAGTACACCGTCAGTGAAAACAATATCTCCACTGACGGGCAGAATATAAGGGCCCGTCAGTGATACAACACGTCATATGTTCACCATTTCACTGACGGGCCGAGTCAGGGACCGTCAGTGGAGTTGTCATCTCCACTGACGGGCTCTTAACAGGAGCCCGTCAGTGGAAATGACCCGTCATCTATCCCTCCTCCTGTTCACTTCCACTGACGGGCCATTTTGGAGCCCGTCAGTGGTGCTCCTTTCCTTCTGCTTTGCTGCGATTTCCGCTGACGGGCTATTTGCCGTCCGTCGGTGGAGTTCCCCTCCAGCGACGGACCTTTTTATGCCCGTCAGTGGAGAGGGTTCAGGAGAGGGTCTATCTGCAGTAGTGCCAGCTAGTTCGTGATGAACTCGACATGGTGAAGAAGAATGCTGAGTTCTCCTGGGAACATTTGCAGGCACAGTCCCGGGTTGCCATGTACGCGTGCTCCCTCCTCGACCGAGTTATGACGTATCTGAAGTTCCCCGGCCGTCCTGATTTCTGTGACCGAGTATCAAGCACGCCTGGGCAATTTTTTGAGCTTCGTTAAGGAGGACGCATCTGTGCAAGCGAAGAGTATGGCCAACGTGGCCATATCTTATGCTTTGGCATTGGCCAAGGACTTGGCTCCGGAACTTCCTTTGAACCTTCTGGAGTTTGATCTTGGCGAGCCCCCACAACCTGGAGCGGAGGATTCGCGGATCGAGTACTGACGTGAGTCAGTAGACAAGTTCCTTAGTGAATCCGGTTTTGAGGCAGTTGAGGATGCTCCTACTATGTCCGGAGGCAGTGAAGGGGCTCATGTATCTGGGGGCAGTGTTTCTGCCGGGCAGGAGGATTAGATCCTTCCTCCTTTGTATGCTTTTTCGAGGTGTAAAAGACCTTTAACTCATGCAATCTAGTCTATGTTGTTTGTTGTTTTATGCTTGATGTACTCGACTCCCTTGTGCTGTTATATGACTTAGTGGCCGTAGGATTGCATAGTGTGTTGTATGCTTCGAGCCCCCGACTGTTTATGCGAGTTAGCAGAAATTCAGATGAACAGTCTGAAAAAACTTCGCTGTGGTAGCCCTCGACTGTTTGTGCGAGTTAGCAGGAACTCGAGTGAATAGTCTGAAAGAACTTCACTGTGGTAGCTCTCGACTGTTTGTGCGAGTTAGCAGGAACTTGGATGAGCAGTCTGAAAAAACTTTGCTATAGTAGCCCTCGACTGTTTGTGCTAGTTAGCAAGAACTCGAATGAACAGTCTGAAAAAACTTCATTATCGTAGCCCTCGACTGTTTGTGTGAGTTAGCAGAAACTCGGATGGACAGTCTGAAAAAACTTCGCTATCGTAGCCCTCGACTGTTTGTGCGAGTTAGCATTAACTCGGATGAACAGTCTAAAAAAACTTCACTGTAGTAGCCCTCGACTGTTTGTGCGAGTTAGCAGGAACTCGGATGAACAATCTAAAAAAACTTCGCTGTAGTAGCCCTCGACTGTTTGTGCGAGTTAGCAGAAACTCGGATGGACAGTCTGAAAAAACTTCGCTGTAGTAGCCCCTCGACTGTTTGTGCAATTTAGCAGAAACTCAGATGGATAGTCTGAAAAAACTTCACTGTAGTAGAAGTCGATGCGTGAATCGGTGTGTACTCGGACCTCAGGGTAGGTTGCCATAGTCGGGGAGGCGAAACGAATTGAGAAACTCGTGCCATGCCTAGCCTCCGTACCCGGGGCGGAGAGTTGAGTTGTGAAACTCGTGCTCTGCCTAGCCTCCGGGTGAATGCTGGGTGTGATGCCTGTGTGCCAGAATCGGGGGAACAACTGGAAGTTGAGGAACCCATGGGAGAGCTGGCCCCTAGATGTCGTGGCGAGGCGTATGGACAGCTGACCCAGACCTGGGGTGGCGAAACGGGGCGCGAACCGTGTGCGTGCCAGCCCCCGAGTGCATACGAGATGTTTATGCGGCGACCAAACTCTAGGAGGCGGAACGAGTCGCGAACTCATGTTCGTGCCGTGCCCTGAGCTATTCAACACTTGTGTGCCGTGGTGAAACGAGGTGTAGACTCATGTAAGTGCCCGCCCCCGAGCTGTTGGGAAAGCGTGTTAGAGGTGTTTGAGTACCGTTGTAAAGTAGTAATGCGATGGAAGCCGAAAGGCTGTAAGTATAAATACTTCTTCCGTATGGTTACGGGGTAAAAACTGTTGAGTCATCCGGGTTATAGCTCCCGGGAAGCTTTATACATAGTACTTGGAGAGTTGATCGATGTTCCATGTATTGCGTAGAATGGAGCCGTTGTCGGCGAGTTTGAAAGTGCCTGGTCACGGGTTGGCGACGATGGTGTAGGGCCCCTCCCACTTGGGAGATATTTTGTTTCTGTGCTGAGTGGACTGAACCAATCGTAGGACGAGATCGCCGACTTCCAGGTGTTGATGCTTGATGTTGCGCTCGTGTTACCAGCGTAAGTCCTGTTGATATTTGGCCGCCCGCAAGTATGCACAGTCGCGAATTTCTTCAAGGAAGTTGAGATCGTTGATTCGCTGTGCAGCCGCTTCGTCTTTGGAGTGTTGTTTGATATGGGGGGACTTCAAGCGGATCTCACACGAAAGGACTGCCTCGGCCCCGTAGACGAGGGAAAATGGGGGTCGCTCCGGTGGCTCGACTGGCTGTAGTTCGATGTGCCCAGAGAACATTGGGCAACTCGGTTACCCAAAACTTGGCGTGGCGTTGTAGCGTGTCGTATACCCTTTTCTTGATCCCATCGAGTATGAGGCCGTTAGCGCGTTCGACTTGGCCGTTGCTTTGGGGATGAGCTACGGAGGCATAGCAGACGGTGGCGTCGTAGGACTCACAGTAGGCGATGAAGTCGGCGGCTGCAAATTGTAGTCTGTTGACGGTAATTATCCGGCTAGGTACTCCGAAGCAGGTAAAGATGTTCCGCTGCATGAATCGTTGTGCTACTGTTGTAGTGGTGCTGGAGAGTGATTCTGCCTCGATCCATTTGGTGAATGTGTCAATGGCAACTATTAGGAACTTGTGACCCCCGCATCTGGCGGGAAAGGGTCCAAGGAGGTCCAGCCCCCAAGTCAAGAAGGGCCATGATAATGGTATTGTCTGAAGAGCTTGGGCTGGCTGATGTGTTTTTCTGTTTATGGAACTGATAGCCTCGCATTTTTGGACCAAGTCGGCCGCATCATGTAGCGCAGTCCGCCAGTAAAATCCTTGTCGGAATGCCTTGCCGACTAGTGTGCGATACGCGGAGTGGGCGCTAGAAAGCCCACTGTGGATTTCCTCGAGTAGTTGCTTGCCTTCATTGATTGGTATGCATTTCATGAGTACACTGAGGGCTCCCTTGCGGTATAGGGTGTCGTCAATCATCGTGTACTGCATTGCTTTGCGGGAGATCTTCTCGGCGAGTTCCTCTTCTACTGGTTTGAGTTTGTTAAGTAAGTATTGGCGTATTGGGTCCCGCCAGTCTATGCTTTCGTCGAGCTAGGCAACGATTTCACCAGCAATCCCTTTGGGGGTGTCGAGCTGAGACGTCCCATTCTGCTCATAAGTGTTGCAAGGGGTGGGAGTACTTTCTTCGTCTATCATGATCTTGACGGACGGTTTGGAAAGTTGTTCGATGAAGACGCCGGCTATGGGGGACGATCGACTTGAGGTGACCCGAGCCAAGGCGTTGGTGATGCAGTTGTCCCGTCTGGGTATGTAGTGGAATTCCAGGCCGGTGAATTTTTTCTCCCAATTCTGTACTTCTGCTAAGTAGGCGGCCATTGTTGGATTAATGGCCTGGTAATCTTTGCTGGCTTGTCGGACGACGAGTTGTGAGTCGCCCTTCACGGTTAGGTAACGGATACCAAGAGCTGCTTTGTTGTTGGTGGCTCGGAAGTGTAGCTGGATGGCGTACTGGAGGGTTTTCCCTGTAGGTGCTGTGATGATGACGCCAGCCCCCGAGCCTGTGAGGGTAAGAGATCCATCAAAATATAAAGTCCAGACCTTACTTGCATAGTCGTTGTCTGTGGGTTCGGGTTCTGGGTCCGTCCACTCAACGACGAAGTCTACAAGAGCCTGAGACTTGATGGTGGTGCGAGGTGTGAACTCGATGTCGAACGCTCCCAACTCGGACACCCATTGAGCAATGTAGCTGGTAATCTCTTTGTTTCGGATGATGGGGCCAAGTGGGTAGATGGATGAAACAATTATCTTGTGGGCCTGGAAGTAGTGCTTTAATTTGGGGGAAGCAAGGAGCACGGTGTACAGGAGCTTCTGGACGTCCGGGTACCGCTCCTTCGGTCCATGTAATATTTCATTGATGTAGTAAACAGGACTCTGTACTTTCTCGATTTTATCAACTTCTTCTCGTTCGACTACGAGGACCGCACTGACTGCTCGGGGATCGCAGGCTATATAAAGTAGTAGCGTTTCATCGGGTTCTGGAGGGACCAGTACTGGAGGATTTGTCAGATATGCTTTGAGTGCCTGAAAGGCCTTCTCTGCCTCTTCTGTCCATGCGAAGCCCTGATGTTGGCGTAAGAGCTTAAAGAAGGGGAGTCCCTTGTCCCCTAAACGAGAGATGAATCTACTCAAAGCAACCATTGATCCAGCGAGCTTCTGAATTTGATTTATGTTGACAGGTGACTTCATATTGCGGATGGCTTCAATCTTTTTCAGGTTGGCTTCGATGCCCCGGTGCGAGACCATGAAGCCCAGAATTTTGCCCGCTTCGATGTCGAAGACACACTTTTCTGGGTTGAGCATAATTTTGTTGGTCCGCAGGTTGTCGAAAGTTTCTGATAAGTCAGAGATGAGGTCGCGTTCTTTCTTCAATTTGATAACCAAGTCGTCGATGTAGACTTCCATGTTCTGCCCGATTTGTGCCGCGAAGGCTGTTTGCATGGTCCGCTGGTAAGTACGTCCAGCATTCTTCAGTCCAAATGGCATTGTTTTGTAACAAAAGGGGTAATAAAGCCCGTGTGGGGAACATCCGATTCTCTCATACGAATTTGATGATAACTTGAATATGCGTCGAGTAGACATAGGTAGGTGCATCCTGAAGTCGAATCCACAATCTGATCAATTTGAGGTAATGGGAAGTTATCCTTCGGGCAAGCTTTGTTGAGGTCTGTGTAGTCGGTGCACATGCGCATTTGGCCATTTTCTTTTCTGGCTAGTACCGGGTTGGCCAGCCATGTTGGGTACTTGATTGGTTTGATGAAATCGGCGTCCATGAGCTTCTTGAGTTCCATCTCAATGACTTTGCGCTGCTCGGGGCTAAATCTTTGAAGTTTCTGCTTGACCGGCTTGATCGCCGGGTCGATGTCCAGCTTGTGCTCAGCTACCTCCCTTGGGATCCCTGGCATATCAGATGCCTTCCAGGCAAAGACATCTGGGATTGCCCTGAGGAAGGTGGTGAGTGCGAGTTCCTATTTTGGGTCGAGGGTGGACCTGATCTTGACTGTCTTCTCGGGTTCATCCTCGTGGAATGGAATTCCCTTTATTTCGCTGTGCGGTTGCACTGATAATTTGGGCTTTGATTTGGCCGACCCCGAGTTGTCGGGTGCGAGCGGGGAAGTACTGGGCACCTCATCGTCTTGTCGAGCACTGAGGCCATAATTCTGCATGTCGCATTCAACTGCGGAGGGAAGTGATCCCTTGACTGTAATAACTCCGTGCACAGCAGGAATCTTCATTATAGGGTATCATAGTGAGGGATCGCCATGAACTGGACTAGTTGGGGTCGCCCGAGTATAGCGTTGTAGACCATGTCAAAGTCGATGACCTCGAAAACGCACTCTTCTGTGCGGAAATTGTCCCGAGTTCCGAAGGTGAGAGGTAGCGTGACTTGTCCAATCGGGTCATGCTTTAGTCCTAGAACAATCCTATAGAAGCGCTTGATGACGGGCCTGATCGCGGAACGAGGGACCTGCATCTTGTCAAGTGTGGAGATCGGAATAAGGCTGAAAGAGCTACCTCCATCAACCAAGACTTTGTGGAGCATAATGTTGTGAACCCAAGGCGATACAATCAGAGGATATCGCCCCGGGTACGGGCAGTTGTCGGGGCAGTCAGTTGCATCGAACACGATGGGGGTTTTTGCCCACTTTAGTTTGGAAGGTACGGGACGTGGATGGACAGCCAGAACATCACGTAATATCTGCTTGGCCTGTCTTTTGGAGTCGTAGGTGGCAAAACCTCCCCACATGTGATTCATCTGGAGGTCGACGCACACGTCGACTTGCTTTATTCCCTCGACTTGCCGTAAGTCGGATGTGTTCGCGAACTAGTGAGCGTTGTTGTATCGGTGGATGTTGTTGACATGAATATCTTCATCCTCGAGATAGGCTTCTTTGTCTGGGTTTTCCTGAACCCAAGGTTTGGGTTTGTTGGCCACCTCAGCACCACTTTCCTCTTGGAGTAATTCGAGGAGTTCGCAACACTGTGATTGGCCGTGGGACCCACTTCGGTGGTACTTACGCTAGTTGTGTCGGGTACGCTCTTCTTTTGGTATCCAATTTTTATCCAAGAGTTCGCCGGCTGTGTTTCTCTTGGGTTTTGTCTTCTACTTGTTTTGTTGATCGTCTCGGCGATCTGATGTCTTTTTGTCTCAAAAACCGGCGAGTACTACCTCGGGGGACCTCTTTCCCTTTCTTCCTCTCCGACCATCCGGGGGAGAACGTCTCGAGTTATTCTCCAGGGAACGTTTCCATCTGTCGTGGTCATCTAACCTATGTAGGCCTCGGTTGATCTCGACGTTGTGGAGGCGTTGGTCTTTGTAATTTGCTCGTACTCGAAGAATTTCCATAAGTTCCGCGGTATTACAGGGTTGGGCGTTATAGACATGGTCCAGGCATCGTTCGTCGCGGACGGCGGCTTGGAAAGTTTCGAGTACTTCAGTGAAGGAGAGTCCTGGGACGATGTTGACCTTACTCTTAAACCTGGCAATGAAGTCGCGGAGGCCTTCATCCCGTCCTTGTCGTATACGCTTGAACTCGGACCTCAGGGTTGAGGCATCACGAGTTGTGGAGAAGCTTTTAATGAACATGTCTTGGAACTGTGCCCAACTATGGATGGAGCCTTCGGGTATATTCTGAATCCACGCGGCGGCGTCTTCGATGAGGCACACGGGGAGGAGGTTGGCCATTGACGTCATATCTCCCCCTGTCGTTAGGATGTCTTGCGTGAATCTGATCAGAAACTCTTTCGGGTCTCCTTTGCCATTGTATTCCAGGTTCTTGCTAGAACGCACATGCTTGGGTATCCGTGCTCCTCGTAATTTGGGTGAGAGCGCAGGGCAACCGGTGATAATTCCGGGGATGAAGCCTTCGTCTTCTGATGAGTAGTCGGAGTACCGGTCACAGTGGCGGCTGTGGTCTTCATGGTCGTGAGAGCGGCGTTGGTCCTTGCAGTGGTGATCCTCTCCGATGTGATCAACCAGGCGCGCCTTGCCGTAATCGCGACGGCTACCGTGATAGTCTTGATTTTTGCGGGTGTGGTCGTAGTGGCCACTGGGGGATCGCGACCGGGCCTTCAGCCTCCTTCGAGCTTCTGTGGGACGACGCCGGACTCGCCGTATTCATAACACGATGGACGAGGCGGAGGCTGGTGGGCCAACCAAACAATGCAGCTGTTGCAAGAAATTTGGGCACCGGGTGAAGACATGACCGAAGTTGAAAGAAGACCAGAAAAGAAGGGAGGGAGAGGCGGCTAGTGCTGCCTCTGGGTCAGGCCATCAGTAGTCTATGTTGTACCCTTTGTATTATGTAATTTGCTAGTGCGTCTGAATGTCATGTCGTATTTACTTCACGTAGTTTATGTATTTCATCTATCCGTGTTATATGTGCTTTGTATACTTCGTGAACTCTTGACTTCATGTATTTCATGTATTCGTGTTATATGTACTTCGTGGACTCTTGATTTCACGTATTTCATGTATTCGTGTTATATTTACTTCGTGCACTTCATATACCTTCATGTTTTTTTTGTATCACATGAATAGGTATGGCTAGCTTCGAGCTTATAGATGAGCGAGAGGACCGAGAGCACTGGTCTAGACAGCTGGCTTCAGGAGACCATGATCTCGGAGTGTTTCGTACTCGTACACCTGATCACGCGTAGAGGATTCACAAGTCGTGGATCGAGAGGTACATTATTTGATTGTATCTATATTATTGTGTTTCAGTAATAATTAGACTTATTTTCTATTCTGACAGGCTGGCGTGGTCCGGTTTACTACCACTCGCACGGATGGTCGAGGCAGTGGGCGACGAGGACATCAGAGACCCGGCTGCTGGAGTGGGTCATTCCAGGAGGTTTCCTTTCGATGCCTCGTTGCTCACCGCACTTGTGGACAGGTGGAGGCCAGAGACCCACACCTTCCACTTTGCCTGGGGGGAGATGACGATCACGTTGCAGGACACGGCCTGCCTACTTGCCTGTCCGCTTGACTACCTCATCGACAACCCCGACACTCATGGCTTCAGCTTTCACGACGAGACGGACGAGTTGATTCCACCTGGGCAGTTCAGCACGACGCAGCAGACTCAGCCACTGTTGCCCACGCAGGATACACAGGTTCACGAGGAGGATGACCCGACACTACGGGTGGGCAAGGCTCCTAGAGCGGGAGCGGGACAACCTAGGCCGAGGTACTCATTGTCGCTGATTAGGAAGAGGGGACGACGAGGCTAGGCGTCCATGACTTTTATTTTATCCTTTCTTTTATTACATTATATTCTATCAGCATTTCGTACTGTATGAATTAGTACACTTGTATTCACTGCGACGTGTTACTACATAGTGATCAACGAACCATATCAAATTAACATCTAAATCCGATTAGATAAGCATATGTTACAGAGCCACGTTACACTGCCACATTAATAGTTGGCTACACATATTATAGATAGAACAAGAAATTATTCGCTACCACTTCTAATGCGACTACATGAAATCATCTTCACTATCGCTTGCTTGGGGCCCTGGAGTGGGGGCTTTGAAGCAAAACAGCTTTGAGAAGTCCTCATCACTCGACGAGCACTCGGTACACGCCTTTTTCGATGAACTGCATGCGCCTTTATCCTTTGATGATAGAATATCTTTTTTAGATGTGCACCCATGTTTTGCCAAAGGGGGAGTCCAGCAATTTTGCGTTCCTCTTCTTCATATGTTGTCTTCATTAAGTGTCTTCTATTAGCAAATGGGTCTCTTTAGAATCGGTCCACATGCCTGAAGTTTCAGATCTCGCAGTTCAGCAACCCTACATCCTCTGGACGTGCCTACAAACGGAGAATGTGATGTATCAAACGAAAACGGTGCATGAAATGCTTACGAACTAAGAACAAAGGAATTGTACTAACCCTTATGTGCTTATTATACTGAGATTGCCGGATACTTATTGTTCCTTCGTAGAAATCGCCTTTTGTGTACTTCGCCCTCTCAAACGTTTGCACACCTACTTGTACGTAATTCCAGGGAAACCCCTTCTCGCTAACACCTCGACAAGAGCACACGTAGGAACCTCCTCAAAGATCTGCGAACACATAATTCTACAACTCCACCTCCTCCTTCCCGCACTTGTACAAAGTTCGTAGTCTATTCTTGGGTTCCAGACAACATCATTGGCATCTAGTAATTTGCACAAAATTTTTTTATTCCACAAAACAGAAATTGTAGATCTAATGTTTCAACGCATATGAGGAGGAAAATTAATACAAGACTTACATCTATCGTCGCTATCCATCCACGAACTACTTCTTCTTCTCCTCCCAAATCTAAATAATCTACTCTGAGATACGAACAATTTTTCGGAAAAACTTAGGGAAGATTAGCTACATGGTGGGAGCGTCTGCTCACCTGATTAAATAGCCGAAGGGGGTGCGGAGGTCATGGCGATTACTGACAAATCGCCATGGCGTGCGTCTGGCGATTACTGACAAATCGCCATGGCATCTGGCAATTCCATAAT
Source organism: Stipa capillata (assembly GCA_019208055.1). Lineage (NCBI taxonomy): Eukaryota > Viridiplantae > Streptophyta > Magnoliopsida > Poales > Poaceae > Stipa > Stipa capillata. The sequence goes on from JAGXJF010003986.1 coordinate 422,328, forward strand.
AAATCGTCTTGTCTGGTCGGGCGTGGAAGGGGAAATCGCTAGGAGAAATCGCTACTGGTCGTGGTGATTATGGGAAATCGCCGTGGATCGTGGCGATTAGGGGAAATCGCCGCCGGCCGTGGCGGTTAGGGAAAATCGCCACCAGCCGTGGCGGTTACCAGAAATCGCCACTGGTTGTGGCGATTACTGACAAGTCACCACACCACGTTCCAATTCCATACTGAATCGACAAACGAGCTGGTGATACCTCGAAATCACCATGGACCGTGGCGATTAGGGCCCTACCGCCACCACCCGTGACGATTGAGACCATTTTTGAAAAAATTTCAAACGTAGTATTATTTTTGAAATTTCTAAATAAAAAAATTATTATTTTAAAAAACTCGCACGGAGAAACCATTGTGCGTACATGCAGGCACTTGTCCCATCAGACGCATGCCATGCATGCATGCACCACTGACATCGATGTACATCTCGAGGTGTTAACTACGCACCACCCTGAGTCATCTCTCCTGACAGGCACGCACGCATGAAAGTGTACGTCCTGGACGAGCTCCCATGCATGCATGCGCGCTTCGTGGTATTATAGGTAAAATGGTATATTTGGCTCCGCGACCGGGATCAATGCTAAAAATGATCCCCCTCACGACGCAATGATAAAAATGATGCCGCGATAAGTTGGACAGTTGACACCTGTCACCTGTCGTGCCTGGCGGCCGCGGTAGGGGCCCATCGCGCTGAGCGGCCAAGACGGCTGGCCATCGCGTGGCAAAATTTTTCTAAATCTGCGGCGCCGCAGGGCGTGTCACAGTCGCTAGGCGTGAGAGGCAGCCCGACTTCTGTGGCGACCGTGACAGGTGACACGTGTCAACTGTCTAGCCTATCGCAGTGTCACTTTTGTCACTGCGTCACGCGGGAAGTCATTTTTAGCATTGACTCCAGTCGTGGGGCTAAATGTGCCATTTTTCCGGTATTCTGCCTTGTTCGACCAGGATATGGACGGATCGACGCGCGTTGGGTTTCTGGGTTCTGCTATCGGCATGGATGCATGCTGCGAAGAAAGTGAAAGTACTGGGCAGGCAAGTAAGTACGTACATTACATTTGTACCGGCGCGCTGACAGTCATGGCTAGAGTACGTCGTGGAAAAGATGTAGGAGTATGCACGCACGCACGCAAAACGTAAATTGACTGACGCTAGCATGTTGCAGTGGCAAAAGATCGGCATGGAGGCTGCAGGGCTGCAACTGCTGTAGCAACATATATAATCGCGCGGGAGATCCGAGCGTAAATATTTCTATGATGCTCGATCTGAATTCGAACGTTCTCCGCCCGATTCGATATGTTTTTCCGAACCAAGCTTTATCCCCTTTCTATTATTTTTAACGGAAATAACCAATTTGTTATAGCCAGAAAAGGAGGTGAGAGAATAAACCAGTTCGATGCACTATGAAGAAAGCCCGATTCGATATACGGATGATATCAGAAGCCAAAGTCAGGCCGAGATCTGCACAAATCTGCCTGCCGGTGTCATGATTTAATTGCGATGAGAAATAGCAGTAGCGGCTGAGACGAAGGGGCTGGCTGAACTAGGGAGGACTAGCCGGATAGTATATACCTTTTCACGCTCCTCTCGGGTCACTATTACTGAAAAATATATTATAAACGATTAAAAAATCTTAATACAGGCAGTTTCTGAATCACCTGTAAGCATGTGATAACCCCATATCATTATAGACGGTTATCGAACCGCCTGCGATGAGATCATGTCACATATATTCTCGTTTAGAACCGTCGGTGATTTCTCCCCTATTATAGGTGGTTATGGCTATAGGACTGCTTGTAATGAGATCATATCACAGACTATTCTCGTTTAGAACCGTCGGTGATATCTCCCTTATTACAGGTGGTTATAGCTATAGAACCGCCTGTGATGAGATTTTACAGGAACAATAGTTTTCCTGTTTATTGGTTAGCTTTAGGATATGCTAGCCATGTCCTCTAAAACAAAACAGAATAGCAGCAGACATGCATATATATCACATTCATTTATAGCAAATTGATACATATCACTTTATTCATAGCAAATTGATACATATCATATTGATTCACAAAGTAAACCCCACGGTCATCCGTTTTATCACATTTCATATCACATTTATTTAGAAAGTATACTCAGCATCCACTTCAAAGTACACAAAGTTCATATCGCATAGCACATGCATATATATCACATGAATTTCAAAGTTGTCATCCTTTAACTAAGGTGAACTCGCCTTCTGTCAAGTGATAGGTGTGGAATTGGTCATGTTTATCGATGATCTCTCTCATAAGGAAGACGACGATGAATTCTCGTATTCTGTCGAGATGTGATGTTTGCAATGCCGTTTGTAGGATGTCCCTCTATTGTCCAATAGAATATATATTAAAGTCATGTATTTATAAAATCAAGAAAAATATGAAAATACTTATACCAAGATTGTCAAAAGCTTATAATTATGTTTCAGAAATTAGTGATCATGATTTTCATGTGACAAAGAGGGCATAAACGCTTGTTCCCCTTATTGTTGGAGGCACCAGAAAAATATAGATTTTAGTTTCTAATTTGAGATCATCATTAGTATAATTTATGATATAGTATTGTTGTGTATTGGAGAATACATTAATCTCCTTGTTTTGAATTAGCAACATAGTGCCATAATTTCCTCCCTTCACGTTATACCTATTCCACACCCTACATCAATCCAAATGGTTTGCCTTAGGCATTGCAATGCAAATGGACTGAATGGTATATTTATGTATGCTGGAAATATGCTTACCTCTTGAGAAATTTTCCAAGTAGTTCGACGCCAAAGTTCACTTGTAATAGAGAATCTAAGTACATGATCATTGGATGGTGTGGTATAATGACAATAAGAATTCAATGCTCTTTGCATATAGTTATGTCACCATGGTTAGTGAACCAAAGTTATTTTGATAGATAAAGTTCAAATCAATAAGTATAGAAACTAGCTAGTATAGCACTTACGCCTAGTTGTATGAAAGAAGTATGAAATTCTTATCTTGTTGAGAAAGCAACGCGTTTATCGTACTCACAGACAAAGCCTTGATTCTCTTTGATCTTGTGCATGGAGACCATGTGTGGTTCGAGGAACCCTGCCTTTTACTAGCTTGTTTCCTTCTGCATTGTTCAATCATTAATCGACACATACAGAACCTAGGAGTTACAGATATGTGAAATTATTATGTATAACGTGAATGCAAACCATGATTATAGACACTTACAGTGAATAGCATCTGATGAGTGATACTTCCAGGGACCAGAGGTTGTAGAGTTCCCACAAGTCCACAAAGTTCACAAAGAATTGGTAGTTCTCGAAGTTATACTAGAAAAAGTCCTTAGTGAACTCCACCTTTATAGTCATGGTTAGTTCTCTCGATGACTTCTTGATATCTTATAGGTAGTACTCATGCAACTCGAGGCTATAACGTTTGAATTTTTTGAGTCTCTCCAGCAATTTGACCAATGGCTCTCCTTGAATATATCGCTCGGCCAATGGTGCCAATTCGTACTCTGATTCAATGTAAAGGTGTAGGAGCTTGGGCTCCTTAGACTTGGACTTGGCGCCTCATTTTCCTTTAGCGGCCAACTTCGACACCTTCGTGGGAGACGAATGAGCTTTAGTATAGCTCAGGTGCACACGATTTCATTCTGACTAGCATGCTAGCCACCGAGTGGCCTCGTTTGGTGCAACATAGGCTTTAGGAGCACGGGTAGGGTTAGCTCTTGTGATTCAACCGGGTCGATAAGAGGGTGCCGGTCCTCCAAGACTATGTCCCTCTTGGGCTACTTGATGAATGTCCTTTCTGCTTGCCCTAGTGATGAGACGGTGGCCCGATCTTTCTGTGAGACAAAGATAGCTAACAGTTTGGTGGAGTTTGACCTTGACAATCTGACTATACCAACCTCCGATGGCTATTGACCTTGCCATAGGCACGACCAACCTAAACAATGAAGTTCGAGTTCCTGCAAGCAACCAAAGAACCAGTAAGAACTATGATAAATTGCAATATGAAATTACGAGTATTAAATTGGCACAAGAGATAGAAGAAAGTGTATTGGGATTCCACTGCCGATCTAAACAAGGCGGTGGTCCTACACGATTTGTAGATGAGATAATGTAGCAATAGCTAAACAACTCAATGAAACCCAAAAAGTAAAAAGAGAATCCTAGGGGCATATAAAGACAAGAGATGATCTGTTACAGAGACAGTCTTGGATTTTTTTGGCAGTTGTGATCTGTTCATAAAGAATTTGGAGATAAGGTTGGATAGGTTGGAAAGAGGATGAGATGAGCTTTCCAAAGAGTCCAAGATCACCCAAATCGGAGTCCGTATGCTCGAGATAAAGACGTTTGAAGTCTGGACTATCTCAGCAATCCGAATCAAAGTCCAGATCTTGTGGAACTCTATCTCTAGCTCTTCTTGGACCAAAAGTGATGTGGAAAGACTCCTTGTACAGCATCAATTCATGTGGGACATGGTTATAGCCACATGAACTTCATTCCCTCCTCCTCTTGAGAGCTTGAACTTGAATCCTCGCATATTCTTGAAGATCTTGACGGACCTCCTTTTATTCTTTATGGCTTGAGCAGCGGACGTAGCTCAAGTAGTGGAAGTAGAGGTGGCAGCGGTTGTATCCATGGGGTTTATGTCCTTATCACCTAGTCTCATGATCTCGTCGTTCAAGGAAAACTTCAATTTGATGGTCTTACATGTGTCATATATACTATCCATAGTGACCATCACATTCCCCCTTGTAATCGACACACAGTGTATGAGGTCGCTTCATTGGATGGATAGGCCAACCCAGTTGCAACCTCGAAAGGCTCATCACCAAGAAGCCTGACTAATAACTTGCACCGCATCGTATCCTTCAAGGTAACAAATGGTACCAAATAGATAAAGTAGTTACATATGGCTTACGAGGGTACTATATTAAAGAGACAAATTGATGATGTATAGTATAGTATCCCGTATATGAGGACATATCCGGTAAGGATTCCCAGGAGATAAGGTAACCCCCCGAAAGGAGGAAGGACACCCCTTAAACTAGGAAGTCAATCCCGACGTTTAAGGAAGTCAGAATTCTACTCGGGCATAAGTCCATGTCCGGTACGACTCGGGGAGCCCCCTATAAAAGGATCAGCAATCCCATAGGGGAGGACAGGTCTTTCAAGTCCCAGAAGGTCTTTCAGGTTCTCAAAAACCTAGAGGTCAAGTTAGATCGTCAAGGGAGGTTAGATCCAGAAGGCCAATCCAGATCGTGAAGCCCCATCACCTCGAAGGAGTCGAGAGTAGCAGAATTAGCCGGATTAGTCTACGTTTAGGTCTAGGATAGCCACTAACTTCCAGATTCCCTTGTAAGACGTTTTTCCATTGAATATATACGAACATGACGTAGGGTTGTTATCCTGAGGGAGGCCTGAACCTGTATAGAAAGGACGTTTTCCTTGCCATTATACCTTTGGCCTTGTGCCCTAGCGGTCCCTACCCCTCATACATACACATTCCACGAATACCGTAAGATCGGCGGTTTACTGATCGTCGACAGATGGCACCGACCGTGGGGACCTCTTCGGCTCAAGCCGTCTAGGAAGTATTGGAGTCGGCAAGACGTGCAACTAGTCGCGATCAGCCCATGACGCCGACTGCACAGCCCTCCCCGGATCGACCCGAGGGGGAAGAAGCAGGTTCGGCGGGGGATCCGATCGCTCTCATGCGACGTGCTGGGTACTTAGATCTGGGCTTCTACCACAACTCCGGTCAGATAGATCTGTACCCGGTATCTGACCACGTAGATCTTGGAGAATACGCCCCTAGCAAGTACTCGGATTGCGAAGCTGATCACTTCAGGACCAAGTGCGCCAAGACCTTCGGAGGAACGTTGGTTCTAACCGATGATTCCCAGGCAGGAGCGACACTAGTACAGAAATCCATATCTAAGGCGGTTGAAATAGCACATCCGAGGTGGTTATAGCAGCCGCCTCCACGGAGTGGTTGCGGATATGGGGGCATGCATCGGAGGCGGTTATGCATCCGCCTCGGATTAGATTTATCCGAGGTGGTTGCATGCATCGGAGGCGGTTATGCATCCGCCTCGGATTAGATTTATCCGAGGCGGTTGAAATGCGACAACCGCCACAGATAAGGAGTAATCGGAGGCGGTTACATTTTATTAACCACCTCGGATAAGGCGTTATCCGAGGCAATCAGAATAACTTAACCGCCTCGGATAAGGAGTTATCCGAGGCAGTCAGAATAATTTAACCGCCTCGGATAAGTAGTTATCCGAGGCACTCAGAATAACTTAACCACCTCGGATAAGGGGTTATCCGAGGCAGTAAAAATAGCTTAACCGCCTCCATTAGGAGATATCAGAGGCGGTTGTTAAGTTGCAACCGCCTCGGATATGTTTTTAAATAGGCATTATTTTGCCTGATCTACTAGCCTCCCTGAAAAAGCAAACAGTTCATATGAATTTTCTATAGCACAGCACGTATACAACAGATTTATATAGCACACTATTCAATCATTCATTCTTGCATCAATCAAAAGACATAAACTTCAAACATTCACATACATACACATATAAGTAATATTACAAAACTTGTTCATTTGTGACATATACTGAATTCACAGCAATGATATTGATCAAATTGAAAACAGTAAACATCTCTTAAGTTCTTCACATGAATAGAACCACTCGCCGCAGCCTCCGTATATGATATCTGTTGATAAAAAACTCTCATTTGTTAAATAGTGACATTCATAAGAAGATAGAATTATTTGACACCCATATATACGTTAGCACCGAGAGAAAAAGTAAATGACATTTACAAACTCCAAGTGCACTTATCATTGGAGACCACAAGTTCGAAAGATAACTACAAAGTTTGAAGCTTCCGAACTAGAAACCTAACTAATGACCTAACTAGAAACCTAAGTAATGATCTAACTAATCACAATCCTAAGTTCCTAGCTTGCCGCCGAGATACTGAAGCGTCCTTGGGCACTAATGACCTCGTTGTTTAGGAAGCTAGCGATGTGCGACCGGATCTAGGCCATGTCCATGTCTTCTAACTATTTGATTGCCATGATTTTCGCCCCTTCCTGCAAACATGAAGCTTACGCTTAGGGCGAATAGCATGATTAAACACTAGACATTAGTAGTGGCGATGGTTTCGTACCGCTAGATCACCGTACTTTGGGTTGCTGCGAAGGGCTAGCATGTGGAAACACACGTAATACCCACAGACGTCGGACCCTTCGGGTTGTTGCCGGCACTACAAAAGGGATATCGATTAGGTATAGAGGGCAGAAGTATGATGGCATTAGTTCGAGGAGTCAAGGACATTACGAAATACCTTAAACTTGGAGTCATGGCGTAACTCGACGGCCACTCCCTCCTTGTGTCTCCCTCCTTGTTGGACGTACGTGCCGAACGCTCTACGTGATTGAGAACAATTAGCATCGAACTGTCTTTTCCTTTGGGACGAAAAAAGAATAGGCATGGACGAAGTCGAAAGTTTTGGTACTCACTCGTCGAGTAGACGCATGATGTCCACATACGCTTGCTTGCGATGGTCAGCACTACGCCTCATGGAATCAAGGTAATATACCTTATTCCACTTCGACACGATCACGAGGAGGATCCAATGGCCCCTAGTTATACGATGCGAAGTTATTACGTGTTTAGCCGTCGAATGATTAGAATTTGCAAAGGATGTGGCTTACCCGATGTTATAGGCAACCTGGATGGAATCTCGTGTGGAGTACTGATGGAGCAAATGCACGACATAATCCTGCACCAGGTTCTTATTTGTCGCAATGCTTTGGGCTGAGATCAAATATGGGTCGCCGAACCCCACAGAGTTGCTCATCTTCCTTTTATCGGTCAGATCAATCATGTATCTGAGTATAGGAGAAGAATGAGTTAACTTGCAGGCACTTAGCGGTGATAAAACAAAATAGTGCTGTGTTGTAAGGACTTACAGCGTGAAGCATCGCATGAGCCTGGCTTCCAGCTCACGGTAGTGGAACATGTTGAAGATGTCAGCGAAGTCCACGGGAAACATGTTTCCTTGACGGTGCTTGAAATCGTCCTTCTTGAAGCAAACTACGACGCCGACTTCTGTATCTGGGAACGGCCTGTTCGACATCTCGAGGTAATGATCATGAAGCGTCCGGCAGGCGATGCCCAGGTTCACGTTAGCGTCCACCATAGGTTGTCCCGGCACGTGTTGGCGAGCTAGCTCTGCCATAGGATATTCAACATCATCCGCCCGTTTCGAACCTGACTTCTTGCCTCTGACTACTTTCAACTTGGATGTGGCCCCTTGACACGACTTGGCCATGAGCTCTCCACTTGTGGTATTGTCGGGAGTTCAGGGGCTATCGGCATTGGCTGAGGAAAGGTGAGCTGCTTCGAAACCTCCGGTGGAGATGGATCAACCACCGGTGAAAACCTCATCATCCCTTCATCCGGCGAACATAAAGCATACGACGGTGCGGTCGGTGCTGATTCGAGGACTATATCCTTCTTCGGCCACTGGACGAACGACCCGACCGCCTCGCTTAGCAATTGCATCTCATCAGCTTCTCACGCGTTCGACAAGGGACAGTTAGCGAAGGTCGGGTTGATTGACTCGACCTGCACTCGCGCGAAGCCTGCCGTTAACGTGACACCGTGCATCACCGTTCCAGGAGGAGATGGCCACACCTAACCGTACGCGGCGTCCATTGAGAAGTTCGTCGTAGCGAACTATATCTGCATCTTGCACCGCGCCGGACCCCCAATTTGGTCGATGGGAGAAACATCGTCCGCACCTGAGGCGCAGCTACTCCGGCGGGCACCCGGGCTTGCAGCTTGCACCCTGTCTTGCAGGTACTGTGCTGAAAGCCTCTCCTCCATGGCTCTCATCCTTTCTTCAAATTGCGCCTCAAGGGACGATTTTATCTCCGCTTTCATCTGCTCGGCTCTAGCTTTCTTCCTCTGCCGACGTGCCTCCTGCGTATCGCCGGTGAAGGCTTTGCCCCATGTTGCCAGATTTTTGAAACCCCTGGTGCGCCCAAAGTGCTCCCTGGTGCCGATGGCCTCGGAGAATATGTCTTTCTCCCGACTTGGCACAAACAAGCCTTGAGAAGCCTGCTCATGCAGCCCCACCATTCTCTGATAGACCTCCTCGTCTTCTGGGTTTCGCCAGACGTGTTGACCACGAGGATCCACCTTCGACCTCGCCCTGCACCAGTCCCAGATGCGGCTGTCGCTGAAATCCGAGAACACCGGCTGCTGTCCGTGCTTCTCCACTTCCTCGTCCTCCTTCACCCATTTCTTCTTAGCACCGATGTACCCTGAGGTGCCGAGATAGTGCGGGTGCTTGTTCCTCCGGGCTAGCTCCTGCCCCTTTTGGCTATCTGCCTGGAACTCTTCAGAAGACTTCAAGGTACAGAATTCTGCCCAATCTTCTTCGGATACATCCGGGTATGCCTGGCAAGGCGACTTATCTTTCTTGAGATAGTCCCTCACCAGTCTGTGCTTGAAATTCCTCTAGCACTTCCCAGCCTTCAGTATAGTTGCTCGGTAGAAATCGGCTTCGACCTCTTCCGGGTACATGAAGGAGCCCTTGACTTCGTCGAACAGGGACCTCCGCTCCTCCCATGTCAGCTCGCCCCAATCGGCGAGGGTGATCCTAACCCTAGAACAGGCGACCACCCCGCATAACGTCTGCCACTTCT